>CAXDID010001219.1:0-548491 GCA_963988835.1 Hexamita inflata
TGCTGACTAAACGTCTTTTGAGCATGGAATGGTAGCAGGAGAGCAGTGCTTCTTGGACTTATACTGGTCTATAATCCTGTTTTCCATCGCTATCAAGTTTGTGCTTATCTATGTATACTACTCTAGATTTGTATAGTTTAGATTTGTCCTTGATAGTTACTGCTTCATGTATCTGATTGAAGCCTTATTTGAACATTTAAATGAGTAATCTGTCGCAAGTTTTATATGCGTATTTTAGATGCAAGTTTCCGAAGCCTGATTCTCCAGCCGATGTGTATTCATACATCTACTCGATTTAGGTTTCGACTTCCTCGATTTTAAATAGCGGAGCTTGTGACTGTACCACAGTATCTTCACCCCTTGCTGGAACGTAAATAGTTTCAGCGGGTTGTGTTTGGGAGAAGTGTTTGGCGTCTAATTCTTATGTTTGCTCAGGTGTTAAGATAACCTGTTTTTCGCCAGCGTTATATCTTTCAATAACTATATATATATATATATATATATAGTTACGTATATATAGTTACGTTTAGGTAGTGAGAATAATATGAGGTTAATGTTATGTTATTATTTTTGTTTAAACGAAATAATGTTTAGCTGTTGACGATTTCCACTCCACAATTAATTACAGAAATATAACTACATGTATACTATTTACATTGATTTAACTTTCATTAATGACAAAAGATTCAGAAAATGTATTTATGATATAATCTGTTATATTTATAATTTAATCTACCATATTTAAATATACAATATAATGATGATTATGTCAAAAAGTTTCTAGTATACTAAACATTTATGTTTAGATGGACATATTTTGAAAAGTGGTAAAGTAGTTCGGCAGTGACATTACATTATATTGATTTTAATACACAAATGTACATTTTTTAAGATTTTGAACTTGAAAAAATTTTGACTATGACAATCCAACAACCACATTTATCTTTTCATGAGTTTTTTGAAAAATCGCGTATTAATGCGATATATAATATAAAAACGCAAAACACTTTGAACACTACACGGTCTTTGAACTCAAATAACTTCAGACAATAAATAAACGCGGTTATATGTTATATGTGCTCGAACCATTCAGTTCATATAGACCGCAGTTCTTCCAATAATTGAATCAAAGTGTTTCTTACTGACTATTAAATTAAAGAGCTTTTGAGCTTTGTATGACATATATAAATTTTATGCTACTTAACATTCTATTTAGTCGATATTTATACAGTTATTATTTATGCTTCGATAAATTAGAAATATTAAATTTTCAGAATATTTTTTAAAAGTGTCTGTAACTGAGATGGAAACCAAAACTGGCACAATAAATGTTCCAAAATTAGTCATATTTGATCTCACTTATAGATATCCTGACTATTTTTGAAAAATGATCAAATGTCTGTGAATGAACAAGGGTGTCTCAATTCGAGGTGTTTGTACAAAAGTTAATGGAACTATATACTTTATCACAACGTTAACTTACGTTAAAACGCTGAGTTCCTAACATAAACTATAATCTAGTTTTCTAATGCTACCAGAGATATTGCCTTCTTTTTGGTTTACCATTAAAGAACTGATTTTTATAAAATATTATCATGTATCATCGTTGAATATAATGTTATATTAGTAATTCTAAATATCATATCAATCGCCAATTTGATTATTTTCTAATTCCACTAATTTATAATATATTATATTATGTCGAAAATAACAGTTATTATTTCCATCTCAAATGGGCTAATAAGAATCTAATACTTATGATAGCGATTTAATGAATCTTAAATTAGATGAGCCCACATATATTAAACGTAAGTCAACTGAATAATAGTAAAAGCAAGATAGTAATTTAGTTAGAAAATCGCTAGATAACTATGTTCTTTAATGACATATATAGGAATGATATATTTTAATAATATAATTAGCTCATTCTTATTTATTTTCAATTATCTATTCTTTAATGTTTGTGGTATAACTCTATTAAGTTTATTATGCATCATGTTATTATCCAGTAAATACTTGTATTATTTAGATGAAACTACTGATTACACCTTTTTATACCTTCATTAATACTCTTACTGAACCAATAACCCACTATACAACATGTTGATATCCATCAAACCAAAACATATACAAATTGATGACCGTCATCATCAAAGTGTAGAATGGTAAATTTTCGAGTGAATCTTGAATGATTATCTCTACAGCGTATAATACACCCAGACACATACAATATTGAGCTAAATTTACTAATTCTTCCATAACATCAAAATTTGCAATAACTTTTTAGCTTTGATACATATTAGATTTTGTTTTGTCTTACTGTGTGAGTGATTTCAGTAGAATGTTGTGTATTCTGAATGCAGGTATCAGGAAGCATCCGATAACTCTCACGAATGTTGATATTTTCATTGGAGTGTATTCATTTTCATGTATAATTTATACTAGTTATTGTAAATTTATATTTATATGTATTTTAATACAAACTCATTATTATTTGCCTACAACTGCTCTTTGGTCTTCAACGATTGGCCAGAAGTCCCATATGATTTCGTCTAGCTCTTATTTGTCTCCAACTAAGTAATAGTCGTCTTCTTCGAGTATGCTTACCCATGCTCTTTGAATAATTTTTTCTGTCTTTTCTGGTGCTGCTGCTTTATCTGCTTTTGCTTGTTTCTTTTCTGGTGTTCCGGCTCTTTGTATTTGGTATTGTCCGATTGCGCCTGTTTATTTTTGAATTATGGTGAGTTCTTCGTAGAATTTGCTTAAATCTGTTTGGTTGCATATTTATTGTATTTGCTGTATGTTCTTAGTTACGTGCCCTTCAACGGTTTCGTTGAACAATATTTCAATTTGTGTTCCGCTCAGGTTCGAGTATTTTTGGATGCTCTCGTTAATATCTTTTATTATCTCGGATTTGGAGTAGTTATAATTTATTATTTCGTCCGGGGTCGCTTTCGGGTCTTTAGTTCCTTTTCCGCTCGGTGCTCTTTTCACCTCTTTCTTTGCGTTTTTGTCGATTATTTGCTCCGAATTATCTGGAACTGACAAGAATTTCTTGAAATAGAGTAAAAGCTTTTATTACGAGACTGAAAGAACAGACAAGAGTAAATTTTCCACTTCTCTGTTATCTACTGTTAATACTGAGTCTTTTGCTAGTTGTTCCAGGTCAAGCTCGAAGTAGAATCTCACGTACTGCATCGTATTCACGTCCAGTTTTTATTTGAGTATTTGCACACCCAGTAAAAGCAATTGTAGATTGGTTAATTTCACACTTGATGTTTTGTCCTTCCCCTCTTTATTTTTTGCGGGAGTGGTGGCTCTTTTGAACTCGAATTCTTCTTTTTGCTGCAATTGCAAATACGTTTTAAGTTTCGGCTCCTCGAAGTTGTTTATTTTCACTCCATCAAGTTGAATTTCGTTCGTTTTCTCGTTCTAAGTTAAAACGGATATTTTGTTTTGAGATGCGAATTATTATAACGCTTTAAGGGACAAAAGAGATTAAGATGAAGAGGAACAGGGGGTTTGAACTAAGCAGAGCCTGTGCTGGTTAATAGTTATAACTGGGAGGATTATGAGAGGGGTGGAGTACAGTTAACGGTTATTCAAAGTTATTCTGCACATAGTTTAAAATGGAGTGGATTAAGAGAGACTCTGCAGAATTAAAAGTAAATGCTGGTAGACTAAATGGGGGAGCTTAGCTGCATTCTGAATAATCGGGTACACTACGGATACCTGCTGCGAAAAATCAAGCTTGTCCAACTCCTTCAACACACACGTTGGAACTGAAATGGACCCAAAGGACTTAAACAAATCCGGCGTACAAAGGTAATTGAACGAACGCAATGTACCAAGATACTTCACCTAATAAATGATCTAACTGTTCGGAAAAACAGTTGTGTGCTCGAGAGTCATGCCCAAAGACTGCTGCTCACGATGATTTAACAAATAATCGGAGATAAATACATCCGGTTGCGGTATTTGCGAGTCAATGGCTTTATTTAACGCTGTTTCTATAAGATTCACAATATTCGTCTTCTGCAAATAATCCTACACCACGTTTTAAATGAGTTGGTCCTGTTTCATTTTTGCGGATGAAGTGGATCAAAATATTGTTATATTATTGATAATAAATACAATGCCACTTCCGCAAAAATGTAAGATGTACCATGGGATATAGAAAATGACATAGATCAAATGTAAACAGATCTAGACAAGCTATTTGAACCTCAGATGTCCTAATTTGGAAATGTAAAAGGATAATAGAAAGCAAATTAAGCAGATGTAATGTCAACAAAAGATCTTTCTTTGATTCAGTCTAATTTAATGTCTATTAATGATTATAGGAAAGGTAAAACATCGCAACTGGCTATTTCTAACGAGTTTACGTTTAAAGTTAAACCTAATCGAAACATCAGAACTGCATTTTAAAAATAAGTTACATCAAAAGATTAGAAAATAGTAACAAAAATATTCCATCCGTAGTAAATTAATCGAAAATTAGTATTTTATGATGTTAGAAATAATATAGAGAAAACAAGAGTTCCACTTCCTCCAATTATAATTTAACAGAATGGTGTAACGATGAAGTTTCCTGAAAAAGTTTCTAAAATCAATGTTGAAGATACATATTAACTTGTGGAAGAACCTAGTCCAGCTAGAGATAATAGTTATTTCTTTTTAACTTAGCAAAAGTGATTTTATGTTTAAAATATGATATGATATCTATTCTAGTATATTAATTATGTTTCAATATAATAACATGACTCACTCAACAGCAACAATCCAACAATACATCTAAACGCAATATATACTAGTTATTTTACCATAGCCAAGTAAAAATAATATATACTTTAATAATTCTTGTGGTTAGTGAATTTCCAGTTAATTAAAATGGCTTTCATCTTTCTATGTTTCAATTATGTTTCAATACTAATATATTGAATCGAAGTATACTAATATATTGTTTGATTGACAAACCCTAAATCTCACATCATTAATTAAATAACATTATTATATTAAATACCATTCAATTAAAATAAACATATGGTTTCCACCTCCACAAAAATGAAAGGATAAAATAATTAATCTAACAGACCGTTGACCGTAAATAATTAAAAAACAGTAAGATTGTAAGAATTAAAAGCATTAAAAAATAATTTGAGAAAATATGAGTTAAAAAATAAAGCTAAATACAACGAACTCGTAGGACAGATATAACAAACAATCTTGGATATTAGCTAGTTTCTTCCTTTAGAAGTCGCATATGGTGATTTATTGTAGCTTTTAGAAAGGAAAATGCTTTCTATCATGGAGTATGTTGAAGCGCTTGGCAAGTTGAATGACAAAGCGCGCATGATGCACGTCTTACAACTTTTGAACACTTTTCTTAACGCCATTATTAGTGGGTCTAATGTTCTGCTCGATATCAGACTCTTCTGTCTTGGAGACTCTCCGATTCCTCTCCCAGTTTACAAAATTAGAAACAAAATCATGAAAAATGCGGCGTCTCCCTTTATGATGTTTGAATCTGCACCTGGCTCTGGAAAGACCCTTATGATATCCGCATTTATCTCACAGCTTCCCCAAGTGTTGAAAGACAAGAAAAGACTTTACATTACTCAATCATCTGACATTAAAGCTTAATAAACTGTAATATCTCTTAAAAATATTCTCGGTAAAACTTTTAAGATTAACACAAAGCCTTGGTAAAAGTCAAACATTTGTGTTTGTACACCAATAGAGTTGATTAAACACATTTACAACAATCAAAACCTCATACAAGATGGGATGTTTATTTTAGATGACTTTCAAACTAGATCTGTTGCTCTAGATTTTACATTTGCGAAATTATTTGAAAATCAAAAAAACATTAAAATACCATATTAATTTGTTGTTGTAACTAACATTATACACTCTGATATAATAAAGAAACTTCCTCAAAATTAATATTAATTGATCCAAAAAATTATCAATCCAAGTTTGTATAATGTTGTTGAAATACGTCCTGTTAGCAATAACTTACAATAATCTACTGCAGATATTCCTAGTGAATTTATAGTTAACTTCATTAAAAGCATACAAAGGGGTGAAAAGTAGATAGGAAATATATTGTGCTTCAGTTCTGGCTAGGCTGAATGCGATTAGATTTGCGCAACTTTGATATAAATATTCAAGGAAGACTAAAATGTCACATGTTTAGACTTTGTGCAGTTTAAGAACATGAACGCTCTGGATACATATGCGAAGATAAAGGAATTGATGGAAAACAAAAATAGCCTCTTTGTGGTTCCGATATCTGTATATGGCCAAACTCCAGAATCAGACAATTCGATTCTCTTCGCAGCCGCACCAGACGACATCAAAGACCGGCTCGTGAAAATCGTAGTCGGATCTAACATGGACGAAAGCTGCTCCTTCGTGGACGATGTGATCCTTGTAGTAGATTGCGGAGTTGTTCAAGAACTTTCCTGGGATGAAGAGAAGAAAATAAACATAGTATAAGAAAAGAAAGTAAGTGATTCCGTTAGAAATTTCAGGAAGAACTTGGCAGCCAGAACAAGAGTAGGATATGCATGTGTTATAGAGAATCCAGAACTAGAAGAATAGCAGCCAGAAATACAACGGCTAGATTTGAAACAAGCTATTTTAGAGTTTAAAGAAAATTAAATAGAATGGACTAACTAAGTACTGAATAAATTACCATCATCTCCTAACCGTAACAATATTACAAAAAGTTTGAAAATTTTGAAAACTATTTACGCTCTAGATTCACAGAATTAAATCACTGAATAAGGTCTTAGATTGTTAAAATATAAAAACATCGAACCCGTAATCGCATGTGTATTTGAACGCTTGTTAAAAGAAGGCGACATATTTTTGCTTATTTCTGTGATCGCACACAGCTATATTACTTGTCAATCAAATTTGATTTCCAATATATTCAGCAAAATTGCATGCGAAAATTTTACAGAAGAAAGTGATCTAGCAACGTTGGTAAAATGCTTTATATGTATAGAACAACAAAAGTCATAAACCAGAAAACAATACTGCGTTAACAACGTATTTAATTATTCCGTTTATATTTAGATAAGATAATAGGTATAATACGTTTTTGATACAATCATTAATTCTAATAAGGGATAACTATTTGAAATAGTTGAAAATGAAAACGTTATTGAAAATAGAGTTGAACCCGAAGTCGAAGTCGATTACTTTAATAATTTTATAGTATAGATTGATCAAAGGCAAATTTTAACAGTTCTAGACTTATACGTGTAATATTTAATTGATATACGATAAGAAATTGATCAGACAAATATTTAAATTAATAATTTTTATTGTGTTTAAAATATATAAACAATTCCGTAACAAAAATATTACTAACTATTATAAAATGATTTGAAAAATTATATAATATGTGGCTCGCGACCTGGCTGTAATAATATTATCGCTTATAGTTAAGTTTTCTTTTACAGTTTATCATACAACAAAAAATCAGGAACGTACTACGGCTCATTCATGCACAGACTACAAAACAGTTATAAATGCAGTTACTCTGTGAGTGTACCTTAGAACGCCATAATGCTTCCATTCACGAAAATGCTTGTTTCATAATTCTTTGAAAATAATTTAGATTACAATTTTATTATGAAAATGATTGTAAGAACAAACGCAGATTTAACAGAGTTTCTTGCTGAAAGTTTAGACAAAAAATCACTTAACTACATAGTCGACCGGTAAATTAATTAAAATACAATTAATATCATGAATTAAATCGTGAAAAGAATCGTTTAAATTTCAGCAGTTTGTCCCACAACACTCATATCCAGATATCCAGGTCTACCAGATTACTACGTTGAATTCTTCCAAACAGACAATAAAAGCGACGCGAGGTTCATTCAGAAGCAGGTCAACAATGAGAACGTAACTCCATTTGCATACTCACTGAATCAAAAAGCGGTCTAGCTGCTAGTTCATAGTTAGATCGAGTTCAAAATTTCTTATGTGTTCGACCTCAAGATGAACCACGCCACTTTCAGAGAATACGGATACTCGCACGACTTTAACTACACTGGCGACGAGGTGAGCAGAAATAGAAACGGAAACGTGGTCAACCAATTGATCATCATTGCAGATAAGCAAATATTGGATCTTCCACAACTTAAATGGGTGGGCCAACTCGATGAACGCCAAGTTCCACAATAGCACGTTCTCAAAGACAAGAGTACAGAAACTCAATCTTCTCAAGCAACAGGAAACCAGGGATAATATCTTCCATTCAACATCGCATCAAAAGATTTGCAAAAACATCCTCAGATTATTTAAGACATCAAAGAACTCATTCGAGAAATGAATGTTAACAGTGTTGACTTCACATAAAACGGATTTACTGGTGATACCACCAATATTCAACGAATTATTCACGAGGTAAACTCTGGATTTCCGCTGAACCTTTCGTTGAAAGAGATAAGGTATTACAACATTCCACGAGTCTAAATAGAAAGCATTGTAAGCTCTTATGCGGATGCGCAGATAAGATTCGGAAGGAATAACAGCATCATAGTTCATTCTTCGCTTTACGAAGAAATTAATAATAGAGTTCTCGATTTGCTGGATAATAACCAGGACAACCTGATTTCCTTCATGTCTTGCGGAAACGATATGTGTCTGCCTAACACAACGAGTATTGCGTCGATTGTTGGTAAAGAATTGAAATGCAAATTTTACTGCCCTGGATGTATTAAAAGCCAGCTCGAAAACTAGGTGAAAGAAGCTGAGATTTAAATAAAACTTGGAGATGGGGAAGAAAACAATGGGAAGTTTATCTCATTCTTCTTTGAAAACTAGGAGCTATTGTAACTTGCTCTTTAAATTCTAAATAAAACGGGAGAATTAGTTTCGCACCATAATAAAGACTTCAAGTTTTGCCCAATTTGCAATAAATTAGCTACTAAGTGTGGTACTGCAGGAGTTGATACATTATTATATTCATGTGTAACGTGCAATCACAAATGGTGTTCTGATTGCGGCGATTGGCACAAACCTGGGAAAACATGTGATTAATTGGGAAATATGCAAAGATGCCCGAATTGTAAAATATTATTTGAAAAAGATGGAGGATGCAATCATATAACATGTAAATGTGGCGCGCATTGGTGCTATGTGTGTGGAAAATAATATACGTAAGATACAATATATCCACATTTAACATAAGTTCATGGGGGATACTATACTCAGTGAAAGAATAATCAGTTACTCATTTGTTTATAACAAATCAAAGCACTTTTAATATATATGCTTTTAACTATCACATAATTATCACATATTTCTATAAACTCTTTAAACTATTTTAAACTGAAGTTATATATTGCCAGAAATAAAGAGAATACAAACTTTAGATCTGCCTAAGTCTGTTAAGTGGATAAGTTGGTCTTACCATAACATCTCCCGCACATGTATTGAAGGACGCTTTTCGGGCATTTACACACTTTATATTATATATTCGTGTTCCTGATGATATCAGTAAATTTTTGATCAGTAAACATTTTTTCACTCCTTTTAAAGGTTTGGTCTCTGTAACTCTATGAAAGAGTATAGAATTAATATTAAAGACCAAATAATTCTGTCTTATCTGGACGACACAGAGAATGAATCCAAGAGGGTTTTGCTTGTTTGACATTATTTAAAACAGAAAATAGCCTGAAAACAACAATTTTTAAATGTCCGTTGACAAAGTTGCTGATAGTTTGGGGTTCGCTGTTAAATTTAGTATCAGGGTCTCAGTTGAAATGAATAACGATTAAGGAGACAAACCTAAAATCATCACTTTTTGGTGTTTTCGGCACTTTTTATAATGATCTCTCCTTAATGATCTCTCCTTAATCGTTATTCATTCAGGGTAATCCCGGAACAACCTGTTTAAGAGCGATTGCCGAGCTCTCATACCACCTAGTTAGGTGAACTTTTAAAATCGCTGTTTTTGGCCTCTATTCCCTTTTAAATAATTATAATCTGGCTGAGCCTTCCAACCAAGTTATCAGAAGGCTCTAGAGCAAGCGAATTTATTTAGGTTTTTAATCTTGTTTGGTTATCTGAAAGTTACTTTGGAGACCAAATCCATCAAAGGAGTGAAAATATTGATTTCTCCCAGAAATTTACTGATATCACCAAGAACATAAATATATAATAATAAGTATCTAAATGCCCGAAAAATGAACTTCAAGACATGTTCTCCCGCCGTGTTTATTTTTATCATTGACTTCCTTTTATTACATGTGGTAATTTCTATTTTCACTTTTTGGAATATTAAATAACGACAGTGAATTAAAGGCGCTTATTTATTAAAAAAATAAAGATTAATAAGATTTATTATAAGAAGCGATACGATTTTGAAGTGAGTGACGAAGAAAAATGCATGAATTTATATTTATTAAGTTTAGAAGTTTTCAAAGTATAATATTGATGATCATCTATTTATAGTATGTTTCAAAATAAAACTGTAAGTAGTAAACTAAGCTTAGTTGTTGTTTTGTTAAACTTCAGGTTCAGTTACAACATGATTTGGTCTAATAATTAATAAATATTACCTGATAGTCCTCACTCAGCATCCGAAATCCCCATTTCCACACGCGTAACTGAGAGCTATCTTAGCTCATAACATCTACCTCTACACACACGCTATAAAATACCATCGTTAGATGGCAGAATATTTTACTCTACTTTAATAATCAATCTAGTGATTCAATTTTTCTCTTCAATTTGCTTCTTCAATGTTTGCTTATACTTTTAATCTATCAATTTTTGATACACGATCTAACTATCATGGCCCCTCACGGAGCCGGTTCAGGTAGCAATTATTGAGTCAATATGACAGCTGTCTAGCTTCCTCATATGAATTTTTGGTTGAAGTTACTAGTTAAATTCTTCACTTACTACACGATCTTTACTTAAAAATACATATAATAATATCAATAAAATGTATGATTTGTATTTAAATAATCAACGTTACGGTATTTTTAAGAAGTATATTAATCTCTTAAGCCAAAAAACTATAATCATTCACTCGTAAAAATCCGGTTCCTGGTTGAAAACGATATTCTTTGTAACTTTCCCAACGCAAACCAACTCGTTCCCATTTTCTGAGTGGTTTTTCCTGAAAACAATTAATTATTCGTTCGGCTGGGTCACGTTCCCCGTTAAATAGTTCGAGCCGCACTGGAATTTGACCTGTTTTTCACCAACGAATTTTATGTTCCCAATTTACTGCTCCGATATTTTGTTGAAAACGCCCTGGAACTCGAGGGTGGTGAAGGAGGAGTCGGGGGCGCCTGATAAGGAGATCGTGGGCATTTGTTGTTGTGGAGTGGGTTAAAATATAGGTAAATGGTTGATTTTAAGTATGTTTAATTGATTTTCACTCCAAACAATATTGAACATAATTTAGCATGATTTGGTGTTCGCATGCCTCTGGTGTGTTACACTTTGTTTGATACTAAAAACTTTATCCATCGTTTGCCATCATTATAATCTTAATCAAAAATAGTTAAAATATTATTTAAGAAATATTAAAAATAAATAGATAAAGTAATTATAATACTAATTATACTACTGCGTACATAATATAATATGTATATTTAGCATTTAAGTCACTTAGCTTTCGTTTATACTATTCGAGACCAGCGGTTAAAGAATTCTAATGAGTCCTAACGAGCTTACTAATGCTTACTATTTCAATGTTTAAATTTTTATTAACAATAAGGTAATAAATAAACAAAAATAGATAACATGAATATTATAAATTACAAGTTAATATATATTCATCACACAGCACTTGTGCAAACAGAACCTGAACAAATATTATATATATTTCTGTTAGAACAACCACAAGAATGACCGTTTGATCCGCAAGTATTACATTCTTAAACAGTGCCCGCTGATTTTAAATATACTGTACTAGCAGATATAGAAGCTATCTTAATATTAAAATTATTAATTTACTGATTAATATAATCTTTGGTATATACATCAGCTGCATTTGCTTTACTATTTACTGTGTTTCTCAAAGAGTTTAAATCCCAAACGTAAGCTTTATTATTAACATCGGCCTGTAATGTATTAAAGCTGCTGATGTATACTTTTTGGTTTACATCTGCTCTTAGCGTGTTAATAATAGAAGTGAGGGATCCCACTGTATTTGAGTTAGTTGACGAAATTAAATTAACAAGATATGTAGAATTGTATTTCAGTTAATTTAATAAACTTGTGTAATTTAGTGCTATTCGCTAGTCTAGCGCATTAGTATTGTCAGTTAATTTTTAACTAAGTGTTGAAATAGATGTTTGAAGTGATTATATATTAATGTTAACATTTTACTGCAGATTAGATACTAACTGAGTATAGTCCTATTTAACTTATGAAATATTGCCACTTAGATAAGTTAATAACATTGACACATTCGCTTTTAGATTAGAGCTTACTTGAGTTATATTAGAAAGTAAATTATTGCTAACTGTCGTAATATTATTTACAAGTTAATTTTCTAAATATGTAATATTTGAGTGAATGTTATTATTGAGCTAAGAAATGTTTGTTTGTAGATTCGTATTAATCAATGAAACATTTGAAATCAAGTTATATTACAAATATGAAAAATTCTATTCCAAATTATAATTCATTAGTGTATCGTTATTTAAAATGTAACTGTCTAGATTAGTTAGTTGTTAAATTATATGTACACAAACTGTTTTGTTTAAGATATATCCTGGTTAGCACTAACATGTAGCGTCTCTAAATTCAAATGGAGTAGGACATAATAAAACATCATTACTGCGTATACTATACTACAAGCTTGCTAGACATAATCCATAAGCAGGAGCCTGTGATACATTACAAATCGTTAAACATGAAAGATTTTGGGTTCCAATTTGAGTTATATTTTAAATAGCTTAAATTCCATAAGCATTTGTATAATTATCGACACAGACTGAAAGATTACTAATCTAAAATGTATTTTAGAATTATGCATGAGAAAAAAAGTATCCATTATCTGGACTTTATTATAGATTTATGCCAACTATTTTAGAATTTATAAACTTTATTGGATCAATTTAACTTATAACTCTATTTATTAAACCTGAGGAACAATTGCTTGTCATTCTAAATTGAAGTTAAGTTAGGTATATATTTAACATTTTTTAAGACTTTATCATTATCATGGATACGCTACTTCCAGAAACTATGAAAATAAGTACGGAATCACCTACTGTTACATCACATTAATTGAACAACTGTTTTAGTAAGTATGCGGTAGAAGATTAATTGAGTTGAGAGGTTTATTTTATGTTATTAATTTTGTTGAAACGAAATAATGTTAAGCTTGTCAGTATTTCCACTTCGCACCTAACAAAAATAATGCCAACAATGAATGAAAGCATCTATGAAACCCATACATAATTATTTACTCCATAATTCTACAATAACATTAAAACTTTGACAGAAGTAAGAAAAATGTAGAAATATGGAGGGCATTCTAGATTAACTAAATCAGAATTCGATAAATACTTAATGATACTATTTACAATGATGATATCAGGTAAAGAGCGAGGATCTGTCTAAGATAATTGGTCTAAGAACACTAAAATACGCAATTAGTTTATAGCTGATGAAGTTGGAATGTCTTGCAGAGAATGGGAGGAAATTCATTCTAATGTCTGTTATGGTCATATTAAATTGTTATTAGATTAACCTGAAGAAGAAATCGATACAAATTTAGACGGTATAGAATCTGATGAAGAAGAATCTGAAAATTCTGACTATGAATATGACATAATAATATGACGAAGATGATCTAGAAGAATTAAATAAAATATTTAATGAAGAAGAAGTTTTGAGCTAAAATAAACCGTCCTTTAATGGTAATGCAAAAAGTAGAAAACTTTAACCATGATATATACAAAATCAAAATTTGTGATATAACCCTGTTAAATGTAAGAATTTGTAAGTTCTCGTGGTATTCCCAGAGAACAACCTGAAATAGTTCGTTACTACAATAATAATTATAAAGGAGTTGATTATGTAGACCAACTTACAAAAAATATTAAGTTTCCAGGACGATGTACTCATTGGACCACAAGGATGTTTATTTATTTTATGTAAGTAATATTAGATACATCGTAGATTACGTTGTGTTAATGGGTTTTCTTTGATGAAATTAGAATATAAAGAAATTAAAATAACGGACTATGTTGAAAGCATAATTGATAAAATGAAAATAAATCTAACAAAATATGAAATTAAAGCTACACCACGAAAAATTGAAGGTTGTAACCAACCAGTAGTAAGCCCAATTAAAGAACCAGTAATAGAAGCATATAAACACTATCATGTATATACAAAAGTAAGTGCGTAATGTGTCGGCTGCAAATAATGTAATAGCAGATATGTGTGTTCGTGCAAAGGATATCATTTGTGTCCAGAGTGTTATAAAACGCATATTAGTGAATAAAATGACATAAGAGGGTACACACACATTTATAAAAATGAATAAAGTGATTTAAAATACGAATAATATGTTTTAATATATATTGAACACAAAAATAGTAATTTACCTATTAAATGGTTGAAGTCGTTTTCGAGAATTTTGTTAATTATTTGCGAAGTGGAAATACTGACAAGCTTAACATTATTTCGTTTCAACAAAATTAATAACATAAAATAAACCTCTCAACTCAATTAATCTTCTACCGCATACTTACTAAAACAGTTGTTCAATTAAATACAAATTAGTGCACCTTATACAATTTTAAAATTAATTGATACATTTATAGAACTATCATATATTAACTAATTTGTAATACTGAATCCAAATACAGCAAATATATTTACATAATTCATTTCCACATTTATATTTGAGGATTGAGCAACTTCTGTATAAATAAATATATTACTTGATTACTATGAAACTTATAAACTATTGTTTACTATTAATTAATTCAATTTTTATGTTTTTTAACAATAATTTACCTATTAATCATTAATTAACATACTGTTACTACAAATAGAATTAGTATTCAGTGATTTTAAAGACCTACATATTATTATAGAAGACAACATTAAATATAATTTACTATAAACTCTTTAAAACACAGCACCACTTCGAATTATCTTAACCTTTTAACTTTAAACTATATTAGCTTTTCTGACTTTCTCAGCAGAGCTCCGTAGATTCAATAAAATAGTATATATCAAAAGAAAATAAATACAATAGGCGTCACCAACTTCAGCAAACAAATCAAAGTGGAAACAAGTCGTTTGATGAAAATAAGTAATGCAACTTCAGATATAAAATGATGTGAGGAGCTAGATAGCTGTGGCATTGACTTAAATATATTTGCTGAACCGACTCGAGGGGACATGACTTTTCTGATTAAGTATCATTGAAAAGATAAATAGAAATTCAAGTAAACACTAGAGGAAGTAAATTCATCACTAGAGCTGGTTTTTTAAGTAGAGGTAAATTACTTTCCATCTAAAGACTATGTCAATCATTGTGTTGGACACGCGCTATGCGCCAAGATAGCTCTCAGTTATGCTGGTGTAACTGAAGATTTCGGAAACCGCGTAGAGACTATTCGAAGCCAATACATTTTCTGCCAAACCTCCATTTTGTAACTCTTTAAATCAAATCATATGCGTCGACGCAATGATATTATTTCTGCGGACTCCAACTCACGTCCGTTTCGTTACGAGCCACGTGACGTTGAAGAGAGACCGCGATATTTTTCTAACGGTTTAGGTCGACTTGCGTTTAACTGCAACGATACAGCGTTAGTAGCGGATGGATCCGAACGCACAAATCTTTGCGAGTCGCATACAAACAATAAGTTATTAGTATCGGCTCGTCAGCCGTTTTAATATTACACTGGTTGCGTCGATGACTCTATATTTGGCAGTCTTTAAACGAAATTAGCTATGGTTACCATACTTCAAAACACGTGATCTCCCCAATACGACTACTTTAAACTGCGAATTGTAGCGGTTTCCGCCATATGAGGTAGAGACTGGTTGCGTATGTACTTTTATATATAGCGCAACATATATTAGATACGATTCGTATGTATTAATAACGAATGTTTAAAACGGGATCCGATTCTAGCGAAATATACAAATCACAGCGTATTCGTGTGTCAACATTTATACAACTTGAGTATTCAATTTAAGAGTCTTATTATACAGGAACGGCGAGTTTGTATAACATCTGTAAAAGTGAGGTTTAATAAATCACATTCCAAATCACATCACTTCTTGTCATTATATACGACCCCTTGATCAAAAGTGGAATCGCGAGGAAAATGGTAGGCTTGCAATTTATTCAAAACAAACAGCACAATGACGACCCATTCTTGAACGTAAAATACAATAGGCGTCACCAACTTCAGCAAACAAATCAAAGTGGAAACAAGTCGTTTGATGAAAATAAGTAATGCAACTTCAGATATAAAATGATGTGAGGAGCTAGATAGCTGTGGCATTGACTTAAATATATTTGCTGAACCGACTCGAGGGGACATGACTTTTCTGATTAAGTATCATTGAAAAGATAAATAGAAATTCAAGTAAACACTAGAGGAAGTAAATTCATCACTAGAGCTGGTTTTTTAAGTAGAGGTAAATTACTTTCCATCTAAAGACTATGTCAATCATTGTGTTGGACACGCGCTATGCGCCAAGATAGCTCTCAGTTATGCTGGTGTAACTGAAGATTTCGGAAACCGCGTAGAGACTATTCGAAGCCAATACATTTTCTGCCAAACCTCCATTTTGTAACTCTTTAAATCAAATCATATGCGTCGACGCAATGATATTATTTCTGCGGACTCCAACTCACGTCCGTTTCGTTACGAGCCACGTGACGTTGAAGAGAGACCGCGATATTTTTCTAACGGTTTAGGTCGACTTGCGTTTAACTGCAACGATACAGCGTTAGTAGCGGATGGATCCGAACGCACAAATCTTTGCGAGTCGCATACAAACAATAAGTTATTAGTATCGGCTCGTCAGCCGTTTTAATATTACACTGGTTGCGTCGATGACTCTATATTTGGCAGTCTTTAAACGAAATTAGCTATGGTTACCATACTTCAAAACACGTGATCTCCCCAATACGACTACTTTAAACTGCGAATTGTAGCGGTTTCCGCCATATGAGGTAGAGACTGGTTGCGTATGTACTTTTATATATAGCGCAACATATATTAGATACGGTTCGTATGTATTAATAATGAATGTTTAAAACGGGATCCGATTCTAGCGAAATATACAAATCACAGCGTATTCGTGTGTCAACATTTATACAACTTGAGTATTCAATTTAAGAGTCTTATTATACAGGAACGGCGAGTTTGTATAACATCTGTAAAAGTGAGGTTTAATAAATCACATTCCAAATCACATCACTTCTTGTCATTATATACGACCCCTTGATCAAAAGTGGAATCGCGAGGAAAATGGTAGGCTTGCAATTTATTCAAAACAAACAGCACAATGACGACCCATTCTTGAACGTAAAATACAATAGGCGTCACCAACTTCAGCAAACAAATCAAAGTGGAAACAAGTCGTTTGATGAAAATAAGTAATGCAACTTCAGATATAAAATGATGTGAGGAGCTAGATAGCTGTGGCATTGACTTAAATATATTTGCTGAACCGACTCGAGGGGACATGACTTTTCTGATTAAGTATCATTGAAAAGATAAATAGAAATTCAAGTAAACACTAGAGGAAGTAAATTCATCACTAGAGCTGGTTTTTTAAGTAGAGGTAAATTACTTTCCATCTAAAGACTATGTCAATCATTGTGTTGGACACGCGCTATGCGCCAAGATAGCTCTCAGTTATGCTGGTGTAACTGAAGATTTCGGAAACCGCGTAGAGACTATTCGAAGCCAATACATTTTCTGCCAAACCTCCATTTTGTAACTCTTTAAATCAAATCATATGCGTCGACGCAATGATATTATTTCTGCGGACTCCAACTCACGTCCGTTTCGTTACGAGCCACGTGACGTTGAAGAGAGACCGCGATATTTTTCTAACGGTTTAGGTCGACTTGCGTTTAACTGCAACGATACAGCGTTAGTAGCGGATGGATCCGAACGCACAAATCTTTGCGAGTCGCATACAAACAATAAGTTATTAGTATCGGCTCGTCAGCCGTTTTAATATTACACTGGTTGCGTCGATGACTCTATATTTGGCAGTCTTTAAACGAAATTAGCTATGGTTACCATACTTCAAAACACGTGATCTCCCCAATACGACTACTTTAAACTGCGAATTGTAGCGGTTTCCGCCATATGAGGTAGAGACTGGTTGTGTATGTACTTTTATATATAGCGCAACATATATTAGATACGATTCGTATGTATTAATAACGAATGTTTAAAACGGGATCCGATTCTAGCGAAATATACAAATCACAGCGTATTCGTGTGTCAACATTTATACAACTTGAGTATTCAATTTAAGAGTCTTATTATACAGGAACGGCGAGTTTGTATAACATCTGTAAAAGTGAGGTTTAATAAATCACATTCCAAATCACATCACTTCTTGTCATTATATACGACCCCTTGATCAAAAGTGGAATCGCGAGGAAAATGGTAGGCTTGCAATTTATTCAAAACAAACAGCACAATGACGACCCATTCTTGAACGTAAAATACAATAGGCGTCACCAACTTCAGCAAACAAATCAAAGTGGAAACAAGTCGTTTGATGAAAATAAGTAATGCAACTTCAGATATAAAATGATGTGAGGAGCTAGATAGCTGTGGCATTGACTTAAATATATTTGCTGAACCGACTCGAGGGGACATGACTTTTCTGATTAAGTATCATTGAAAAGATAAATAGAAATTCAAGTAAACACTAGAGGAAGTAAATTCATCACTAGAGCTGGTTTTTTAAGAAGAGATAAACTAAATCAAATACTAAAAATAACATGATAATTAGGTCTTTAATACTATTTTCTATTATATAAATTAACGATTAAAATACTAATTAAATATGTAGTAAAAGTATAATTATAGATAGTAATTAATTTAGTTATTGTTAAAAAGCACAAAAAATTAATCAAGTTAATGTAAATAGTACTATTTAAATAGCATAGCAATCAAGTAATGTATTTATAAATACAGAAGTTGCTCAATCCTCAAATATAAATGTGGAAATGAATTATGTAAATATATTTGCTGTATTTGGATTCAGTATTACAAATTAGTTAATATATGATAGTTCTATAAATGTATCAATTAATTTTAAAATTGTATAAGGTGCACTAATTTGTATTTAATGTGATGTAACAGTAGGTGATTCCGTACTTATTTTCATAGTTTCTGGAAGTAGCGTATCCATGATAATGATAAAGTCTTAAAAAATGTTAAATATATACCTAACTTAACTTCAATTTAGAATGACAAGCAATTGTTCCTCAGGTTTAATAAATAGAGTTATAAGTTAAATTGATCCAATAAAGTTTATAAATTCTAAAATAGTTGGCACAAATCTATAATAAAGTCCAGATAATGGATACTTCTTTTCTCATGCATAATTCTAAAATACATTTTAGATTAGTAATCTTTCAGTCTGTGTCGATAATTATACAAATGCTTATGGAATTTAAGCTATTTAAAATATAACTCAAATTGGAACCCAAAATATTTCATGTTTAACGATTTGTAATGTATCACAGGCTCCTGCTTATGGATTATGTCTAGCAAGCTTGTAGTATAGTATACGCAGTAATGATGTTTTATTATGTCCTACTCCATTTGAATTTAGAGACGCTACATGTTAGTGCTAACCAGGATATATCTTAAACAAAACAGTTTGTGTACATATAATTTAACAACTAACTAATCTAGACAGTTACATTTTAAATAACGATACACTAATGAATTATAATTTGGAATAGAATTTTTCATATTTGTAATATAACTTGATTTCAAATGTTTCATTGATTAATACGAATCTACAAACAAACATTTCTTAGCTCAATAATAACATTCACTCAAATATTACATATTTAGAAAATTAACTTGTAAATAATATTACGACAGTTAGCAATAATTTACTTTCTAATATAACTCAAGTAAGCTCTAATCTAAAAGCGAATGTGTCAATGTTATTAACTTATCTAAGTGGCAATATTTCATAAGTTAAATAGGACTATACTCAGTTAGTATCTAATCTGCAGTAAAATGTTAACATTAATATATAATCACTTCAAACATCTATTTCAACACTTAGTTAAAAATTAACTGACAATACTAATGCGCTAGACTAGCGAATAGCACTAAATTACACAAGTTTATTAAATTAACTGAAATACAATTCTACATATCTTGTTAATTTAATTTCGTCAACTAACTCAAATACAGTGGGATCCCTCACTTCTATTATTAACACGCTAAGAGCAGATGTAAACCAAAAAGTATACATCAGCAGCTTTAATACATTACAGGCCGATGTTAATAATAAAGCGTACGTTTGGGATTTAAACTCTGTCAAAAGCACAACCAATACTAAAGTGAATTCCAATGATGTATTTAGCAGAGATTATATAAATTAATAATTTAATGATATAAGTAATAGATTATCGAATATTTAAAACAGTGTTGTATATTTGAAATCGGCTGGTACTAAATAGAAATGTAATACATGTGGATCAAACGATCGCTAATGTAATTGTTATAATGCAGCTGTATACAACGTTTGTTCCGGATCTACTTGCACTAGTGCATTGTGATTATTATTTATACATAAATTTAATATAACTTATTGATTAATATTTTTTAGGTATTAGAAAATAATTTCGTACTTTTACAACTCTTTAATCACTTTTACCTATTTTTAAGCAGCTTGGCAACCCACTCTTCATTCCTGCACCCGCACGTTTTGCACACGAATTATTTGCTAATGCTCGCGTCAACAACAACCAAATCAACATTTACTGCGTTCAGGACTCTGAATTGATCGGCAACTTGTTGCAAAAGAACGTGTGTTCCCATTTACGGGTGCCAAGTTTTGAGCAGTTCGGTGTTTATGACCGGTTGTTTGAAGTGTTCGTGGTCAATAATCACTTTTGGGAAGTTGTGCGGGAACATTTTCATGGTGAGGATGCGTCCGTGAACGAGCCCTTCGTACCCTGGCCCGGCCATTGCGAAGTGAATTTCGTACTCATTGGCCGTGTTGAACGTTTTGAAGCACGCGGACGCTTCATTCAATACTTTTCGCTCTTCCCTGCTCATTTTCTTACCCTCCATGCCTATTCCGAGCGTTTTGCGGCCAATTTCTAGCTCGGCTTTCAATTACTCTACAAGTTACTTCTGCAATTTAACTTACTACGCAGATAATTGTTTTTATATGCCCTCTGCAGCTCCGGTTACCGTTCTGAACCCGGCTTCTTGTATGCTCAGCTATTTCTTCGGATGTAAATATTCGTAAGCTGCGCGTGTGTCATATGGCCCTGGATTCTCGTTCTTCTCAGCCTTGAATCTGTACGTTGCGATTTTAACGGGTTTTATCTCGAACTGTTTCTGGGGAGCAAAATCCGGTGTGATCTGTTTCGGCCTGAATATGTCGTAGTAGGAACGGTCCGTTTTACTTATTGTGAACCCTTAATTTGTTTTTAAGGGTTGATCATACGAACCGGGTCCAGGTGAGATTGTAATCGCTTCATTAGAAATAGCCAGTGAGAGAGAGTGTTTTTTAGTTGGGAGGTCGGTTAGTTTTGGTGCGTATTGGTCTGGTGCTGGTGACTAACGAGGTTTGGGTTCTTTTGGTTTGGACTTGATCGTGAAACCGGACGGTTAATGCGCAGGCTGGAGGTTGTAGCGCGTTGGAGAGGGCATGTGCTCGGTGGAATAGGTGTAGCGCTGCTATATCGTGGGCTGGATCTTGCCCGTGTCACGACGCAGTTTATACTCGCCAGGACCCACCCAGGAAGGAGTGGCTGCGGTATACTCCATCCGAGACGAAGACGCACTCCTGTACAAATCCCTGAACCCCTTAGCTAAAGACACCTACCCATCCGTTACATTCAATATCGACGTCGACAACTTCTTACGTACATCCTACTTAGCAGACTAAGAACGAGAATACGCAATTTACGCCAAACTCATTCTGGAGTGGAATATGCGATATTTGCCGAAAATATGATTTATAAATATATTATAATTATCACTCCTCAGTATGAGTTCCACCATGTGCTTTGTGCATATGTGGATAAATTTCCATATATTCAAATTATTTACCACAAATATAACACCAATGAGCGCCACATAAGCATTCAATGTGATTACAGGTTGTTTTGTCCAACTTTTCAAAATATATTTTGCAATTTGGACATCTTTTATGATTACCAATATTAACACATTTTTCGCCTGATTTGTGCCATTCTCCGCATTCTGAGCACCATTTATGGTTACACCTATTACAAGAATAAAGTAGTTAATCTATACCAGGAGTTCCACACTTTACACCTACCTAATTACAACGATTACAAAACTTAAATTCTTTATTAAAATGGGCCTTTAATTCACCAGTTCTTAATAATATATTTGTTGCAGTTTCTCTCAATTTTCTACTTTGAAGGAAGAACGAAATAAATTTCCCATTATGTTCGATTCCAGATCCTAACTTTATTTACATCTCACCCTCTTATAGCTACTTCTGCAACATCAATTAAATGCAATCTTCACAATAGAACTAAAATTTCAATTCTTTACCCACAGTTGACGCAATGCTTGTGGTGTTAGGCAGACACATATCGTTTCCGCACGACATGAAGGAAATCAGGTTGTCCTGGTTATTATCCAGCAAATCAAGAACTCTATTATTAATTTCTTCGTAAAGCGAAGAATGAACTATGATGCTGTTATTCCTTCCAAATCTTATCTGTGCATCAACATAAGAGCTTACTATGCTTTCTATTTAAACTCGTGGAATGTTGTAATACCTTATCTCTTTCAACGAAAGATTCAGCGGAAATCCAGAGTTTACCTCATTTATTATTCGCTAGATATTATTTGCATTACCAGTAAACCCGTTTTGTGTGAAGTCAACATTGTTAACTTTCATTTCTTAAATGAGTTCTTTGATGTCTTAAATAATCTGAGGATGTTTTTGCAAATCTTTTGACGCGATATTGAATGGAAGATATTGTCCCTAGTTTCCAGTTGCTTGAGAAAACTGAGTTTCCGCACTCTTGTCTTTGAGAACGTACTATAACGGAACTTAGCGTTCATCGAGTTGACCCATCCATTTAAGTTGTGGAAGATCCAATATTTGCTTATCTGCAATGATGATCAATTGGTTGACCACGTTTCCGTTTCTATTTCTGCTCACATGGTCGCCAGTGTAGTTAAAGTCGTGCGAGTATCCGTATTCTCTGAAAGTGGCGTGGTTCATCTTGAGGTCGAACACGTAAGAAATCTTGAACTCGACCTAACTGTGAACTAGCAGCTAGACTGCTTTTTGATTCAGCGCATACGCGAATGGAGCTACGTTCTCATTGTTGGCCTGTTTTTGAATGAACCTCGCGTCGCTTTTATTGTCAGTTTGGAAGAATTCAACGTAGTAATCTGGTAGACCTGGATATCTGGATATTAGTGTTGTGGGACAAACTGCTGAAATTTGAACGATTCTTTTCACGATTTAATTCATGATATTAATTGTATTTTAATTAATTTACCGGTCGACTATGTAGTTAAGTGATTTTTTGTCTAAACTTTCAGCAAGAAACTCTGTTAAATCTGCGTTTGTTCTTACAATCATTTTCATAATAAAATTGTAATCTAAATTATTTTCAAAGAATTATGAAACAAACATTTTCGTGAATGGAAGCATTATTGCGTTCTAAGGTACACTCACAGAGTAACTGCATTTATAACTGTTTTGTAGTCTGTGCATGAATGAGCCGTAGTACGTTCCTGATTTTTTGTTGTATGATAAACTGTAAAAGAAAACTTAACTATAAGCGATAATATTATTACAGCCAGGTCGCGAGCCACATATTATATAATTTTTCAAATCATTTTATAATAGTTAGTAATATTTTTGTTACGGAATTGTTTATATATTTTAAACACAATAAAAATTATTAATTTAAATATTTGTCTGATCAATTTCTTATCGTATATCAATTAAATATTACACGTATAAGTCTAGAACTGTTAAAATTTGCCTTTGATCAATCTGTACTATAAAATTATTAAAGTAGTCGACTTCGACTTCGGGTTCAACTCTATTTTCAATAATGTTTTCATTTTCAACTATTTCAAATAGTTATCCCTTTTTAGAATTAATGATTGTATCAAAAACGTATTATACTTATTATCTTATCTGAATATAAACAGAATAATTAAATCCGTTGTTAACGCAGTATTGTTTTCTGGTTTATGACTTTTGTTGTTCTATACTTATAAAGCATTTTACCAACGTTACTAGATCACTTTCTTCTGTAAAATTTTCGCATGCAATTTTGCTGAATATATTGATAATCAAATTTGATTGACAAGTAATATAGCTGTGTGCGATCACAGAAATAAGCAAAAATATCTCGCCTTCTTTTAACAAGCGTTCAAATACACATGCGATTACGGGTTCGATGTTTTTATATTTTAATAATCTAATACCTTATTCTGTGATTTAATTCTGTGAATCTAGAGCTTAAATAGTTTTCAAAATTTTCAAACTATTTGTAATATTGTTACGGTTAGGAGATGATGGTAATTTATTCAGTACTTAGTTAGTCCATTCTATTTAATTTTCTTTAAACTCTAAAATAGCTTGTTTCAAATCTAGCCGTTGTATTTCTGGCTGTTACTCTTCTAGTTCTGGATTCTCTATAACACACGCATATCCTTTTCTAGTTCTGGCTGCCAAGTTCTTCCTGAAATTTCTAACAGAATCACTTACTTTCTTTTCCTATACTGTGTTCATTTTCATCTCTTCATCCCAGGAAAGTTCTTGAACAACTCCGCTATCAACTACAAGGATCACATCTTCAACGAAGGAGCAGCTTTCGTCCATGGTAGATCCGACTACGACTTTCACAAACCTGTCTTTGATGTCGTCTGGTGCGGCTGCGAAGAGAATCGAATTGTCCGATTCTGGAGTTTGACCATATACAGATATCGGAACCACAAAGAGGCTGTTTTAGTTTTCCATCAATTCCTTTATCTTCGCATAAGTATCCAGAGCGTTCATGTTCTTAAACTGCACAAAGTCGAGGCATGTGATATTTTAGTCTTCTTTGAACATTTATATCAAAGTTTCGCAAATCTAATCGCATTCTGTCTAACCAGAACTGAAGCACAATATATTTCCTGTTTTTTACATTTAACCATTTTGTATGTTATATATAAATTCTTGTATTGAATCACAAGAAATATTTACAGTAGATTGTTGTAAGATTTTACAATCAGAATGTACTTCAACTACATTAAACATACTTTAACTTTCAATCTGTATTATTAATTAGCTTTAATTTTAAGGCAAATAATTCTAAATATCATTATTTATGGTATTAGTTACAACAATAAATTAGTATGGTACATTAAGTAATTTTTGGTTTTAAATGAGTTTAGCAAACATAAAGTCGAGAGCAACAGTTCTTGTTTGAAAGTCATCTAAAATAAACATCCCGCCTTGTATGAGTTTTGGATTGTTGTAAATGTGTTTAATCAACTAGATCGGAGTACAAACACAAATGTTTGACTCTTTCTCAGGCTTCATGTTCACTTTCTATTTTTTGCCGAGAATACTTTAAAGAGATATTACAGTTTATTAAGCTTTAATGTCAGATGATTGAGTGATGTAAAGTCTTTTCTTGTCTTTCAACACTTGGGGAAGCTATGAGATAAACGCGGATATCATAAGAGTCTTTCCAGAGCCAGGTGCAGATTCAAACATCATGAACGCAGAGGCCGCATTTTTCATGATTTAGCTTCTAATTTTGTACACGGGGAGAGGAATCGGAGAGTCACCGAGGCAGAAAAGACTGATATCGAGCAGAACATTGGACCCACTAATAATGGCGTTAAGAAAAGTGTTCAAAAGTTGTAAGACGTGTATCAAGCGCGCTTTGTCATTCAACTCGCCAAGCACTTCAACATACTCCATGATAGAACGCATTTTCTTTTCTAAAAGCTGCAACAAATCTCCATAATTGATATTTTCTGGAAGACATTCGCTTATGTCCAAGATTACTTGAAGTATCTATTTTACGAGTTTGTTATCGTTAACTTAATCTTTTAACTCATAGTTTTTCAAAGGATCTTAAAATGCTTTTAGTTCCTATGACTTAACAATATTTTAGTTATTTGCGGTCAACGGTCTGTTAAATTAATTATTTTATCTGTTCATTTTAATGGAGGTGGAAATTGGATATTTATATTGAATAACTGTTATTTTATAAAATGCTGATATTTTACAACACAATATGAGATTTAGGGTCCAAGATCATCAATCAAACAATATTACACTATCGCAATCACTTTTCCTTCCTGAGCACGGCAATTTTCTTTTTATTCAGCACATTTTTACAACTCTAACCGAGACAAGGTCTGAAAATGAAATCCAAAATTTTTAAAATCATCACAGTTCGTCGGTTTGTATGACCAGTGCTTCATTTTCGCTCTATTTTGCTTTCTTCTTCTTGCACTGTGCTATTTTGCCTCCGATGCACATTCCAATCATGGCCAGCACCCAGAGCGCGAACATTCCCAGCGTGCATGCGAAAAACAGCCTCCCTCCCTGCTCAGGCTCCTTTTTGAACGTTCCGTCGTCAAAATCCAGTCCGTCGTATCCCCTTCTTTGATCGTAAATAATTTCAGCTTGGAATCCGAATTGTTTCCTCCAGTTCTTTTCTAGAAGCGTTTCAATCGTTTCCGTTCTCGGGAGGTTCGAGTTCGCCTGCATCTCGGAGCAGTAGCTGTTCGAGCCCCGCTCAATGTAAAAAATTCCTTCCTTCCCCCAGGAGGAACCCCAAGAATTCCTGAAGACCCAAACGGGAACGTTTTTGAAGCGGCCGTAGCCGACGAACATAATTGAGTGGTCAACACCTGGTTTTTCACAGGGGCCTTTTAGGAGACCATTTTTGTAGAGTTAGAAACGGACCTGGTACTTGAGATCGGGCTGCATTACCTGCATTGAGCCCTAAACTGGGAGGCCGCGGGCTAAAAGGTGCTTAATTTGAAGTGATTCCTGTTATGTGAACGTTTTCCCGTCAAACTGCTTAATAATTATCACATTCGTCAAGCAGGTGTAGGACTTCGTCTTCACTTTCAACTGATTCAAAGCAAACGGCTGGAAGAAATCGGACTCGGGGATTTTAGGCGAGGCTAACTCGTACTTCTTCTTCCTGTCGTCGTAGGGGAAATTGGCTGTCGTCTCAAAGGTCTTGAAAAGCACCATGTCGGACATGAGAATGTAATAATTCGCTCCGTCGCACTACTCATTGTTAATTGAGTTACGCAACATAAAATCAATAGAAATAGACAAATTCCTCGACGAATTGCCAAAAGAAGGATTCAAATAATAAGAATCATAATCTCGCAACAAAAACGTTTCAGCCATCTCAGCAGCAACAAACACTTCGCATGCTCCACATTTACCTTAATTATAAGCCTTTGTTATTAAACCTGATTCTCGGAAATCAACAGATAAGGGTAGATTTTCCTCAAAAATCACATGTCTTTCAAATGGATATAATGGAATTGCATAGTCTGTGCATATTTCTTCGTCAGATGCTTCTGGGAATTTATTTGGAATGTTTGTATGCTATGAGGTTTATTGTTGTCCCAACTGTTAAGGTAAGTATAACTAGAATTATTTTGGTAAATAATCATAATACTTACAGAATTCGGTTTTTGAAAGTGCGCTATTATAATTTTACTAAAATCTCTTATAATTGTGGCCACATGGTAGATATGTGTTGATTATTATTGAGAGTGTTTAGATCAGTGTAATCATTGGAGTGAATTGGTGAATTATTTTACATATTTAATTATTATTTCATTTAATATACTAAATAATATTTTTAGATTAATTTACAGGTTAAGTGTACAACTTATTCAAACAATAACATAACGTCTTATGTAATAACATGACTCTAACCATTAGAATATAACCATTAGAACAGTACAGTATATATTGAACATATTAACTACTGTGTTAGGGTTTGATGAATTGGTTAAGGTAAGTTTTTTAATTAAGAGTTTAAAATATCTGAAAATCTATAAAATTCAAAAACTCTCTTACCTTTCCTTTCTAATCTAATAATAAGAAAACATCCATATTCATTTAACTAAATATCTCGCTTGATTAATTAAAGTTCTGTCTACTTAATCTGCCAAACTAATGGGGTTTGTAGGTAACACAACAGCTTTTGGTGAGAAGATATCATTAAATTAATATAATTAATTGTAATCAAGTCAATTTAAATGAACGTTTTCACTTATAATTTTGCGGTTCGATGTACAAAACGGCCTCCAATTAATTTAAGTATTTGAACTCGGTGATGAAGTTCATTCCGAGCTGAACCGTTTTCAGCTCCTTCAAACATTGGAGTGGCTCAACGCTCTCTATTTTGTTCATGTACAAATCTAGTTCCTGGATTTAAGATAAATATTAAATTGGGTGAATGTCGGTTATGATATTTTCGGATAACCTCAAGGTTTTTAAATAACTCATTTTACTAAGTGCATTTATATCAGTAATTTGATTATTGTTCAGCCAGAGCTCCTGCAAATTAACTAGGGGCTATAAAGGTGAAATATCGGTGATTAGGTTGTCAGCGAGGCCAAGGAAGGTTAAATTGATTAAACTACCAATACCGGATAAATCAGAGATTTTGTTCTCAGATAACTCGAGCCTAACCAATTAAACCAGCTGCGAGATATAATTCACATTCTATAGTTTGTTCCCGTAGAAATGCAACTCGCGAAGCTGAGTGAAGGCTTCTATTCCAAAAGTTGATTTCAACTCGCAACATTACACTTTAAGTTTAATTAATTAATCAGGTGAGTCACTGAATTTTACGCTCTTGCACTTCTTTATATGCACACTTGTTACGTTTGGAAGAAATTGCACAAATGAAAGTGACTGAAGCTCCGGATCGTTAAATATTTCTATTTGATTCTTAAATATAGTATTTGCGTATTTAAATAACATAATCGAGTTATAAGTGTTGAACTATCTCATCAGCCTTTATAAATCAGATTCATTTGAGCACTCTAAGTATCTTTCGTAATCCTGTAAAGTAGGTTACTTTTAAACCGATAGCCACTCAGGCTTAAAATTAGGATGTTCGTGTAAATATATCTAATCTTATACTATATTGTCTGAAGCGTCAAGTTCGTTCAAATTTTGCAATTAAGTTAATATTTTTACAGATAACACCCTATTGCTGCATAATTATAATTTATTAATGTTTTATAAATCTTTTATCCAATTCAAACTATTGATATTATTATTACTAAGAATAATTTGCTTCAAATTTACAAAATTCTTTAATTCTTCAACACTTTATAGATTATTGTTACTTAAATCGAGTTTAATTAGATTTTTAAGTGTTATAATGTCGTATATATTTTATAAAGCTGAATTATTAATAGTTAATTATTATAAGTTGTTAGGTAAATTACTCAATACTATCCCTTGACAATTAGCTAAACATAAATTTGTAATATATGGCTGTTTTTAAAAATATTCTACATCTAATTACTTATCAGTTAATTTTAATGATTAACTGTTGGTTTGATCTTGTTATTATGTATTATATGTATTATATTACATTATATGAAGTGGTAATACTAATTAAAACGTGTGATTTAATAATATTATTATTTAAATAGTGTTGATTGGTGTTATAATTGGCTGTTGTGATCTGTATACAAGTATTCAAATATAATTTTACAATATTCTGTAATACTACTGAATTATATTTAATTATCTTCCATCTCTTTTATGGATCAATGAAAGCCGAGTGCAAACCGGAGGATTTACTGGAGCAGGCTTTGCTTTTATCCAAGGCGATGAAGGGTCTTGGTACGAACGAGAAGTTATTGATTTAGGTTGCTGCTGCGCACAATCACATTGACAGATTCGCGATTTAGCAGCAGTATTTGGCGTCAACTGGAACTGAGTTGTAGAAGCATTTTAAGTCCGAGTTATCCGGAAATATGTGCACACTTTTCCAGTCTCTCTTCCAGGACCGTTATTTGTACTGGTGCAACGCGATTCACACCGCGATCACCAAAAACGAGTCCAAGCACCTGATAAACCTCATCCTGCTCCTTTCTCCAGCTGACACCGTTCAGGTTTCAGCTCACTATTTTAAGCTGTTCAAACTTACCTTGACTCAAGCTCTCAACACACATTTAGGAAACAAGGACTGGGAGAAACTACTCAAAGCCTGGGTCGTTTCAACCAAATAACTAAATTTGAACGCTCAGGAAACAGCTGAGAAACTATATAAAGCCGCTAAGGGGGCTGGAACTGATGAGGATCAATTCGTAGCCGTTCTCTGTAACTGCTCAAAAGATAATTACAATGAAATCGACAAAGCATATTTTGGGTAATATGGAAAGAAACTGGCGGACGTGATCAAAAGTGAGTTCACGTTGAGGAGCGAGATCGCGTTTCTGACCGCGCATTATTTGCAACTGGGAGTGGCCTAAGGAGTGGCATACTAATTATATGCGGCTATGAAGGGGCTGGGAACGGACGACGACTCTTTGATTAGCGCCACTGCGCTGTATCAGGACTAATTCAAAGGGGCTGAGATAGTACAGGCGTACGCTCAATTCGGAGATCTCAAAAAGGACTTCAAGGGAGATTTAAGCGGGAAATACGAAGATGCGGTTCTGGCACTGTGGGGGCTGTGAAGATTCTGCTATATAAAGATATGTAAAGTCTGTAGTTTTTAACATTAAAAATTATTATATAAAAACTAAATGACATAATAAACGAGTTACTAAGAGCTTTATGAAAATGAAGTAATGTAGATTTATTCTTAGATTAAATTATGTTATTCATAATAATAAACAACTATTCGACTATTTAATAACATCTTATAATTTAGTGTAAGAAACCTTAAAGTTATTGATTCTAATCCAATCTAATCCAATCTTCATTGTAGGATATGTGTTGTATTTATTGTTTTAATGATGAATACAAACAACACCCACTTCATACAAATGTAAGATGACAATCAAGATGATAATTTGAATAATTTCGATGCATCGATGTATTAGCATACTATTGTGTAGTTAAATGAAGAATAACTGCTATTTATCAAAAAAATTAAGAAATATACAGAATATTACTTCTCAGATCAAAATTTAACTGATGATATGTAACTTATGGACAATCTTATAAAATATGACAATAAAGTTGATATTAAGTATTTTATTAATACTTATTTAAGTTCAAAATTAATTTTTACAGTCAAACCCACAAAAGCACAAGTTATTTAATCTCTAACTGATTCTAAGTTAGTAATTATAATTGAATAGTAATATATTCAGCGTTATGAATAATTTGATATTTAATCTATTTGTACTCGCTAATTAAGAGTATATGGTTTTAATATAAAACTGCAATTATAAATAATTAAACAATTTTCAAATTCAAACAATCCTAGTGAGGTAATAGTTCCCGAGCAATGTAGAGAAACACTGTATCAACAATCATTTAAATACTCAGTTGTTACTTTTAAAACTGAGGAGGAAGCTGATACGATTTATAGTTATTTCGGTAATCAAACTGATTTTAATTAAAAGAAAATAAAATAAATTAAGAAAATAAAAATAAATAGTTAGGATATTGAATAATAAAAGCAAATAATAATTAAAAATTTAGTTGTTTTACGTTCAAAATATTCATTAAAATAATAAAACATTGAAGAAACAAATAAGAAAAAATCAAAGAAAATCAAAGTTGAAAATTAAGTTGAAAATGTTCTTGAAAATAATTAAAAATAAGTTTAAACGATGATATTATCTTTGAAATAGTTCTGTTGGTCTGATAATTTGTAAAATAACATATATTGTATTTAACTTATTAGTACAATGATAGATATTCTCCAAATATTACCGACAAATTAATTATTTACCTCGCTTCTTGACTGTTTATAGCAACGTTTTATAAATATATTGGACTGCATTGAAGACTTATAAACCGTGACAGCTACTAATAAATATTAATGGGATTAAATTATTTAGTATATTAACTCCTTCAGTAATTCTATCTAAAATAAAGTAAATATAGCACTTGAAATCAGAATGTTCTGTTTCGGAAAGTCTATGCTACCTCTACCAGTTTATTAACTCAGAAATAGAGTTCTGCAAAATAGAGGTTCTCCATTTACGATCGTTTAGTCTTCAACTGGCTCTGGAAAAACTACTCTTTTCCCAGCTTTTTTAACTCAACTTCCTTAAGTTAAAATAAACAGAATGAAAATATTCATAACCCAGCCAACTTCGTTGACAGTGAGATAAATAGCCAAAACAATAGATGAAAAGATAATTTGTGGACTCTTTAGTATTTCTAAAATTCCATATGAATCTGCTGATATTTGTGTGTGCACCCCATTACAAATTATTAAGTTAATTACAAAGAATCCAGAGATCATTAAAACAAGCATGTTTGTTTTGGACGAATTCCACACAAGAACAATTGCTCTTGATGTTTTGTTTGCTAAATTAATTGAAAATAAATAATATTTGACATAACCATATTAGTTTGTGATGATGTCTGCTACTCCGGACTAAGATATAATTAAATAACTTCCTGAAAAGGAAGAATCTAACTTAATCATGAAGATAGAAAATTGTAGTCCATTTAAAATTACATAAATACGAGTTAAAGCTAACACAGTTAAAGATGCTGTAACTACGGTACCAGCAACTTAAGCACTTGAATTTATCAATGAGATCCTAGCTAAACAAAAACCCGTAGGTAATATATTATGTTTCACATCTGGTAAAAGGGAGTGTGAAGATATCTGTGAATAGACTAGTAATGGACTCAAAAATAATTCAGATATTCTTTGTATAGATTTTGCTTAATTCAAAAACTTGAATTTAATGTAAGTTCACGATAAACTAAGAAAAATATCTGAAAAAGCTGAAAAGTTAATTGTAGTTCCCATTATAATGGCTGGTTAAGCCACAGAACTTGAAAAGACATTTGCGTCTGATCCAATTCCAAACGATTTTGCGCATAAATGTATTAAAATGATAGCTGCAACAAATATTGCTGAGACTTCTATCACTATTGAGGATTTAATCTGCTTAATCGATTCTGGGATGTTCAAAGAAGCATCGTGGGATGAAAATAAAGGAATTAGGACACTTAAGGAAAAATAAATCTCGGCTTCACAGAGAACCTAACGTATTGGTAGAGTTGGACGTGTAAGAGATGGTTTTGCGTATTTAATAGATTTAGATGTATCTCGAAAAGTAGAAACGTAAAAACCTGAAATACAAAGAATTGATCTTAAATAAATCATTTTAGAACTAAAAAACATTGATATTCATCTTGAAAATATTTACGCCACCTTGCCAACTAAACCTGATATGAAATAATTGGCAAACGCATTAAATATGTTATAAACTATTAAAGCTATTGATGAATATAAAAAGATCACAGAAAAAGGAAAAAGATTACTTGAATATTAGGATATAAGTCCATTTAATGGTTGTATATTTGAAGAGTTGCTCCAAAAAAGTAAAATCGATTTAGTAATTTCTATTATTGCATATTGTATTACTGCTAATAGCTCAGACTTAATTAATAATAATGTATCATCAGCGTTAGCTTAATAAAATTTTGTTGAGGAGAGCGATGCAGCTACATTAGTTAAATGTTTCTTATGTATTGAAAATATATCTTAAAAATAATAGAAAACATTTTGTAAAGATAATGGATTTATATTTTCTACATATGTTTAAAGCAGAAGATAAGTATAATAAATTTTTGACAGCGTAGTATAAAATAATATAAAGACATATGAAATAGAAGATGAAGATAGTTCTGATGCTGAAACAATTGTAACTACTAATATGCCTTTTATTGAAGATATATTTCATAAATTCCTGTTAACTATACAAGATAACTAAATTTTACCAGCATTAGATAATTATGTTTTAGCAGTAAACAATTTGTCAAATAGTATTTAATCAAATAGTGCATATAAATAATAGGCTCATTTGAATACAATTACGAATGTCATTTCTAAACCGAGATATATATTTAATGGAAGTTCACTTTTATCAGAAACTGAAAATGTTCCTATTTACTATTTCGACAGACCTGGAACAAATTAAGTTGTATCTTATAGTCATGTATATTTCTTTGATATATAATGCAATGAAAGTTATGATATGTACATTGGTAAATATATGCATCGAATGCCCAATAGCTATAAATAATGTTATTCAGTTTAAATACCTAAAAATTCATTTAGATTACCGTATCTTAAATTATTAGTTGATAAATTCTTTAATGATGATTAAAATATTATTTTTAAATAATTAATATAAGGAATGAATATAAACAGCACTTAAAACTCTTTATATTTCGCAGAATGTTTAGATAAAGAGCATATGTATTTTGTAACACAAAAACAATTGCTTTTAACATAACAAGTATAGTTAGTTAATACATTAATAAAGTTAATTGAAATAGCAGCAAAATGTCCAAGCACTCTGATATCCAGGTATAAAGCATTAAATAATTATTATGTAGAATTCTTTTAAAAAGATAGTTATAGTGACGCGCAATTTTTCTAAAAATCAGTTAACGAAGAAAATAAACCACCATTTGCATACGAATTAAATAAAGATTCATTGCTGTATTTAATTGATAACAATTTTGAATACCGAATTTCATTTGTGTTCGATTTGTCAATGAATACCAGCAATTTTTCTTATTCTCATTATTAATGTGATCGTGATTATAGTGGTGATACTGTTATTAAACTTAAGTAAAATGAAACTGTAAGTTAACTTATCATTATATCTGACAAATAATAAGCGCTAAAGAAATTAAGATGGTTTGATGCTGGATAAAGTTCAACATATTACTCTGGTTATGTTACTGAAGATTATAAATTTAATAGAGTTGCTAAAAATTGTATTAAAGGGATATTTATTCATCATTCTGAGAACGAAATTTTGTTTTAACAATAAGGAAGTACTTTGTTTTAATTTGATCAAATCGATTAATTCATTACAAAACAGAAAGAATCTAATTTAATTCAAGAAAAAATACGAAAGATATAAAATTAATTATTTAGCAATAAAAATTATAAATCTGTAAAAGAGCGTTTCGATGATTTATTTAATAATCTTAAGTAAAATTATAAAGTATATTCTAAAGTTTAATATTAATAATAATTAACGTTAATAATGTAATAAAAATAGGAATAGATGAAGTAATTTGAATTTGAAACTTAAACAATTTAATAATTGTAAACTGAACAAAAATAAATATTAAATTTAATTGATTTAAAATAAGAGTCCCAAAATTTAAGTACAATAATATCCAATTTCATGTAAGAATATATTTAACCACATGTCATATAAGATAGATAAATTCCAAATTTATACTGTAAAACCTAAAAATAAAATTATTAATAATTTTAAAATAAAATTACCCAATATCTTTAAAATATATGTTAAGACTAATAAAGTTAATTCTATTGTAAAACTATTAATGGGCTATATTCGATATAAATTCCAACATCACTGAAATCATTTTAATTAATAAACACAGAATATCTAACAAAAAATCCTTTTGAATGGAATAATTTTGTATATAATTATATTGTAACATTAAAAATAGAAGTAATTGAATAAAACGGATTTAAAGACGATATTATGTAAGTAATTAAAAGATTTGGAATATTTATTTTAAGTTTTAGAGAAGTAGAAGATAAAAAATTTAATAAAATAGTATTTGAAATAAAAGTTCGAACAACAGAAGCAGCTTTCTCTGTTTTGAATTAATTGAAAAATGTTCTTATTAAATACTAATTACCTTCAATTCCATATAATATAATATCTAAAGAGCTTTAGAAGAATTAGTTTGTAATTAATGATATAAATAATATAATTAAATAATTTAACTTTAATATAAAAGCAACTTAACTTGGTCTTTAGTATACAGGTGATTAAAAACTAGGTGCAATTTAGTAAATTGAACATTTTATAAACGAACTTAGAATTCTTCCATTAAATTTAACAGTAAAAGAGATCTAGGTAAACGGTCTCTCTAAGTTTTAAGTTTAAGAAGCTATTGGCAATAGTAAACGTGTCAGACTTAATTTTCAGGGAACAAAAATAACAGTTCCAGCTGAATTATATGATTCTATACTATAGAAAATTTAGAAAAAACTTGATCTATAAGTAAAAGATGAAAATAATATATTTTACTATACATGTGATGGATGCTTTGAAAACAAAATCAGTATCGCTTCAATACAAAATAATAATTTAAAATGCTACCATTTTTGTGAGCAATGTGTTGAAATGTAATTAGAACAATAGTTAAGCCAACCAGAAATATAAATTAAAATGGGCCCTGGAGATGAAAATAATGGGAAATTTATTGCATTTTTCTAAGGAAATTAGAAACTGCGTTAAACAGCATTTGATATACTGATAAATACTGCTGAAATGAAAGCAAGATGTTAAAAAGAATTCAAATTTTGTCCTACATGTAATAAAATTGCAATTTATGTTGAAAAGTAATCATTGTTATATTTTTGTTAATAGTGTAACAATTACTGGTGCACTGATTGCGGAGAATGGCACACTGAAGAGTTCTAGTGTGTAATTGGAAATACTAAAATATGTCCAAATCGTTATTGTAGAACTTTTACTATAAAAGATAGTGGTTGCAATCATATTACATGTTCATTATGCAAAGCACATTGGTGTTATGAATGTGGAAAAGAATTTGCTTCTGATAAAATTTACCCTCATATGACAGAAGCTCACGGCAATTGGTATAATCCAGTCCAGTGAAAATAAAAAATAATTAATATTGTATTTATTCATTTACTATTATTTTAAATATCACCTCACCGCGTAAAGATCTATCATGTATCCTTCTGCGCTTGTGTATGGTTCCATTCCGTACATTATTTTGTAGAAGTCTAGGTAGTTGAATGGTCCGAATGTGATGTTTGCGTTTGATGCGTCGTTGATGAGTTCTTGGAATCTGTTGAGTGCTTCTTCTCCGTTTGTGAATTATCTGGTGTCAGCTGGGTACAGGAGAATGATATTTTTGAATAGTGGTTTTATTTTCGTGAGTGCGGCCATGTGTGTGTATGTGTTGCTCGTGTTAAGCATTAAACATGCATTTTAGCTTATTTTTGCCAGAATTTCTGCGAATCCTCTTTCTGGCTAGTTGTTTATGATCTGTGTGATTCTCAAATTGGAATATATAAGTAGTGATACGTTGAACACCGTATTCATGCACACATCGTTTACAGTTAGATATATAGGCACTAATGCGCTTTCTTGCGCGTAAATTACAGCTTCGAGCGCTTTCAAGCACCCGGCCTCGTCCTTTGGAACTATTTGCAAAATTACCCTCTCAATTTTCCTGTTAAAATAATTATACTAAATTATTCCCTTGTTAAAATACTTTAATAGTTCGAGTCCGTTCAGGTTTTCGTCGTTAACGTAAATTAACCCGCCCATTTTAACCGCGAAATCGTTCGAAAACGAAGCGATTTCGTTCTAAAAGGGGATGAGCCCGTTCTGCCAGGACACATTATCGTATTAAACTGAGCCGAGGAAAACGAGCAATTCTGTGAAATTGTGTTTTTTAACGAAGGAATTAATGATTTTACGGCTTGAAATGTTGGATAAGAGGTCCAGATAAGCAGGCTGGGTATTTAATTTTGAAAGGTTTGTGTGAGACCAGGCCGGGAGCAACTTTGGTGCATTTATATATGTTTAAAATGCGGAATCGTTCACAATAGAAACTATCGGCGGTTTCTAAGCGGAAGAGCGGTTGACCAAGAAAATGGTGAGCCAAATCGCAAAACCACCCAACAACACCGAAAATATTATTACCAAATACCTGCACAGATTAATCGAACACTTACTGCGCTCCACTTCGTTGTAACGACGCACCTACATATTCGGAATCTAATTCATTTAAATGTAAAATGTAAACTGAAGTGAAAAAGTCTACAAATAATAATCACATATTTCAAATACATAGAATTACAATATATTTCATCACTATCCATAACCACCATGTACAGCAGTTAAATGAGGATAAATCTATTCGCGGGTAAATTATTAACCACACACATAACACCAGTGTGCCCCACATTTACATGTAATATGGTTGCATCCGGCTATTTTATCTGTAGGAATCTTGCAACTTGGACATCTTTTCATGTTGACTAATTATACACATGTTTTTCCAGGTTTGTGCCAATCGCCACAATCAGAACACCATTTATGATTGCACGTAGCACAAGAATATAATAACGTATCAACTCCAGCTGTGCCACACTTAGTAGCTAATTTATTGCAAATTGGGCAAAACTTGAAGTCTTTATTATGGTGCGAAACTAATTCTCCCGTTTTATTTAGAATTTAAAGAGCTAGTTACATTAGCTCCTAGTTTTCAAAGAAGAACGAAATGAACTTCCCATTGTTTTCTTCCCCATCTCCAAGTTTTATTTAAATCTCAGCTTCTTTTACCTAGTTTTCGAGCTGGCTTTTAATGCATCCAGGGCAGTAAAATTTGCATTTCAATTCTTTACCAACAATCGACGCAATACTCGTGGTGTTAGGCAGACACATATCGTTTCCGCAAGACATGAAGGAAATCAGGTTGTCTTGGTTATTATCCAGCAAATCGAGAACTTTATTATTAATTTCTTCGTAAAGCGAAGAATGAACTATGATGCTGTTATTCCTTCCGAATCTTATCTGCGCATCCGCATAAGAGCTTACTATGCTTTCTATTTAAACTCTTGGAATGTTGTAATACCGTATCTCTTTCAACGAAAGATTCAATGGAAATCCAGAGTTTACCTCATTTATTATTCGCTAGATATTGTTTGCATTACCAGTAAACCCGTTTTATGTATAGTTGACATCTGGAATCTTTAATGACTCAATGGCTTTTTTGATATCTTAAATTATCTGAGGATGTTTTTGCAAATCTTTTGATGCGATGTTGAATGGAAGATAATATCCCTAGTTTCCAGTAGCTTGAGAAAACTGTGTTTCTGCACTCTTGTCTTTGAGAACGTGCTATTGTGGAACTTGGCGTTCATCGAGTTTACCCATCCATTTAAGTTGTGATAATTCCTTGATTTGCTTATCTGCAATGATGATCAATTGGTTGACCACGTTTCCGTTTCTATTTCTGCTCACATGGTCGCCAGTGTAGTTAAAGTCGTGCGAGTATCCGTATTCTCTGAAAGTGGCGTGATTCATGTTGAGGTTGAAAACGTAAGAAATCTTGAACTCAACCTTACTATGAACTAATAATTGAACAGATTTTTGATTCAGTGAGTACGCGAATGGGGCTACGTTCTCATTGTTGGCCTGTTTTTGAATGAACCTCGCGTCGCTTTTATTGTCAGTTTGGAAGAACTCAACATAGTAATCTGGTAGACCTGGATATCTGGATATTAGTGTTGTGGGACAAACTGCTGAAATTTGAACGAGTTTTTCAACAACTTATTTCATATTATCAATAGAATTTTGTGAAATATTTCTGTCAACTATATAAAATAGTTACTTTTTGTCTAAACTTTCAGCAAGAAACTCTGTTTCTTCAGAAATATTTCTCAGGTTCATTTTCTTAATGAAGTTATACGCTTGATCGCCAATAAAATACTGTCGTATCAACATCTTTGTGAATGGAAGCATTATCGCATTCTAAGGCACATTTACAGAATAACTACACTTATAACTGTTTTTGATTCTATGCATAAATTTACTTTTTTATACTCCAGAAAGCTTACCATATTATATCTCAAAAAAGAACACAGCATTATATGCTACAACACTGGTGCAACCCAGTCTTTATTGGAAAATTACCGGTGATTAATTGGATATATAGTTATAAACTGGGACATCAACCAAATTTGAAATTCCTTAAAAGTTAAATACTGATTCTTTAGTCGGATCTATTCTAAATTAAAGTTTGCTAGTAAAATCAACATACATATCAAGTGCATTCATAATTTATGTATCATTAATTTTAAGCAGTTTTTCGAAAATCTTATCATAATGTTGAACATTTTGTTCTTCATGTGAATTAGAAAGCGTATTAAGTACATTAATTACTTTAACTCTGACTTCTTCATAAACTGTAATATTAAGACCATTGTCTTTACAGTATTACTTTCTAACATCAACTTTTTAATTTTCTACTAACAAAAAACATTTTACCAACGTAGCTGCATCACTTTCTTCAGTGAAACATTTAGTTAGACATTTACTAAAGTTATCAACAACAAAAATAGTGTTATTTACAGTTAAATAATATGCAATTAAGCCTATTATAGTGTTTATTTGATCATGCATCATCAACATATCATCAAATACGCAACCAATCATAGGATTTATATTTTTATAATTTAGTAGCCTCTTACCAAAATCTGTAATTACTCCTTTATTATTTATAGCACGCAAATCAAATAGCAGTTAAAGTGCATTTTATATTTAAGTGTTATCAGGTTAAGAAGGTAATGTTTATGTTATGTTCTCTAAGTTTATTTTACTTTCTTTTAGAGCTAAAATAGCTTGTTTCAAATCTAGCCGTTGTATTTCTGGTTATTGTTCTTCTAATTCTGGATTCTCTATAACGCAGGCATATCCTTTTCTAGTTCTTGCTGCCAAGTTTTTCCTGAAATTTCTAACGGAATCACTTACTTTCTTTTCCTATACTGTGTTCATTTTCTTCTCTTCATCCCAGGAAAGTTCTTGAACAACTCCGCTATCTACTACAAGGATCACATCGTCAACGAAGGAGCAGCTTTCGTCCATGTTAGATCCGACTACGACTTTCACGAACCGGTCTTTGATGTCGTTTGGTACAGATGCGAAGAGAATCGAGTTATCTGATTCTGGAGTTTGGCCATATACGGATATTGGAACCACAAAAAGGCTGTTTTCGTTTTCCATCAATTCCTTAATCTTCACATAAGTATCCAGAGCGTTCAAGTTCTTGAACTGCGCAAAGTCGAGGCACGTGATATTTTAGTCTTCCTTGAATGTTTATATCAAAGTTTCGCAAATCTAATTGCATTCACTTTAACTGGAACTGAAACACAAAATATTTCCTTTCTACTTGCTCTCACCATTTTCTATTCTTTATATAAATTCCACAATAAATTCACAAGGAATATCCACAGTAGACTGTTGTAAGTTTTAGCTATCAGAGTGTAATTCAACGATATTAAACATGCTTTTATTTTCTACTTATATTATCAAATTGGATTTCAATCCACCAGTAACAAATTAATAAATTCCATTATCGAAGTGGTCGGCTAGAACAATAAACTAATATGGACAAAGACACTTATTAATCTTCATTTATTAAATCATGTAATGTAAAACCTTTGCAAATAGCACATCCAGTACAACAGTTCTAGTTTGAAAATCGTCTAAAATAAACATTCCGCCTTGTAAAACTTCTGGGTTATCATGAATATATTAAATCAGCTCGATTGGAGTACAAACACAAATATTGAACTTTTTCTCAGATTTAATGTTTGACTTTTTCTCCGGTTTTGTACTGATTGTCTATTATTCGCTGAGAATGTTTCTAAGAGCCTTTACAGTTTGCTGAACTTTGATTTCAGTAGACTGCGTGATGTAAAGTCTTTTCTTGTCTTTCAACACTTATGGAAGCTGTGAGATAAACGCGGATATCATAAGAGTCTTTCCAGAACCAGGTCCTGATTCGAACATCATGAAAGGAGACGCCGCATTTTTCATGATTTTGTTTCTAATTTTGTACACTGGAAGAGGAATCGGAGAGTCACCGAGGCAGAATAGTCTGATATCAAGCAGAACATTGGATCCACTTATAATGGCGTTTATAAATGTGTTCAAAAGTTGTAAGACGTGTATCAAGCGTTCTTTGTCATTCAACTCGCCAAGCGCTTCAACATACTCCATGATAGAACGCATTTTCTTTTCTAAAAGCTGCAACAAATCTCCATATGCGATATTTTCTGGAAGACATTCGCTAATGTCCAAGATTACTTGAAGTATCTATTTTACGAGTTTGTTATCGTTAACTTAATCTTTTAACTCATAGTTTTTCAAAGAATCTTAAAATGCTTTTAGTTCCTATGACCTAACAATATTTTAGTTATTTGCGGTCAGCGGTCTGTTGGATTAATTATTTAATCCATCCATTTTAATGGAGGTGGAAATTGGATATTTATATTGAATAACTGTTATTTAATAAAATATTGTAATTTTACAACACAATATGAGATTTAGGGTCCAAGAATCAATCCTAAGTCTAAACAAATGTATCACTTTTTCTTCCTGAGCACTGCAATTTTCTTTTTGAACAACACCATCTGTATAACGCTAACTGTTAAGCACGCAACCGCAATTATAACTCCGATTGCAGTTGTAACGTATTCTTGCTTTTTATAATTCGCTTCAACGTATTTAACGACTGGAGCCCCGACCCAGCCTGTGGAGTAGCTCGCGTTAAACAGAAATGAGATGTCCTTATCCGTTCTGATTGAAGTAAAATTGCTCATGCAGTCAGAATTAGTGCATGTGAAGCAGTAGTCGGTCGTTTTCACGTTCACGTCCATTTATTGAGTTAATTGGTACTGGTATAAGTTCGTTGAGGAGGCGTTTCTCACGCTCAAAATCACCTCAGAACTGATCGTTTGGTCAAATACGCAGTCAACATTCTTCTTGACCAAGGTCAAACAAAGCCCTGTGGAGGTCAAACGAGCAACCCCGTTTCTCCAGCATGTGGGGTAGGGCTGGACGAAGGCGACGAAGAGCTGGTTAAAGACGAGATCGGTTAAAATAGTTAAGTCGAATTAAAAGGTTATATCGGACTGAGCAATGAGCTTATTCAGATTTTACAAGCAAATAACATCGCCCTCGCACTTGAACACCATCATCTGCCTGTTCAAATCGAAAGTGGTCGAGGTTTGCTGCATGGTGTACACAGAATCGCCAATTTTCATACTCACCCTGAAAATGAACTAATTAGCTGTGGCTATAATGGCAGCGTAATCAGCAATCACTTAACTCGTAAACGTGTAACGCATGGTCACCTCGTTCTCCATCGGAAATGAGCCCTGCTTAGAAAGCATTTACCCACCATAACCGATAATAAAGGAGTCGGGGACGACCACGGACTGCACAGTGAGCTGGTCCACTTTCATCAGGAACGTGAGCTGGACGCTCAAAAATGGGGTCTGCATCACGTCCACGTAGTTGCCCTCCATTGAGAAGACGATCTCCTTGTCTTTCACGTAGTTCTGGAAGTTGCCGTTAACGTCGAACGCGAGCACTTCCACGCCGTCAAGAAGCACCTTAGTCAACGCGTTTAGAACGAGCTGGGTCGAGAAGTCGCCCATAACGATCTGGATCTCCTTCAAGTTGAACATCTAAAGCTGGCAGGCTCCAGAGCTCACAACAGTCAGCGTCATTTCGTCTGCCATCAGCTTATAGGCGGTTCCGCTCTTGAAGCACTAGTCCAACGCAGATAGTTGATAATTCAAGGAAAGAAGCTGCACGATGGTGAAGTGAGTGTATGACGAAATGTTTATCTCAACCAATTGAGGCTAAGCGCCTTAAAAATCAATATTTTATAACACAATAGTAGTGTTGGTAGCGTAATTGAAATTATCAACTACCCAAACGATGTCTTTATTTAAAGAATATGCAGCAATGGTAAATACAGCAGCTGTTGGAAATACTCTACATTGATACTAATTTGTAGGAGACAAATATAATGTTAGTGTTTTGAGATTAGCATTATATGTGCCAGACGCTTTTGTCGAGTAGCAATCTTCTAATTCTTCAAGGTAAAATTATAAAGAATATTGTATTAATAGCATGATTGAAGTGGATTTTACTTTAATAAACAGCTAGATTTATTAAAATATATTAATATCAAATTTATAAAAAACCACGCTTCCAACCTCATATACTAAATTATACACAATATATTAAAAAAATCCAAAGACTGTTTATTAGTTCAATTACCGTAACTAATGGAAATATTATTAAAATCAATCCAATATCACGATCATTTTTTCTTTCTAAGAATAGCTATCTTCTTTTTGAAAAGGACCATCTGTACAACACTTAAAACAAGGCAAACGGTGCCTATAATTACTCCAATTGATATGGTAACATATTTCTAAGATTTATAATTTGATTCAACGTATTTTACTACTGGGACACCCATCCACCCATCTGAATAACTTGCATTAAATAAAAATGAAATATCATTATCTTACCTAATCGATGAAATATTACTCCTACAATCTTCATCATTGCAAACGAAACAATAATTAGTTTATGCTGAGCTTACATCCATTTTTTGTGTAAGTTAATATTACGCTAATACAGGTCTAGATGCATTTCTTACACTAAGAATGACATCAGAATTTACTACTTCGTCGAAAATGCATTTGCTATTTTTCTTAACAAGTGTTAAACACACTCCATTTTCATTTAATAAAGCTACACCTGTTTACCAACATGTTTCATAAGGAATAATAAAAGCAACAAAGAGTTAATTAAAGGCAAGATCTGTAAGTATTGTTAAATCAAATTAAAAAGTGCTGTTTTGTGTTAATGCAGCCGATAAATGTTTTAAACAAGTGATATCACCATCACATTTAAATACAATCAACTTTCTATTTATATCCAAACTTGTGAAAATTTATTACATGGTATAACTTGAATCGCCATCTTTCATAGTTACTCTAAAAATAAACTAATTAGCTGATGCTACAACAGAAGCATAATCAATCAAGACTTAATCAGAAAATATAAAACGAACAGAAAGATCGCTTTACATTGCAAAGATGCCTTAAGATTACAGGAACATTCCATCATAACCGATAATAAAGGAGTCGGGGACGACCACGGACTGCACGGTGAGCTAATCCACCTTCATCAAGAACGTGAGCTGGACGCTCAAAAACGGGGTTTGCATCACGTCCACGTAGTTCCCCTCCATGGAGAAGACGATCTCCTTGTCTTTCACGTAGTTCTGGAAGTTGCCGTTAACGTCGAACGCGAGTACTTCTACACCGTCAAGAAGCACCTTGGTCAACGCGTTCAGAACGAGCTGGGTCGAGAAGTCGCCCATAACGATCTGGATCTCCTTCAAGTTGAACATCTAAAGCTGGCAGGCTCCAGAGCTCACAACAGTCAGCGTCATTTCGTCTGCCATCAGCTTATAGGCGGTTCCGCTCTTGAAGCACTAGTCCAACGCAGATAGTTGATAATTCAAGGAAAGAAGCTGCACGATGGTGAAGTGAGTGTATGACGAAATGTTTATCTCAACCAATTGAGGCTAAGCGCCCATTAAATCAACATTATCAAGAACAATGGTTGTGTTTGTCATGTAATCAAAATTATCAACGACCCAAACAATATTTTTGTTCAGACTAAAAGCTTCAATTGTAAAAACAGCTGCAGTAGGAAATACTTGACATTGGAATTATTTGGTAGGTGTTAAAAATAATGTGAGTGTTTTGAGGTTAGCGTTATATGTACCAGATGCCGATGATGTGTAGCAGTTTTGCAATTCTTCTAGATAGAATTATTAAGTGATTATAAATGTAATCATGTTTGATGTGGTATTAAATTGAAAATTAGTTATTTTTACGTGATAGCTAAAAATTTTGTGTAAAATTACTTAACACACTACAATTATTGTCTAAACATTTATTAAACATTTTCTTGTCTAACTACTGATTAGACTAAATATATTTGTGTATTCTAAACACTGTTTAGAAAACTGTTTACTAATGTAAACAATGTTTACTTTAATATAAACACCAACCATTAATAATAATTATTTATCTTTCACCATATAGATTCGAAATCTCTGGAGACCAATCACATATAGACATCTACAATAAAAAAAGCATAGTATTAAGTCACTTCACACTCTTGCGTCCATTTTGACTCCGACATCTTTGATTCTGGCCCATCCGAGATCTTTTTGGTCCATGAATTCCTCGGCTGTTTCTCTGAAGAGTTTCAGTTGTTCGTGGATTTCCGGGTTCAAATTCATTCCGGACGCGTTGATTTCGATTATTTTCTGCTCAATTCCGCGCAGTTTGAAGAGCGTTTTCTTCTGTTCGGTGTCCAAAAAGTCCGTTATTTGAACGTTTTTAACGTAATTCGTCAGTTGCTTAATTAACGGTTTAATCTCAGAGGTGTTTACCACTCCAATGCTGTTCGTCCTTTTTGGAGCCTTTTGGAGCTCCTTTTTCACCTCGAAGTACTGGAACTGCAATGTGTTGCAGCCGTCAACGAGCTCCGCGTATTTGTTCTTGAGGACCTCTAAAGTGCGCACCTGGCTGTCAATTGCCCTGCGGACGTCCCTGTCAACACACTTCGACTCGTTCTCTACTATCTACTTTTTACTGGTATTGATGAAGGAGTGAATGAGCTCGTTGAGGCTCTTGAAGTTGAGAGGGTCGATCTCGAGGAGCTAATTCTGGTAGGCGAGCTCATTTAGAGCATTTTAATATTTTAGATCCTCTTTCTACTGCTTCATGAATATTTACGTGTACTAATCCTGCTGATTCAGAATCGAGAGCAAATGATCGGCTTATTACTGCCTGGTTTGCTATTCTTAACTTAATTGAGCATTGTACACGCGCTCGGACTACACAAGTCTCTTGTACATTTATTTTATTAGAGTTTGATTCCTAGAAATCAAATCGGTAACTTGGGATAAACGGGGATCCGAATTAGTGAACGAAGCTGGTTTCAGCTTCTCACAGTACTCTTTAAGTTCAAAATCGATTGTTGTAAAATTCAACTTCAAATTCAACTTCAGAAGGAGCTACGACTCGCTCAACAATTCAATCACATCATTTGGCTGGGATATGGTGTAATACAGATCTGACTTCAAATTGAAATTCTTCAGGATCTAATCGTTGTGAAAGATACGAGCTTTATTTGGCTCCTCAAAATCGAACTCAGTCCTGGTTTGAGACATCTTCTGAATAATATTCTCTGTATTTGCTATGTAAATACCTGCATGTTTCACTATTATTTTCTTTATCCAGTTATATTGTTATGTTGACTTCACAGTTTGAGATTTTGTGATTAAATCAAAATCATCTTAACCATCAACCATTTATTTAGAAGTTATAAATTACTTATATCTATTCAACTCCTCCCAATCAAAGCAATGCAGTTTGTACGCTATTTACTAGACTAATAACGAAGAATCTCCTGAATTACAATAAATCAGATTTATATTGGTAATTACGTCATCTTGTTAAACGCAAGTAAATTTTAGCAAACAAACTTAATCCCTTGGTTGCTCTTCTTGTTGAAGTTTACAAGACTTTTTAAATATTTAATAGTATTCGTTAAAATACATTTAATTTGTGATAACTTATGATAAATTTAATGATACATCTATTTCTCCATGCTTTTTAGCTATTTATTATGGTAAATGCCACTAAAATTCTTATAAGTCGTTGTTTATGACTAACTAAGATCCTGATTATACAGAAACTAGCTGAGATTTTTGTATTGCTAGTTGTGCAACTAATTAAGCTATTTAGGAAAAATTTTGAATAGCAAAACAAAATATATTTAGAGACTGTTTAAAATCTATAGTTTTCAATTGATCAAGTAGTTTTTCGGTATTATCCATAACCTTTGATGACATTAGAGGTGAAGATGTATTTTATGTGAATATTTAACTTGTGAATACGTCTGATATTGAAGCATTCATGAGATAGCTTTGAGACATTTTAGTGAGGCGGAAATGTTATATATTTTGTAACATTTATTACTAAAAAATTATCCAAAATTATTATCACTTCTATAACTTTTAATTAATGATTGTATAATATATAGTCTTGCGCAAAGATTTAAAATTACAAAAAGGAGCCCTGTGCGCTTAAGCTGCACACGCCGCTATGGCAGCGGTTTTTACATTCAAAGATTCTTCTGAAACAAAATAATATCTTTAAAATTTAAACGAAATGCATAAAGTAGTATTGGGAACAGAGTCTAACGAAGAATTTTAATAAATAATATTGAACCTTAAAAATTCTAATATAGACTATTATGAATGGCTAGAATAACCAGAAAATTTAGTTACTGCTATTGCATTAAGACCATATACAAAAGAAGAGGTTGCTAAATTTTTTAAAGATCTAAAGCTTTTGAAATGAATTTTAATAGTAATTTTACATGGATAATGTTTGTATTATGAAAAAATATAATTTATTTCATTTCTGAGGAATATATGTACCACATTTAGGTGTTACAATATCTAGCGGACAAATAACTGGAATGTATGTGCAATTATTTTTAATAATTTATAAAGGACAAGTTGTTTGACAAACTTAAGCGCATACATACTATATAGTTCCACAGTATAATATGTACATGCTATTTAGTGGAATGCAATATATTGGATATTAAAAACCTATTTAGTTGCTAATTAAAGTGATTGCAGTTTATGCTAATATTTTACCCGAAATTTTAACATTAGCTAATAATGCCACATTTGTTTTTGCTAATATAGTTCCTGTGAAACGAACACCTTCATGAATTGTCACAGCACCAGCCACAACCCAAATAATATTATTGCTATTAGCACAACCATCGCCAATAGTTACACTTGAAAAAACGTCTAACGTTTATGCTATTATAAATATCCATACATCAGCACTAGATCCGTATAATATAATATCTGTTGCAATATTAACTGGAGATGACCATTTATATATATACTCCTGGAACAAAATTTATTCCTCCAATTGATCCACCTCCTAACTCGGTAGCACTTGGAATAGATTAAGAAGCAATCGTATATGCAGTTTCCATATCATTAATTGCTATTGTTAAATCACCAGGCGTAGTCGGTGTATAGTCGGACGCATATATATTTCCATTAACATTTGGAGCACTTGAAACTTTACCTGAAACATCTAATGATAATTAAAACCCAGTAATAGAAGATGCCCCGTTAGGACTGATTCCCATATCTCCACTAATTACAGTTGATCCAGTTGTAGTTATTGCTGTTTCAGCTAAAATAGAATATTTTTCAGCAGTTCCCAAATTTATTGGTTAAGTATGATGGGTAGAGCAATTTAATTAACTATTACATTTTACATCAACATAAACTAAATTTTGTAAGCTGTCAAAAGATTCAGGAATATCACCAGTTAAATTATTACAACTAGCTGAAAAATTAACTAAATTTTAAGTATAATTCATGGAATTACATTAAGGTATTACTCCACTTAGTTAATTCAAACTAAATTACAAAGATTATACATTGGTCATGTTACAAATACACTAAGGAATTGAACCTACCAAGCCAGCTTATTAAGCGTCGAGCATAATTAAATTGAAAAGTTAACAAAGTCCAGTAGAAATACTAGAATTCATTTGATTTTATCTAATATTTAGCTTTTACAAACTAGTTAAGCAAAATACTTATTCAGCTAGTTATCCAACAAGACCAAAACCTTCCATATCAAGTTCAAGTACTATATTATTGACACATGTTACTCCAGCCCACATACAAATTGAAATATTAGTATTTCCCCAATTTGTTGCATTAATCCATTACGTTCCATTCTATTAGTGGTAAATAGATAATAATATGTCAAGTTGCGATAATCCAATGCATTATGGTTCTATATAAACTAAACGGGATTGGATTTATATAAGCATCATCATTTGTAAAGTGGAGTGGAAACTGTATACACAGCAGTGTATACCCCTATAAACATTTTGATCAATTTACACATCATCATAAGATAGTTCATAATCCACTTCATATATTATTTTTTGATTTATTTACTTAACTTATTGTTTCATTAATTAGTGTTTTCTTCCTAATTAGTGAATATACAAGTGATTTTATTCGTCAAACTGCTCATTTAGTTAATCATTTCTTGAACGACGTTCATTTTCTGTTTGCTTCCTTTTTAAACACTTTTGAATATTTTATTCTAATTGCCGAATCTAACCCCAAATTCGATTTTATGATACTTAAAAATGCCTTATTCTACAAATTGATCAAAAAGCCGAAGTACCCCCTAATTTTAAACGAACTCAAAATATGTCCTCTATTTTTCTGCAATTCTTTCTGCACCAAAAACGGAATTTACAACTTGCAGTCCATAAGAACCTAGCTCAACGCATGCATCTAGTTTTTGGTTGTACGAATTCACCACTTCTCCAGTGAGCAAATCAGTGAACTGCAAATTCCCGAAATTTTCAACCACAACGACACAATTTTAAGAGAATACGAATTTGAAATACTAATTCATTTTGTGGATTATTTAAATTGTCTCGTCTGCCTGATTGTAGATAACTTCGGATAAGTTTGTTATTTTCAAGAACAAACGAAGCATCTTCGACGTCACACACTTAAAACATAACTGATCACAGAACTGAATTGGATAATAGTCGAAATTAGCCCTCACAAGTAGCAAATTCGCATGACTCACGTACGCAACACGCATCAAATCCAACGGAGATAAATCGGACAGCTTACCCCAAAAATTCTAATTCTACGGGGTTTAAGCATACACAAACAGAATTTTATTTATCACAATGTACAAATTACCCTCAAACCCAAAGAATTCGAAAGTATCTGCCAAAGTTAACACAAGTTTCAAACCAGAAAGTGTGACTGTGAACAATGATACGCCTATTTTAACAAAAATTTACCTGTTTAATATTACAGGTTGTTGTAAGAAGGCTTTATCTATGACATCGTATTTTTCTTTATGTTAAATTTCATATAGTACTTATTTTCGTTAATTTATAACATAAATCCCCTCATCATTTATTTATAGATACACATTATGATTAGGTGATATTTTAATTATATTACAGAGTTGATTAATTTTTAGAACTTGACCATTCATATCTGAAGTGGTTGTTTTAATTTAACTTAAATAGTAATAATACTCAATTTATTAGCATAATTTCATCACTCGTTGTTTTTAACCGGCTCTTTGTATCCTTTCCAATAACGTTATTTGTATTGTTCCCATTTCTACTTGAATTCTAAGTTATTTGTGATATCTGGTTGTTTAAGCCAATATTTTTCAAATTTTATAACTTCTTTCTCTGCTTCAATCCAAAATTTCGAGACTTCTCCTTCTTTCTATATAAACCTGAATATAAAATCTTGTAGAATGCGATTTATCGTTACTGGAAGATTTAATTCTAAGAAATCATCATCCAAATAATGTTTAAGTTTTGTGCTCAAATTTGTTTAAAGTAGAAACTCGATTCCTAGTGCGCGACAATCTTTAAATTATGGGAAATTCGGGTTTTCAAATCCAAAATCGGCCCAATTTTCAATTTTATATTCTTTAACTTTTTATTTTAAAAGTGGCTCATAATAGGCACGATCTGGTAATGTATTTAACAGGCATATTAAATTTTAATATGAAGTTTCTCCTTTTGTAGTAAAGAAAGACTTTATGCGTGGGAAAAATTTAATTGTTATTGTAACTATGAAGAATAAACTAAGAAATAATTCGCGTCGCATTTAGAGTGGAAATATATTTTGTTTGAAAATATATTGCTTGTAAATAAGCATTACTATGTATTACATAGTATGTAATATATTTATGAAAACGATTAAGGTAACTAAAAGATATTTTAGAATTAAATAAAATCATTACGCACAAATGAAGGATTAGAATGGCGAACCACTGAGAGTGATTCCTATAATAATAGGAAAGAATTGTACAATTCACACAAAATCGCGAGAATTTTTAGATGAGCTTGATATTAAGATGGAAAGCGTAAACGAGGAGATAGGAAACTTACTTGGAGTGTATAAAGCCAACTGCACAGCAATCATGTATAAGAAAAAGGTGATAAGAAGAGATGAAATCAACGATCATGAAGACGTAATTCCAGGGAATTACGTTATAATAGTAATAATATAATTAGAATAATCGCTTTGCTGCATTAGCAAGTGATGATATTCGTATTCCGAAGAAAAATCCACACGCAGCAATTAATGAATACTTAGCGAACACAGTAAGGTAGACGACGTAACCAAATGTACAAGCGACGATTCAGAAAAAGTCAGAAAAGGTAAAAACAAAATCGAAGAAGCCTAAGAAATAAAAGCCGAAACGAAAGCCGGATATACCTGCCCAACCGTTGATACCATAGGTGCTATCAGCCCCACATAATTAGTACTGAAACATAATTAGTACTGAAAGAAGAGAATAAGTCAATTTTTAAATATCCTGCTTTCACTCCCTGTAATACAGGAAGAAATCCGTATGGAACTTACTATGTAAAACAACAAAACACAAACACAAATTTTATGCAGTTAATATATTGCAGAGGTTTCGCTTTCAAGAGTAAATGGTAAGAACAGGAAGAAACTGATTTAATAGTTATGATATTGTTCCCCGCTCTAAACTTAGAAGCACTACGCGTTGTCACTGATACGTTAGTCCCAAGATTCATACCAGCCATCCCAAAGATAGTTACAAAGATAACTTCCGAGGTCAATAATGTTAGTTCAAGTGCCGAACTAACTTAGGTTGTCTGAGGAGGCTATTCAGAGTGACAATCCTAGAAGATATTGAGATTAGTTTGAGGTAACGTTATTGTGTAACTAAGTTTGGATTTGTGGATTGCATAAGGTTACAGTTAAGTGAGTCATTTTATATTAATGAAAACACTCTCACTCAGTTGTAGTTGTTGTTTTGCGTCTTCTTTTCTTTTTCTCTACTTCTCCTTATTATCCTTCATTTGGTTGAACTTCGCTTGGTTTTTATTCCGTTGGTTACTCCACTGGTTCTATTTATGGTTCTATTTTAACTTCTTGTGGTTTTGCTAATTGTTGTTATTATGGCTATATAGTTTGTGATGGCTGTTAAATTAGTTGTGGTGATGGTTAAGTTATTGGTTATGCTAAAACTTAACTTTATGGAGCTTGTTGTATTATTGGTTATTGCTTTTCTAGTGGTTATTACGTTTAATTTGGCTGTTATTATTGCGATTATACAGTGGGCTATTAAACAACTACCTAAGATAATTATGGAGATGGTTAGATTACTGGCTATATTTGAACTTGTGGTTGTGGTACTTGTTATACTTGAAGTGATTCGATTGGCTGTTATTGCGCTTATGCCTGTATTTAACTCTAAATTTGCGGCTGAACAGTGGTAATCAGCGTGTGAACCTTTTCAGCAATTTTCGGCTCAATCTTAATCTCTTCTTCTTCCCATTTAATTTTTTCTTTTCCCAGTTCATTTTTAGCTTTGTGTTTTTTGTGTTCAGTATTTTCACTTGGTACATTTGTTTTTTGCGTTTTCAAGAGTATTTTCTGTTTAGCTTCAATTTCCGCTTCCATTTTCTTTATTTGAGCATCAATATTTTCTACATTTTCTTCCAAATTGACCGATGAGATCATTTTCTCGTTCATTTAAAAGAATTCGGTTTCCGTTTCAAGCAACTTATTTGTTATTCGGTTCCTCCTCGTTTGACCTTCCAGTTCCGATGTGTTGACTGTGAATATTTGTTTGACCTCCTCGAACTCCTTTTGAAGTTGTAAAATGATGTTGTCCTTGAATCTATTTATAGGCATATATAACGTATTCAAATGGGTAAACACATTTTAATACACGATTTAGTTCCTGACCATATTTTAAAGTATCAGAGCATAATCCATACACGAAGTAATTTGTATCGCACAAGTCGCATAGATGATAGATAGTTCCGCTATACGTAATAACTGCAATGCTTTAGTTTCCGATTGCAGTCATATTTTCTATGCATGCTTGGAATTAAGAAATTTTCATAATGATATTTTACAATATCTGAGTCGCAATATATCCGCTATACCCGCTATTAATTAGATCGAACCCAGTTAGCTTACAATCAATAATCGAAATATTTACATCTGAACTATTAACAAGATTCACAATTCCAGAAGAATGCAGACTCTGTGTTCTGTATTGAATGAATGTTTACTGAATTAATATTTGTGAACAAGTCTCTATTAATATTCCAGATATTTAATTTCCGGCAGCAATAAAGACGAGGGTGCAATTGAATATTTATACTTCGCATTTTAGACATATAAGAGCACCTTAAAATACTTCAAATTTTAAACTTATGTTTATTTAAGAGTCTGAAATAACTTATTACTCGCTAAGTCCAAACAGAACAAATATATTTACGGCGTAATTATATACTTGAGTGAAAATAGCCGATTTTTGTAAATTATCAGTATATAAAAACAGCTGAGCATTTGATTTTTGAAGTATATACATTTCTTTTTCTAATTTTACACTATTTAATTATTTAGATTTTAAACAGTAATTATAAATATTTCTGTTAATTTAAATATTGTTGTAACAACTGGTTTACATATTGTATGATAGTTATTTAAAGATAATAATAGAAGATAACATTATAAATATAATTATTAATACAAAAATGGACTAGATAAACTGTATTTGAAAATAAGCTGAGAACACAATATTAGAGCCACCCAACGTTTCATTTCTAACGTACGTTAAGGATTTCTAACGTTTTTTGCGTTAAAACAGACGTTAAAAGCACGTTACACTTATATTTATTTTGTGGGGATTGACGTATTATAGTATTATACAAATAATAAAATACCATTTCCCCACTTCACTTAAAATATTTGAAATATATATAAATATTCTATATGCCTAAAAATGATATCAAGGAGTAATTCAAATATTTAATATACATTATTTTGCCCATAGTGCTTTAATTTGACGTAGAAAGATAATATATAGTTGTAAAACAAGTATAATAATAGGTTATATTTTATCGTTTTTACAAGCGTCTAAAGCTTTAATTGAATGAATTTATTCATTTAAATTCGTTTTATTACTATAATACGATATAATAGAACTGTAAAGTCGATTTATATTGATTATTAAAATATAATGTAAATAATGATAAAATTTTTAACGTACATGACGTTAGAGACTTTTCTAACGTATTTTCCTTTTCTAACGCGTTATAACGTCTTTCTTAGTTTTCTAACGCTTATTGGTTGGCTTTACACAATATAGAATTATTATAAGTATATTATTATAAATACGAACTCCATACAACTCTTTTAGAGATTTGTTTTGGAAAAGCGTTATCAGAAACTATACGATTTCTGTCTCTTAAACTTTAACGCTTTTATTTTGATTCAATTTCCCATTTTGGAGCGGAATTAATGCAATTTTTAATTATGTTATTTATTCAAAATAGAAGATATATAGTAATTATTAATATATGTTGTAAAATGATCGCATTGACATATACCCTGAGTCCAGAAAGAATTCATTACGTCACAATAATACAATCATACATGATTATAGCCATGCCGTCATCTACCCTGTTATTAAAATTCATTTAAATGACATACTATTCAAAGGTAGTATACATTAGTATACCATAGTGAATTAATAAATATGCGTGATAATAAGGAGTCCATAAGTCAACATATTTTTTATAGTCATAACCTTTTGAGCTTAAATATTAACTTGCAATATTGAAAGTTAATAATTTTACTATTCTTTGGATGTAACTTTAAGTTTACCTAGTCAGTACATTCCAATAAACTAGAAGATAATAGGACAAGTTTTAAACTATTGCCTATATTGTATTTAAATATGGATTATATACCTTTGCTTTTTTATAATTTAGATTTAAATTAATAAATAGTTAATCATTTACTACACACCTCATATTATGTTGTACCGAGAATGTACATAAAGATAAGTTAATTAATTGAGTAGTAACGCCTTAACAAATGACTATTTAAATTCGTTATCCTTTATACACTAAGAATATTAGTTTTACAATATAGTTTTCAATTATTTATAAGATAAAGAATATGACTAAATGTTGAAATTCATTCACAAAAAATTTCTCTAAATATGATGTATTTTCACAATATACATTGAATAATAGTTATATTCTATTTTGGCGCTGTTATTGAGTCGTGCTATTATTATCATGATGGGTTACAATAAAGTATACCACTATATTATACCAATGCAGTAACTAAAGAATGAATTGTCACTTTGATATTATAGACTATCTTTCAATATAATACTACTTACCTCACACTATCAACTATTAAATTGAACTGAAGTTATTATTTGTAATTTAGAATCTATATTAAATATAATGTGATGCGGTACTCTGTACATATACCGTAAAAGATACATATACCATGAAGACATATATAGATTATTCTTCTTGTTTTGACCATTATATAACGGCGAATTATTTCATCCGTACATACCATAAAGCTTTCTTCAAATACTACAAATAAGCGGTTATTCTTCGTTGAACATCAGTAATCTAATAATGGTGAAATCGGCGAAAATAATAAGCGAACAACGTATGATATAATAATGATTGTAACGTTATAGTGAATTTCAGAGTCGTATTATGATTTAACATATCACACTCCAAAATTCATTTTAATCATCGTTTTGCATTATAGTATTTTTATACCACAAAATGTTGTTTAATTACACTATGTTTTAGCGTATCAAAACATTTTTAGTTAGGAAATATAATGAAAATTATATTTCGTTGAGACCTGCTTTTATAGTTCATTTCTTGATTGATATTCCGATTGGCTAAGTATAATAACAGACCATCGAGTTAATTTTATGTGATAAATGGACTTATTATTGAATAATATAACTAAACAGTTAAACTTGTATGAAATAATAATAACACCACTCACTCAACAGCAACAATCCAACAATACATCTAAACGTAATGAATAAATATAAACTAGTTATTTACTACAGCCAAGTAAAAATAATATATATTCTAATAATACTTGTGGTTAGACTAGTTATGAAATAATACTTAGAGAGTAATAATATTTAGAGAAAAAATAATATATATCATAATACCATGAAAAATTACTTTTGGGGAGTCCTTGTTCGTAGTTTTATACATTTGGAACAACAAATTCTTGAAAAGTGTTCGATTCATGCCTAATGAAAACGTCATATTCAATTAGCTTGCTGGTGTTCTGCTTTCATCTTTTCTTATTTCAAGTTCGTAATGTATCACGTAAATATATTTACAGAAAACTTTTTGGAATTGTTACTATGTTGGCACCATCCAGAGTTAAAAATTACGTGGGATGCAGAGAAAATGTAGGTTTTCTCAGATACACGTCATTTTATCATGTTAGTTTTAGTTAACAATTATCCTACGAATATATGTTTTAATATTCATTGAGACTTTCGAAAACGAAATATATTTTGTAATATATATTTAGTGAAATACGGAAATAATATATTATTTGTATATAAGTATAATACTTCAATCCCCATTGTATGTTCTTTTACATTGGTATTAATTTTCGATTATGATATTCCTAAAAGTATTCATACTCGTTCACCGACATTCTATGTATCTATTTATTACTAATTAAACATATATTATTCGCATTTTTTGATTGTGCCAATTAAAAGGGATATCAATTCATTTGAAATGTATACGGTTGAACTTTAGTAGTACAAAATCACAGTTTTTAATGTAAGGTAAAAATATAAAGGCATATAATAGGCAGTATTTAGAGAAGAGTTACAATATATATTATTCAGTTATTCAACAATGTTAAAAATAATTTTAAGCGCCAAAATTATGGATCGTTAAACAAAGCAAAAAGATGAATATTTTCTAAATCAGTGGGAAATCCATCAAATGGGGGATGATGATACTAAATTAAAAAATATTCTAAAAAGTAAAAAACATTAAAATAATAAAATATCGTGAGGCCCATTGTAGTATATGGAAATATAATGTAGCATTGTTAAACAATAATAATCAATTAAATATATTCGCTACAGATATACTGCAGCTTTAGTTGAACTGCAACAAATACCTAAATTACAGTATTTTAAAATAATGTTAAACTAAATAATCTAGAACATTTAATATCGGTCCATAGTAAATACACAACTTCACTTAAATGTTACCTCCAGAATGCTAAAGGGACCAAAAAATATTTCTTCATTGCTATTAAAGTAATTTCTTCTTTCACTCAGCACCCGGAAACGGACCATACGTTCGACAAACCCATGCACTCATCTTGTTTATTGTTGTTTATGAAATTTGAAAATGCGATCGAGTTGGAAAACAAATAAGTTCCTGCTTCATCATAAGCGAGCACGACGCCACCATCTGAGCTGGATTGACAAGAAATGTGAACGAACTGAATTTACACATTTGTTAAATATAATGTGGAATAAAAATTCATTCCAATTATTCCACCTACAGAATAGAATCCAGAAATATTCGTATTCGAAATAGAAGAATTCTGAATTGTTGTGTTAGTATCTTCAATGAAGCCAAAAAATCCCCCTACAGTATCCATACCAAGAATATTTGAATTAGAAATCAAAGAATTCATAATAGTGGTATTAGCGTTGTAAGAAGTATAGCCGATCATTCCACCTATGAAAATACAATATTTTACTCCGTCATAATTCGTTTAAACAGCACCTACAATTGCATTTTTAATAGTACAACTTTTTGTTTGCACATATCCAAAAATAGAACCTATATTTTCACCGCTACCTGAACTAAAACTTACATTAGATCTTAGATTTAAAACTTCGGTGTGAGAATTTGAAGATTGACTCCCAACGATTCCAATATCATATAACGTCACACACTAGACGGAGAAGGTAATTGATGCATTTTAAATCGATAACTTTCCACTATTCGAACCAATAAGGCCAAAATTAGTAAATTTATTTGTACTTGTTACATTTTGTTAAATACATATGTTTTTAAATATTATATTATTCGAGCTGGAGAGTCCTATCAAAAACCCAGATCCACTTACATAATCTGTACTAAATTTTTGATATGAGTCAATGATTATATTATTAGCCTTAATAGTCGATTCGCTATTGATCTATGTTATTAAACCTCCAAACTTAAAATAATTAGAAATTGTTGCATCCATTGATTAAAAGTTTGACACACTTCCAATAATAATTGCGAGATTCGTAATCACTAGTATGCTCGCGGTTGAAACTGAACTCTAGAATAAATAAGAGGAGCCGTTTCCTACATTGAAAATATTTGGCTAAATACTTACCTGATTAACGTTTATAATTGCCGTTTTAACGTTAATCCCGATCATCGCAACGATTAAAGTGCTGTGGTAATCACCAAGAATTTGGTACCCAGAAATATTAAATATACCATCAATGTTGTTTATTAAAGTTATATTTCCACTCGAGAGTGCAAAAGATAAATTTACTAATATATTATTTATAGTAGCGCCAGTAGGCGAATTAGCTAATATATTCAGTAATTAGTTAGTGTTAATAGTAATTTGACTTCCCTACCTTGAAATTATGTTAATCTGAGTAATTGTAATGGATGAACTTTGAGATGATATAAAGGAACCACTGTTTAGAGTTTGAACTCCAAACTGAATTTTCAAATTCACTAAAATGCTTAAGGATTAGAACAGAGGATGAAAGTTAACTGAATATACATTATCAAAAACATCAATGAACGCATTTTAAATAACAGTTACTGCGCTAAAAACATAACCACCACTAAAGTTTCCAGAATTTATAACTTAGTGAGTAACTACTGATATATCGAATGTAGATTAGTATACTTTTTAGCTACATGATAATTAATTGTCTTCAAAATTCACCACGTAACACTACCCAGATATATTTTGGTAGTCAACGTTATTTAGGCACTAAACCAGCAGATTAAGATTTTAGATAAGTTTTTATTGTTATTAAATTATTTATTGTGAAGACACGTAATTATTGTTTAATTATTTTACATCTGTTTTTGTATCAATAAGTGATGAATTCAAAATACTAATATTATTGTATATTCTCTAGTCCAACACGGTTGAATTTTACAAAATGAAATTTTATAGTGCGGTTGAGTTCTATTTTATATAGGTTTGCAAAACGGACGAATTTCCAAATACTCTGCTATCTAAAATTGATAGGTTATTACTAATATCGAAAACAGTATTATTTATAGCTGCAATATTATTATTGAGAGATGCTATATTGCAATTTGTATCAATAAGCATATTAAAAACAGTGTTATTCATGGTGTAGAAACTTGTATTCAAATATTATACATCATTATTTGTATTAATGAGCGATTAATTCAAAACACTTATATTATTATATATTATCTGGTCCAACAACGTAACATTTTACTTAATTAGATTTTCTAGTGCACCTGAGTTCAATTTTATTATATTTTCTAAAATTGATGCGTTTTTAAGAATTCTGTTATCTAATACGGATTTTGTGTTTAGTATATTATGCTCCGTCAGTGAATGATTTGATATTATTGAGTTTTCTAAAAGTTATATTTGATTCTATAACTGGCTCACATTTTATGATATACTATTAAACCAAGTTTAGTCACCAGTATAGCAAAGTTTTCCACCAGTTCACTGTTGACACTTTGGTTCATCGCATTATTTATAATTTGTATTATATTTAAACAACTCAATTAATCTAGAACGTAGCCTTACCCGCATACGCATTGATTATTAACGTATTCAAATGGGTAAACACATTTTAATACACGATTTAGTTCCTGACCATATTTTAAAGTATCAGAGCATAATCCATACACGAAGTAATTTGTATCGCACAAGTCGCATAGATGATAGATAGTTCCGCTATACGTAATAACTGCAATGCTTTAGTTTCCGATTGCAGTCATATTTTCTATGCATGCTTGGAATTAAGAAATTTTCATAATGATATTTTACAATATCTGAGTCGCAATATATCCGCTATACCCGCTATTAATTAGATCGAACCCAGTTAGCTTACAATCAATAATCGAAATATTTACATCTGAACTATTAACAAGATTCACAATTCCAGAAGAATGCAGACTCTGTGTTCTGTATTGAATGAATGTTTACTGAATTAATATTTGTGAACAAGTCTCTATTAATATTCCAGATATTTAATTTCCGGCAGCAATAAAGACGAGGGTGCAATTGAATATTTATACTTCGCATTTTAGACATATAAGAGCACCTTAAAATACTTCAAATTTTAAACTTATGTTTATTTAAGAGTCTGAAATAACTTATTACTCGCTAAGTCCAAACAGAACAAATATATTTACGGCGTAATTATATACTTGAGTGAAAATAGCCGATTTTTGTAAATTATCAGTATATAAAAACAGCTGAGCATTTGATTTTTGAAGTATATACATTTCTTTTTCTAATTTTACACTATTTAATTGAACAACTGTTTTAGTAAGTATGCGGTCGAAGATTAATTGAGTTGAGAGGTTTATTTTATGTTATTAATTTTGTTGAAACGAAATAATGTTAAGCTTGTCAGTATTTCCACTTCGCAAATAATTAACAAAATTCTCGAAATCGACTTCAACCATTTAATAGGTAAATTACTATTTTCGTGTTCAATATATATTAAAACATATTATTCGTATTTTAAATCACTTTATTCATTTTTATAAATGTGTGTACCCTCTTATGTCATTTTATTCACTAATATGCGTTTTATAACACTCTGGACACAAATGATATCCTTTGCACGAACACACATATCTGCTATTACATTATTTGCAGCCGACACATTACGCACTTACTTTTGTATATACATGATAGTGTTTATATGCTTCTATTACTGGTTCTTTAATTGGGCTTACTGGTTGGTTACAACCTTCAATTTTTCGTGGTGTAGCTTTAATTTCATATTTTGTTAGATTTATTTTCATTTAATCAATTATGCTTTCAATATAATCCGTTATTTTAATTTCTTTATATTCTGGATGCAATAATTTCATCAAAGAAAACCCATTAACTAATATTACTTACATAAAATAAATAAACATCCTTGTGGTCCAACGAGTACATCGTCCTGGAAACTTAATATTTTTTGTAAGTTGGTCTATAATCAACTCCTTTATAATTATTATTGTAGTAACGAACTATTTCAGGTTGTTCTCTGGGAATACCACGAGAACTTACAAATTCTTACAATTAACAGGGTTATTTCACAAATTTTGATTTTGTATATATCATGGTTAAAGTTTTCTACTTTTTGCATTACCAGGTTTATTTTAGCTCAAAACTTCTTCTTCATGATCATTAAATATTTTATTTAGTTCTTCTAGATCATCTTCGTCATATTCATAGTCAGAATTTTCAGATTCTTCTTCATCAGATTCTATACCGTCTAAATTTGTCGATTTCTTCTAAATTATCGATTTCTTCTTCAGGTTAATCTAATAACAATTTAATATGACCATAACAGACATTAGAATGTATTTCCTCCCATTCTCTGCAAGACATTCCAACTTCATCAGCTATAAACTAATTGCGTATTTTAGTGTTCTTAGACCAATTATCTTTGACAGATCCTCGCTCTTTACCTGATATCATCATTGTAAATAGTATCATTAAGTATTTATCGAATTCTGATTTAGTTAATCTAGAATGCCCTCCATATTTCTACATTTTTCTTACTTCTGTCAAAGTTTTAATGTTATTATAGAATTATGGAGTAAATAATTATGTATGGGTTTCATAGATGCTTTCATTCATTGTTGGCATTATTTTTGTTAGGTGCGAAGTGGAAATACTGACAAGCTTAACATTATTTCGTTTCAACAAAATTAATAACATAAAATAAACCTCTCAACTCAATTAATCTTCGACCGCATACTTACTAAAACAGTTGTTCAATTAATTATTTAGATTTTAAACAGTAATTATAAATATTTCTGTTAATTTAAATATTGTTGTAACAACTGGTTTACATATTGTATGATAGTTATTTAAAGATAATAATAGAAGATAACATTATAAATATAATTATTAATACAAAAATGGACTAGATAAACTGTATTTGAAAATAAGCTGAGAACACAATATTAGAGCCACCCAACGTTTCATTTCTAACGTATGTTAAGGATTTCTAACGTTTTTTGCGTTAAAACAGACGTTAAAAGCACGTTACACTTATATTTATTTTGTGGGGATTGACGTATTATAGTATTATACAAATAATAAAATACCATTTCCCCACTTCACTTAAAATATTTGAAATATATATAAATATTCTATATGCCTAAAAATGATATCAAGGAGTAATTCAAATATTTAATATACATTATTTTGCCCATAGTGCTTTAATTTGACGTAGAAAGATAATATATAGTTGTAAAACAAGTATAATAATAGGTTATATTTTATCGTTTTTACAAGCGTCTAAAGCTTTAATTGAATGAATTTATTCATTTAAATTCGTTTTATTACTATAATACGATATAATAGAACTGTAAAGTCGATTTATATTGATTATTAAAATATAATGTAAATAATGATAAAATTTTTAACGTACATGACGTTAGAGACTTTTCTAACGTATTTTCCTTTTCTAACGCGTTATAACGTCTTTCTTAGTTTTCTAACGCTTATTGGTTGGCTTTACACAATATAGAATTATTATAAGTATATTATTATAAATACGAACTCCATACAACTCTTTTAGAGATTTGTTTTGGAAAAGCGTTATCAGAAACTATACGATTTCTGTCTCTTAAACTTTAACGCTTTTATTTTGATTCAATTTCCCATTTTGGAGCGGAATTAATGCAATTTTTAATTATGTTATTTATTCAAAATAGAAGATATATAGTAATTATTAATATATGTTGTAAAATGATCGCATTGACATATACCCTGAGTCCAGAAAGAATTCATTACGTCACAATAATACAATCATACATGATTATAGCCATGCCGTCATCTACCCTGTTATTAAAATTCATTTAAATGACATACTATTCAAAGGTAGTATACATTAGTATACCATAGTGAATTAATAAATATGCGTGATAATAAGGAGTCCATAAGTCAACATATTTTTTATAGTCATAACCTTTTGAGCTTAAATATTAACTTGCAATATTGAAAGTTAATAATTTTACTATTCTTTGGATGTAACTTTAAGTTTACCTAGTCAGTACATTCCAATAAACTAGAAGATAATAGGACAAGTTTTAAACTATTGCCTATATTGTATTTAAATATGGATTATATACCTTTGCTTTTTTATAATTTAGATTTAAATTAATAAATAGTTAATCATTTACTACACACCTCATATTATGTTGTACCGAGAATGTACATAAAGATAAGTTAATTAATTGAGTAGTAACGCCTTAACAAATGACTATTTAAATTCGTTATCCTTTATACACTAAGAATATTAGTTTTACAATATAGTTTTCAATTATTTATAAGATAAAGAATATGACTAAATGTTGAAATTCATTCACAAAAAATTTCTCTAAATATGATGTATTTTCACAATATACATTGAATAATAGTTATATTCTATTTTGGCGCTGTTATTGAGTCGTGCTATTATTATCATGATGGGTTACAATAAAGTATACCACTATATTATACCAATGCAGTAACTAAAGAATGAATTGTCACTTTGATATTATAGACTATCTTTCAATATAATACTACTTACCTCACACTATCAACTATTAAATTGAACTGAAGTTATTATTTGTAATTTAGAATCTATATTAAATATAATGTGATGCGGTACTCTGTACATATACCGTAAAAGATACATATACCATAAAGACATATATAGATTATTCTTCTTGTTTTGACCATTATATAACGGCGAATTATTTCATCCGTACATACCATAAAGCTTTCTTCAAATACTACAAATAAGCGGTTATTCTTCGTTGAACATCAGTAATCTAATAATGGTGAAATCGGCGAAAATAATAAGCGAACAACGTATGATATAATAATGATTGTAACGTTATAGTGAATTTCAGAGTCGTATTATGATTTAACATATCACACTCCAAAATTCATTTTAATCATCGTTTTGCATTATAGTATTTTTATACCACAAAATGTTGTTTAATTACACTATGTTTTAGCGTATCAAAACATTTTTAGTTAGGAAATATAATGAAAATTATATTTCGTTGAGACCTGCTTTTATAGTTCATTTCTTGATTGATATTCCGATTGGCTAAGTATAATAACAGACCATCGAGTTAATTTTATGTGATAAATGGACTTATTATTGAATAATATAACTAAACAGTTAAACTTGTATGAAATAATAATAACACCACTCACTCAACAGCAACAATCCAACAATACATCTAAACGTAATGAATAAATATAAACTAGTTATTTACTACAGCCAAGTAAAAATAATATATATTCTAATAATACTTGTGGTTAGACTAGTTATGAAATAATACTTAGAGAGTAATAATATTTAGAGAAAAAATAATATATATCATAATACCATGAAAAATTACTTTTGGGGAGTCCTTGTTCGTAGTTTTATACATTTGGAACAACAAATTCTTGAAAAGTGTTCGATTCATGCCTAATGAAAACGTCATATTCAATTAGCTTGCTGGTGTTCTGCTTTCATCTTTTCTTATTTCAAGTTCGTAATGTATCACGTAAATATATTTACAGAAAACTTTTTGGAATTGTTACTATGTTGGCACCATCCAGAGTTAAAAATTACGTGGGATGCAGAGAAAATGTAGGTTTTCTCAGATACACGTCATTTTATCATGTTAGTTTTAGTTAACAATTATCCTACGAATATATGTTTTAATATTCATTGAGACTTTCGAAAACGAAATATATTTTGTAATATATATTTAGTGAAATACGGAAATAATATATTATTTGTATATAAGTATAATACTTCAATCCCCATTGTATGTTCTTTTACATTGGTATTAATTTTCGATTATGATATTCCTAAAAGTATTCATACTCGTTCACCGACATTCTATGTATCTATTTATTACTAATTAAACATATATTATTCGCATTTTTTGATTGTGCCAATTAAAAGGGATATCAATTCATTTGAAATGTATACGGTTGAACTTTAGTAGTACAAAATCACAGTTTTTAATGTAAGGTAAAAATATAAAGGCATATAATTATTTCAATTCATGAATATTTTTTAGTTGTTATGAATCGTATCTTATAGAAACAATATATATTTTATAGTAAAATAATAATATGTCCACTTTCATACATTGTGTCATTTTGATGGTAAGAGATATATGATCTATCGAAATGCCTTTGCTTGAATTCTCAAATATTGACTTTTTTCATATATACACTTATATTTAGAATTTTAATTTACTCGTCTTCATCAGTGTGATTCTTTATTCATAACTATGAATGAACTAATAAATCTATAAATATAATAAGTTCAAACACAATCATTAACATGCGTTTTTTGATGGTAAGAGATAATAAATCACTCAACGACGCTTGAAACGAAAACGACCCCTCTTGTTCCGCTCAAAACGAACCAGAACGGGCGGTCGCAAACCACTTTTTCAGGCGAACAGCTACTGAGCATGGCGGTCACGGCCTCTGCTTCAGTTCCGTTTTCGTTCGTTTCGATGAACGTTTTCTGAATAATTCGTTGCATTCTGAGCTGCTTGTTCAGAGTGTGAGCGCAGTCAATGTTGTTGAATATATTGGACACACCGAATTACTGGAGCAGGTCCTCCAAGTTGAAGCTGGACGAAATGGTGAATCTGGGGAGCGAAAGGGCAGTTTCGCACTTGCAGAAGGAAGGCTACAAATTAATTAGCGAGAGCGCGTCCTTGAAATCCTTCTGGGACTTAGACAACGGCAAGATGATACAGGCAGATAGCGTAGAGTTGCTATATGGAAGGCGCACCACTTGCGCCGTTCTGGTTTTGACGTAGTCCATCTCGAACTTGGCGTTCATCATGTTCACCTCGGACCGCTTGGTGAAGCCGTTGAACGGCATCTTGCACTGATGATAAGGGTATTTAGATGTCACGGCACCACCACGTCCAAAACCACCGAGCGCCCTTCAAAACTTCCCGTGAAAAACGTACCCCAAAACCGTCTGATACCGCTCAGTAGTGTAAAATCGCGCTGCTGGCACCATTCACACTACACAGCACCATATCTGAAATTATCTGCGTAAAATAACACAGTCAGACACAAATTATACAGCCTGTATTATCAAACGGTGCTGGGTCATAAAAGCGTGATTAAACAATTGCAAACTAAATGAGGAAAATGTGGCAATGCCGTGACATCTAAATACCCTTATCATCATGATGTTATAAGTTACATAAATTGAAAATTTTGGGACTGGTACATCGTGTGGAAAACAACAACTTAAAAATAAAATATCATTACTTATCTTCTTCTTCATACCACAAAACCTCTAAAACCACAAAACCTCTAAAACCCAAAAAACCAAAACCTCTAAAACCACAAAACCTCTAAAACCGCAAAACCCAAAAAACCACAAAAAGTCAGTTGAACCTCCAAAATCCAAAAAGTCAGTTGAACCTGTATAATAATAAAAAAATAAATTTACCTTCTCAATATCGTCAACAATTACCGTCAATAATTAATAAAAAGTAAAATATACAATAACTTTTTTGTTATTAAGAAAGCTAATGTTATAAACTACCCGACCTATGGAGCAAACCTAATTTGACAGTTTAATATCAAATATCAAGAAATATATAGAAGCACCTAAATCTAAAAGTTTTAGATCGGAACACAAGATTTTCAGCATATTATAAAGTTATATAGATAATGAAACATAAGAATAAATACCAGATATCTCAATCGAATAAATAGATGAACTAATTTAACTAATTGCAGATCAACAATTTTCGCCGTTATTAATGGATTTCAAATTATTATTGTAAAAAACTAGAGATAAGATTTAAATATACCCGTCATCATAATATCAAATCAAAGTACAAAATGAGACATTTACATTGTACAGAATGCAATAATAAAAATTTAATACGATGTACAACCAACTAATCAAAAATAAAACAAAAGCTGGAGATATATTAGAATATTTAAAACCAAATAATGCGGATATATCTATACCACAATTGAATATGTTCATCGCGTTGTACAAAACTGAAACAACAAATAAGAAATAACTAATAACAAAGTTATAATTTATTAACAACCATACAGTTCGAGATAAACAAGAAGATGATAACATAATTAACGAAAAATAGTTCATATATTATAGTACAGGAACAATGTTGTTCTTTACAGGGATGAAAATAGATAAAGTTAAAGCTACATTTGACGATCTAACTGGTTTGGAAAGTCCTACGTTTGGAGAAAAGTAATTTGTATAAATGTATAAAGACACAATTGGTTTTTAGGAAGAAGGAGTTGATAAACAAAAGTATATACATAACTTTTTATATATATTAATAAGACCAACATAGAGTATTAGATTAGGTTTTGATAAAGTGTTAAAATGAGTCAATATTTTTTTGGCTAATATAAAATAATGTACCCTATGACTAAAGAAACGCAAAGTTCCACTACCACAACTCAATAGATAAAATCAGTAGGTATTGACACTACCTCTACAAACACATTAACTATAACTAGTAATTATAATACAATGAAAAGTTCGTTAGTTGCTTTTGACGAACAAGTTAATTTAAATAAGTTTAATACCTATAGTGCAATAGTAATAAAGAAATACATGTCTGACATAATAACGTCATAATCTATATAATAAATGATAACACAGTTATGTGCGTTGGCTGAGTTGGTTTGGGCTAATGATAAATAATGCGGTGAGACTAAAAAATATAATGTTAAATACTTGGATAGAAATAAAAACAGATACATCATTATTTGACTTTCTTCAATTATATATTCTGTACATTATAGACCTATATGTGTAATAAATATAATATTGCTACCTACCATTATCTTTGTATCTTCTAAGATATAATATGCAAAAAAGAGGTCTTAATTTTCAATATATCTAATTCTAGCGTTGAGCTGGGAGTGAAATAATTTACAGTGTTATATATAAATATATTTACTATTATTCCACGTAACATTATAAATATTAGTCAAAATTTAATTTTATAAATGTTAATTTTTGATGATTTCCAAGAAACTTTGTCAGTTTTTATTTGCTGATATTCTAGCACATTAAAACACAGATACTGACTAAATTTCAGTCAAATAGAATAGCCATAGATTTGAACAACTTTAAAGTTGAATAATAACCTTCATTTACAACAATATATATTTCATTGTGAAGTGACGTCTTATAACACTATTATATATTCTATATTGTCCATAGTTCAAATATATGGTCAAAATAATTGCGCCAGTTTATGGTTGGTAATTTGCGCGAGAAACTGTTTCATGTTAACAAAATTATATTTATAATAATTATATAAAATACATCACTATATACATATTTTACACTCCAAATGAATTGAAAACTTATGAAATTTAGAATTTTATAATAAAAATAGTAGCGAAAGTCTTATATATTTAACATCAAAAATTTTATAAACATCACACGCTCTTTTCAGCCTTCTAAATCTTAAATAAAATCCATTCACTGCATAACTCAAAAAATAAAAAGTTAACATAATAAATTCACAAATTAGTATTATAATATGTTAACATTGATCAAAACTATTTAATAGCAAATATTTCATTTCCCATTATTTTTATGTAATAGAAATGTATTGAGTATTTGTATATTTTAATTGAATTCTGCCTATATCAACATTAAAATAGAATATTATAATAGAAATTAAAACGTAAAATCGATTCTGATCTCAAGATAGTAATATGTGATTTATATTTGTTTATAACAACATAATTATATAATATTATATTTATTGAGTTTTAGATTCTAAAGATAAAGTTTATAAATGTAGAAATAGTAAACATTGATAAAGATTTCTAAATTTAAAAATAACTTAATTAATACATGTGTTTAACAAATAGTTTGAAATCTATATGAAGTGGAATATAGTAATATTTATAATATGATGTATTATAATATGTTTATTTGTTTAATTACTTTAAAAATATGAGAGAATTGGAAAATAAATTGAGATATTATTATAATTATTGTATTATAACAACATTATAAAATGAAATATTAATGAAATAACATGTTAAAAGAATTATTGATTGTCAGAAAATGCAAGTCAATAATTGAGTTACTGACAGTTAATGATTTATTCTGACCTTACGTCGAGTCATTGCTGCTAGATTTGAGTAATTCAAAATAACCCTTTTTCACTCCAGGGTACGTTTTTAGTTCTATCCAAGTTGTTAAATTATAAATAAATAACTTTTTGTGTGAAAGTTCTTCTACATAAAGTTCTTCGACTCAAATTGCAGTTTAACTTTTAGATACAATGATAGATAATACAATTAAAACATATACAACTAAATAATTAATATCAATGTCGTATAATATATTAAAAATTAGTAAAGAAGTTTATAGTTGCATTAAAGGATGCATGTGATATTACGTAATATTTTTTAATAATAGAAAATGGAAGAGAATAATTGGAGAATGAATAAAGATATCGTACCAGAACCTGTTGAAGGAAAGACTTGGAGATGGACAAAATAAGGTTGGAGAGCAACATGTAATAAATAAGTTAGAAAGCCTAAAGTTGAAGTACAATAAGATAAACCAGATTAATAAATAGATTATTTAAAATAAATATTAGAAGCATTAAATAATAGAGGGTAGGAGTAGAAGAAATAACGTATTGAAGTAATTGAAGATAGAGAAGAAGTGTAGAAACCTGTAGAAAAACCAGTAGAGGTGCAAAACTAAAAGAAAAAAGTAATGAAGCCTTTAAAGACTGAAAATCCCTTTTTAAAATCAATGAACATATAAGTTAGTGATGAAGAGTGATGTCAGCTATATTTTTTACAATTTATAAATGACAACAACGCTCGACACATCAATGTCGGATCTTTCAGGAAAAGCTATTATATAATAATTGAGTTACTGATAAAACGATTATATCAGTTTAGTATCAGTACGATTAACAGAGGATATATATAAATTTACAGGCGTTATAAAAATTTATGATGATGAAGATATATTAGTTACAGTTCCAATATTTCAAGAAACGTTTAAAACTGCAGAAATGTTTTTAGCTTATTTAAGAAGGCTAGAAACTGCAGATAATATTTCATTAGATTAATACTTTGATATTTTCTTAAATGTTGATAAAACTTTCACAATATCATTTGCACACGATGTAACCAAAATATCTATGACAGGCAATTTGTTTAACGCATTTGGGTCTGGTAATACAATAGAAAAAGAAGAAAATTAATAAGAAGTGAAATTAAATTAAAATGTATTTATGTCGAAGTATTTTAAACTTGTTTGCAATAAAATTAATGGAGGTTTATCTACCTTTAAAAACGGATAAGTTCAATTTGACAGTAATATATTAACAGTTCTACACCCTTGTTGTTTAGAGTACTAGAACAAAACATTGGACACACACAGCGTTATAAATAGCAACGGACCGATTGAAATAAAATTAACAGACGATTGCGACAGAACTATATAATATTAATTTATCATTTAAACCAAATTTTATTAAAGTACTTATTTTATAAATGAGGTTTTGGATGTTAACCCTGTTGAAGAAAAACGTCTTATACATCAAAAATAGTAAATGTACTTATACACAGAAGATATTGTTAATGACTTCACATTTTTATAAAGACCGAAAGAAATGGCAATTAGTTAATTAAACGGTTTTATTTAATTAGATGATTACGATCCAGAGAACATAATAACCGGTTATATATATAAAATTAATTTTAACAATTAGTTTAGAGAGTATGCGACTGCAACATAATACACAATATCAAGTTTAAATAATAATGTGTTTACTTTTATTGAAACTAACTAAAGCAACACTTTTAAAATCAAAATTAGAACATTTTAAATTTAGTATATAAATGGATTAAGAACAGTAGTAGAAATTTTTGATCATAGTCCTAAAATATTATATAGATTGTTGGTTAAATTATGATAGAACTTTTTTTCTACTAATGAAAAATGAACGCGAACATGTGGAGTACAATTAAAGATGGTATGAACGATACTGCAGATAAATTAATAGATAAAACAGTAAGTGACGATTTTAGGCCAGTTGCTAAATAAACAGTGGATACATTAAATAGTTTAGGAAAAATAAAAGAAGATTATAGAACATTAAACGATTAGATGAAAATACTTCCATCAGGGTCGTTAAATAACACAACAAAGAAGAAAACTGGTTGGTAGAAATTTAAAAATGTAATGTCTAATATATGGACGGTTGTAAAGAAACCAGTAACAGGTTTAATTGAAGCATTGCCTGGTGGAAAGTTAATAACATAGGGAGCAAGTGCTGTAAGCGGATTGTTTAACAGATTTAAAAACAAAAATTAAAGTTTAAAGGACGAGTGAACTGAAGTTTATTTTTTGTCAATAGAAAACACAATGTCGATTGAAGCTAAAATAATTCCATCAAATGTATAAAATATAGAAAACTTAAGCGAAACAGTATACATATCCGACTCTAATAATGGAACGGGTTTAAAAATATATAATATTCCTATGTAAGGAACTAATAATTTAAATGATACTACAGGTTTATTAACTAAAGGTGCAGGATAAACATATTAATGGAACTTGTCTGCAGGTTATGATGCGGTTATAAGTACAACTAACTCATATATAAAATATACTATATAATTTTCAATTCCGTATGCTGCTAATACGTATGGAAGATATTGGATGTAAAACGGTTTTATATTCCGTCGTATTATAACAGTTGCAGGCGAAAACGATCAAGCAGCCGAAACATACGGAGATGTTGAGTGTTTATCTACAGCGGCAATGAACGCGCTAACTATATTATCATCGTCAACAGTAAATTACGGTAACACAAACGCAACTGATGAGTTGTTAAATAGATGGAGAGGTTTTAATTAATTAATACTTCCATCTGAGTATTAAGATACTTTTAGAAAGACTTGGTTTGATGGAAACATCCCAGTAATTGATTAGTGGGTAAGTCCTCTAAATCCTTTAGTTGATTAGTGCTTATAAGGTGGTGATAAATACGTATTTAAATAAGATTTTATATTACCGTTAAATTGTTTAAATCAAGTATTCGACTTAGACAATAATTTATACCCTTCTGTTCTGAAAAGATAGGAAGTACAATTTAGGATTAAATTATAAAATTATAGTATTTCTAAATTATTTGCAAAAGAAACTGTATTTGAACCTACTAAAACAGGTTTATGTGATATTTAATTATTTATTGCATCTAAACAAAGTTCGACAATATAAACAAAATTAAATGCAAAAAATAAAATAATACAGCCTTATGTTAGATATGAACAATTTCCTTTAACCGCCTCGTTGGATAGTACTTAGATTAATTTTGTTAATAATGGACACAATTCTAGCGCACGAACTGCGTTATGTATATATTAAAATGATATAAATGAAGATGACTCAACATATTTACACGGTTTATGGAGCACATTTATAGCTGCTTAATTGGTAGCAAATGAAAATCGTAGTCAATAATAGGCAGCGTTTTCAACAGATACAGTATTTTTCAGCGATTATAATGTTATCTGAGGCACATCGGTTGAAGCGTTAATGAACGGTTTTACTTTAAGTAATTTATAATAATTGTATCAAGAAACTATGAGAAGTTTAAATAGAACCTAACAATATTACTTTGGGTTAAGTTGTGGTATGAGAACAGAGTATAATTGGTTATCTAAATATGCTTTTGTTATTTCAAGTTTAGAAATGTTTTCTATGGACGAGGTTACAGATGTAGTTGGTGATGGATATCACAGTAAAATACATAAAATATTAATGAAATATAGTTTAAGTCCGTATGTTAATCAATAAGCTGTTAAATCAACATCAATAGCTAATTTAGCAACTAAGTTACCTCAAATATAAACAGCTAATGTTGAAGTATATTAATTTTACGATTAATTTGTTTAGATAGATGTTTAAACAGGAAATTTAATTATCACAGAAGAGTTGAGTAAAAAATAAGAGTGATTATATATTTATTTTTTCAGTTTTTTAGTTTTTTCCAGTTCATATAAATTAAAATATTGGTTTATAAAATTTAGGGAGTTTTGAACCGTTCCAGTAGTTATCTTCAATAGGTGTGATTATAGTGTGATCCATTGGTTTGAGCCAAAATGGTTTAATTATAAAATCTTATTTAGTTTAATTTTGATATATTTTATAGTAATAGTCTTTTTGATGATGATAAAAGTCTCCCTAACTTATTATCTTTTCACTGTTTTTATTTAAACTTGAAATTATTTTTTCAAATGTGTAAAAATTTGTGTTTTCCATTTCGTATGGATAGTATTTGAGGTGAGAGACTGAACTCTTTTTAATTTAATAACTCTTTCTAAAATATACAGGCTCTCCCGCAGGGTGTTCTTTAGGGATTTTAAATGTTTATGCATACTCCTTGAAATTAAAATTGTATGGAACTAATTAATAAAAGGAGCCATGTTTATATATTATCTAATACAATCCTCGAGACCATTTATTTTCTCTTTGCTTTTCTAATTTGCTTTTTAATAATAATACTTTAACAACGTCCCCTGGTTATAACTCGTTTTAATTATCAATGTTTTCATTTAATTTTCTTTTTATTTTATTTATTTCTTCAACTTATTTCCGTGTTATATTTACTGGAACCTCTTTGTATAACGGTATTACTTTTTCATAATTGTGAAATTTTATAAACTCTTTTATTATTTTATTTAAGTCCTATTTCGTTATAAGTTTTTAACCTTCTTCATTATCTGGACTTAATTCATACTATTTTTATATTCGTTGTTATAATTACTGTCTTATGTATCTACACATAGAGTTGATAGGGGCGAGTTATAGATCATCGTGCAATACAATGCGATGATGTATGTTGTGTTATTTTAAATAGTCTTCGAAGACTGAGTAATATTCTTTCCCTTAATCTGTGACTAATTTTTGTAAATCAACTTCTAACGGTTTTATATATTTCTAAAATTCTAATAATGATTTTAATGTCTGTTCTGCAGTTTTATTTTCTAATTGGTAGAGGTATAAAACATGATTTGCAGGACAATAAAATATACTAATATAACAATCTTAAAAACTTTTTCACGCATGTATTTGCTTTCTCGAAACTCCAATAAATCAGATTGGAACGTATCAAATTGATTGATAAACACGCGTTTAGTCATTTTTTTCTTATAATAAAATAAATGTAAATTTTATCAACGCCTGATTAAAGTATTATAAAATGTAATAATATTTAAATGGAACTTAAAAAATATATATAAATTAATAGGATAGTACTATATAGTTTGATAATAGAGAATAAAATTAAAGTTATTACGTCAACACAGTAAATGGAAAGACAAATATGATTTTCGATATTAATTAATTAGAAGGTAAGAGTTTGAATAATTTTACGATAAAGAACTTCAGAACAAATAATATTATTGTGTCATCTAAAGTTGATGGGGATTTCGATTTAGAAGAAACGCTTGATGAAATGATTTAAAATAACAAGGTCAATGTATAAAATATTTCAATACTATAGAATTAAGTCTAAAGTCTAAATGACATTAACAACTAAATAATAATAAACTATTTTATCACTTAAAAATGAAAACTATTCTTAATAATAATAAATAGACTATATCTTATCTTAATTAAAAGGATAAAATATATTAACAACTGATTTTAAATTATGGGAAATAAAATAAGGTTTTTATATAGTGAAGAGTTAAGAAGGAACAGATGATAATGGATGGAAAACTAATTCAACTAAAGTATATTATAACGAAACTGAATGGATAAAAATTTATGGAAATATTAATATTAGTGTTAATGAAACTAAAACCTTTAAAGAATATAGAATTGCAGATGGAACTTTAGTTAATGAGATAATACATTGTCACTAATTGATATTTAATACTTTATGTGAAAGCACTTTTGATGGAATGAATACAGGGTCGTTGTAGCAGTAGTAGTATTTAGTAAATAGTTTTATAAAAGAAAAAATAATAAATGATAGTTCTTACAGTACAGAAATAAAAGGATTTTCAAAAAGAAGTGAAGTATTTTTCCCTGAAGTTGATTTCTCGGACGATTTCGTTCAACTAAAACGTCATGTAAATGAACAAATACCAATTGATATTGAGTCTAAAACTTAATTGGTTAAAGATCATGTATCGAATAACATTACAACTAAACTTAAATAAATACAAAATTAGAAGATATCACCTCTAATTATAACAGCAAATTTATAGAGTATGATTATATGTTTGAAGACTTATATTCTTATACATATTCTAAAACTGAAATTGATAATAAGTTAACTTATAAAGCAGATGCAGGAATAGTATCTATGTTTTACTCTATTTCAGAATGTAATAACTTATTTTATACTAAAACTTATATTAACTAATATTATCCTTTATCATCTAATGTTTATACTAAATTAGAAACAGATAATTTATTAAAATTGAAACTTAATAAAGACACTTTTACATCTTTATACAATTAGAATCATATTAAAAACATATTATTGAAGCTGGTATTATAACTAAAATATACTAAAATTTGGGTTAACACGAAGAATCATGATTAACTGGTTGCTTAATTCACCGAGATACAATTATAACATAGAATTACAAAAATGACTTATTAAAATACAAATTGTGTGGTATATTCACAATAATATCACTAACCAGATTGTAATATTGGTAAATTTTACATTGTATAGAAGTGAAATTTTAATAGAAAACCCACTTTTGTCATGGATTCATGCTAATAGAAACAATATATTTTATAGTAAAATAATATGTCCACTTCCATACATGGCGTCATTTTGATGGTAAGAGATATTAGATAACAATACTATGTTTACAAATATAGATAACAAAATTAATACTAAAGCGAATATCACGGATTTATCAACGTCAAATACTTATATATCAACTTTATAAACTTAAATGTCTTCTGTGATAACTGTAAATACTAATTAGTCTGATTTAATAACTCAAATATAAAACATGTTTTCGCCAAAAGATCTTAATGCAATGGGTCAATATACTTTTACTATTGGACCTATAACTATAAAGTTTGGTGTTATTGATGTTTAAGGCGCATTGAATTAAAGAACTATTTATTATACAAAGAATTTTACAAATATTGTATATTGCGGTTTTGTCTCATGTTTGTGTAGTACCAATTCTGGAGGCGGTGCGGATGTTGGTTATATATAATATTATATTGATAAAGTCGTAATAACAGCAGATTATGCAAATTCAGGTGGTAATAAATCAAATTAATATTCGTGGATGGTTATTGGTATGTGATAAGCTTTATTTTTTCGGATTGGTTTATTATTGAAATTTGAAATACAGAATATTATTTGATTTACACTAAAATTACAGATAGGCCTAAAAATTTATGTGGATGTATATGAATGTTATTGCGATATATTTTCGGTAACGACCCTAGTGGACTATAGTGGATCGTGGGTCGACCCTAGTAGACTCGATGGACCCTAGTGGACTCGATGGACCCTAGTGGACCCTAGTGGACTTGAAGGATGGAGTAGTGTGGTTGATTGAAAATTGTTATAAAGATAAATTCATTTTTCTTGTTTTGATTGGTCATTTTAAAATAGTTTGAAATATCATGTGGATATTTTGATGATAATATTGATGTATATAATTTATATGTATATAATATTGTATTTTAGAAATTGATGAATAAGTGAGTATGATTTAATTAATAAATATTTCACACGATGTACCAGTCCCAAAATTTTCAATTTATGTAACTTATAACATCATGATGATGATAAGGGTATTTAGATGTCACGGCATTGCCACATTTTCCTCATTTAGTTTGCAATTGTTTAATCACGCTTTTATGACCCAGCACCGTTTGATAATACAGGCTGTATAATTTGTGTCTGACTGTGTTATTTTACGCAGATAATTTCAGATATGGTGCTGTGTAGTGTGAATGGTGCCAGCAGCGCGATTTTACACTACTGAGCGGTATCAGACGGTTTTGGGGTACGTTTTTCACGGGAAGTTTTGAAGGGCGCTCGGTGGTTTTGGACGTGGTGGTGCCGTGACATCTAAATACCCTTATCATCATTGCACGTCAGATACGTGTCGAACTTGAAGTCCCAGGCGGCCTTGAAGTGGATCGCGGAAATCAGCACAGTTTCCATTCCTTCGACGGAATCCACTATCTCCTTGATCTTGTTGTTAGTGTGCTTGGCGCACCAGCCGTTGACCTGGGCGGCGGACACAAGCTGCTCTGGGACCACGTCGTACTGCTTCAGCATGAGCTTCCTGAAGTCTTCGTTTATCCCCAAGATGTTTGCGTCGAAGATGTTGGAGGCGACGGCGACGGAGGCGTCTTTCTTCAGCTGCGCGACGAAGTCCTGGATCTGGGCCTCGTTCAGCTCCAGCTTCTGGACCAGCTCCTGGATGGAGGCGTCGTTCGAGCACTTGGTGAGGAGCGAGAGAGCGTGCATGAGCGAAAACGGAGAGTAGCAGGTGGACTTCGAGGTGAAGTCGAGCATGCCGGCCACCTTCTGCGTGTGTTGGTTCAGAGTTGTGTTTGACATTTTGTTGTGAGGTGTTGTCCCAACATTAAGACAGCATTTAAGTGCTATTATACAGCAAATAAATTTTTGGTTTTCACACTATTTTCTCTTAAATTTAACTTTATTCTCTTTTATACATTATGATTGATAAAATACAACAATACATAAAAATTCGTAATTTATTATATTACTATTGTAACATAAATAATAGTATATTATAATAGTATACAAAATAGTATATTTCCAACAAATTAATTCTTTTACTCAATCTATTCTAGAAAAAAACAATGAACATATTGCTTATTACAAGTTGTATCTTTTGCTAATTTTTTTAATATATCGGCTCACTCTATTGGTACATCTCAAAAAACATCCACTCAATAATCAATTACTTCAATCACAAGAAACATTAAAAAATGATGTATTCATTTTGCTAATTTATCAATAGAATGGAATCATAATTGCTGCCAAACAGAGCTCAAATATGAAATCTAAATTTCAAATTCTAACCTGAAATACTACATTACCTCGAATACAAATCCCTATTCACTTTGCTCTCACTTATATACCCCTTGATAATTTTTATACTGGTTCAGTATCGTGTTCTAAACCTTTGAGGCATCAAAGGTATGCTCCTTCATCTAGAAGAAGCGCCTTCAGAAGAACGATTCAATGCTCGATTCTCCTGTGCCTTTATTGGGTTTCGCGCTTTAGCTTTTCTTGGGCTGTTCCTACGGGCAGGTCGGTTCTTTTCTCTCTGTTTCAATGTTCTTGATTTTGTTCAGAGATTTAATTTTAATTTTTTACTATTATTCTCACTCGCTCATGTTCGACGGTTACTCCGATCCAGCGTTGCCTTGGGCTTCGCCTTCTTGCCTTGCTCCCACACCCTCGAGGCCTGACGGCGCTCGTGGTGCCCTTCTTCCAGTTGCTTGACGGTCTCTCCAACCTTACTTTGTCGCGATGGTGCCTTCATGCAGAGCATTAGTGATCAAGCTGGTGTAATGCAGCTTGGCTTCTTCGTTAGCGCGCTACTGCAAGACAGCAGTGTATGGAAGGAGTCCGTGATCTCTGGCAGGAATGTCGTTAGCATATTCATGGATTTCTCGTACGCAGTGCCGTTGTAGCGAAGAACGAGTGGAATCACCCGATTATCACCATACGTGCCTCCGTATTTGAGAATCTTGCCCTTGAACGCGTTGCATATATTTGCTTCGACAGCGAACGTGACGTCAAGGACATAGGTTGCGTTTTTGTATTAGAACTCTATATCAGGTTTCTCCAATTTGTCGGATACTGGAAGATTACCATGGGCTTTGTCGACCGGGCGAGGGTGACGATGATGGTCTATCTTGGTCAGGATACGGTTCACCATGTAATCATGGCGCACTGTTCTGATTCCGGTGTTTCGGCTGCATCTGATTTCGTGTTGAACGGTCATTTTCTTTCCACATAACAAACACTTGCTGTCCGAGTCGAGCTCTTTGTTTAAAACCTAAAATCAGTCAGATAAGTGAAATTGTTTATGGCATAGCCAATGGCCGGTACTCCAGGGTGATCCTGAAGGGTGTTGAGGTATTCTTTCCGCAGAGCTTTGAAGATGCCACACTTCCCAGCAAGAACCGCTTTTTACTAGGCTTACATGAAGTCGTAGTATAATGAGGGCACGACCATTTCTAGTCCGCCCTTCGAAGCATAATTTGTGAATAAATCGGCTTACTCCGTCAGACAAGTCCTTGACGGCGAAGAGATCGCTTGCGTACTTGAAAACCTTCTAGTCGATAAGACCGTACTAGTTTCCAAAACCGTCTTAGGGAGTCTTGGGCGACATACTAATAAGTTCAAAAAACATGTGAAGTGGGGATAATAAAAAAGTTATATGGGCACAATGTCAAGCGAGAGAAACCCCAAGAAGATTAGTGATTTCAGTCATTTTGAAAAACGTCACTTTTTACACTATTTTTGAACAAATAAGCTGACCCATAACGTTGTAACATTATTCTTTTATATTTTATTTTGTTGAGTTAAATAGTATTTATAAGATTCTATCACCGCTGTTGTAAAAGATCTACAGTTGCATAATTAACAAATACCATTAAATTTTCGTATTTTCAGTCGAAGAAATTGACATATTTTCGAGATAATATAATCAATTTTATAGGGGTTGGTTTACCAACTTTTTGTTGCAAATAGTCTAATGTAGAATAATAGTACATTAAATAGCTGGCTTTTACTAGTCTATAGTGCTAACTCAATTATATTAAGTAAAATTAATTTAAAATTATTTATTTATTCTCTGAAAGTGGAATCAAATTGAACTGTATTACAATCAACATATAACTAATTAATTTACCATAGCATATTTTAAATTTAGGGTCTGGCTATTACATGATAAAACAGTCGTGTAACAATTTAGATGAAAAAATATATAAGTTATTAGTTGATAAGGAAGCTCAAACTTAAGTATATGTGTCCATTATCTTAAGTATGTGTCGTCTTACTTTGAGTCTGTAATCTACTGTGAAACAAGCGAATCAAAATTATGATATATTTTGATGTTAAGGCATGAAGTGACATAAAATAGTTATTGAAATATATTAACAGTTGGATAGTAATTAATATATAAACGCTATCATACGACGCGTTGATACTGAACTTATTCTGAAAAACATAATTATTTATTCAATATCGGTGTAATTTGGCATGGTAAAGAGTTAACAGAATATTACTGAAGAATTGTAATTATTCTTTAATAGTATTGATATAATTGTTAAGACCAATCCCAGTTTAGTTATTGAGTCTAGACTATACTAGAATTTTACGGTGTAATTTTAACAACTCACTCAATAAGCTTCTTAAGAAATCGAGTGTTAATTATTTAAATATTACTCCTATTAGAGTTATACTACTCCATTATTAGAAATATTTAATACTCTTCTGCTCAACATAATTTCCTGAATATCATAATTTCATGAAGAACCATGACAACAATTTACCAACGAGGGAACATCATTATTTATATTCGAATATTTCATAACGGTAACAGGACTAGATAAGTAACATTTTGTCAACAACCAAATTATAAAGTTGAATAAATTGTAATCAATAGTTAGCTTTACGAGGTCTGGTTACTACATATAATTGAATCTTAAACAAGTATTAATTTAGTAAATTATTTTCTCACCACGACCGGTAGCCAAACTATTTCCCCAAAAAATGAAAAAATTGAATTTTGATTCTTAATACCGAATGTTCAGGTATTGTTATGGCGTATAATTAGGATATACACAATCACTAATAAATAGAGTTAACTTAACACAACTTGAACTTACCGTTATAATTTCAGTATCGTTTCGATTTTTAGTCCAACTTATTCAATAAATAAGTCTTACGTGGAAATCAAATTCTAGATTAGTTTGCTCAAAGGAAGCAACTTTTCTGCAAACCAATTCGTCCAACTTTGATATTACTTGTACGCTTAAATCAGTTATAATTTGGCTATGAAATTGGGCCAAAATCGTCCCATTAAATACAGCTAGTTTCGGTTATTTGACAGGGGGTTCTAATATTTGGCTTTGAGTTCGACTCACTGCAATGCTTAACTACAATCACAACAAATTCTGTATTTTCGACTCAATTTGAGGCACTCATTATCCTATATAATTTTGACTTTTATTTGCTCGCTTTGGTCTAGTGCAAGTATCATCATATATAGATAGCATCGCCCTATTATTTTGTAAATTGAACGAATTTTAGGTTCAAAAATATTAGCAAATTTCAACGGTTTATTTTGAGGAGTGGAGTTGAGTGCACTTTTTTCAGAATTTATATATATCGACGAAATATCATAATGAAATTTACTTATCTCAAAAAATTCCCAAAATTGGTATGTCTTGGGCGCAAAGTCGACTAGCGGAGCGTAGTTTACTTTGGGAAGGACCACGGAACGCAAAAGAAGGAACTTCTAATGGTTCAAATCAGTTCACATAATAAACAAAAATAAACATAAATATCTGCGCGATTCTCAACCTTTTTCTCCCCATTCCTCACCGAATGACATTCTTCCAGAACTTAATTCCGTTCTCAGTTCCACAGCCCATGACTTCTGCTAAGAAAAGTGGGTTAGAGCCTCCCAACGTTTCATTTCTAACGTTTTTTGCGTTAAAACAGACGTTACAAGCACGTTACATTTTTATTTATTTTGTGGGGATTGACGTATTATAGTATTATACAAATAATATACTGTATTTCCACCTTACTTAAAATACTTGAAATATTTATAAATATTCTGTTAGCTTTAAAATGATGTTAAGGGGTAATTTAAACATTTAATATACAATATTTTGCTCAGAGCACTGAAATATAACGTAGAAAGATAATATATAGTTGTAAAACAAGTATAATAATATATTATATTTTATCGTTTTTACAAGCGTTTAAAGCTTTAATTGAATGAATTTATCCATTTAAATTAGTGTAATTACTATAATACGGTATAATATAACTGTAAAGTTGATTTATATTGATTATTAATATATAGTGTAAATAATGATTAAATTTCTAACGTACATGACGTTAGAGACTTTTCTAGCGTTTTTCCTTTTCTAATGCGTTATAACGTCTTTCTCAGTTTTTTAATGTTTATTGGTTGGTTTTATGTTAAGTTTTTAAGATAATATTTGAATTGATGCTAATAATGTATGCCGTGAAGCAGAGCTGAATTGGGCCCTTTTTCACCGCTCTCTTCACAAAATTTTCGCCAGCCTCGTCCCATGTAATTCCATCTCCCCACAAACGTTAAACCGATCGTGTAAGATACGCATGAGGCTGGAACGGTTCCATAAGGTGCTTCTAAATGCTCAAATGAAAAGCTATACTTGTTATTTCTCTCACATCCAATTCCTTAAATAAAACAATTAGGATGATATTAGTGTGAATATTGAGGTCGCTCAACATGTTTATGGAAGCAAAGAGTTCAGTCGCAACGCAGTGTTCCATTGATTCAATATAATTCACACATTTTGGGTTTTTTACACCATATGACTATGTTGCTCAAAATTACCTTATCTTGTGATTAGTAAGAATTGTATAAATTTTCTTTTCATTCTTGACCAACATTCTTTAGCATTTACTTTAATGCGTCAGCGAATTCCAATTGCATATAACTCCTTGTTTTTTCTTTACAATAATTAAATTTTTCAAAATATTATAATTTTTCTTATTTGGCTTTTTCACACATTTATTAACTGTCATTTGTTTCTTCGAATATCTTCAAATAATGCTCATTGTTCTAAAGAGTTTAAGCTAGTTTCTATTTTAATTAAGCATGTTTTTCTGTTTTTGATTCTAAATCCATATTTGCAATTTTGTACATATTTAAAATGTTATTTGAGGAACTAATCATATCGTTTGCAATTAGAATAACCGGATAAATGTATTGTTGTAAAAATGTGTTTCTTTCAATTAATTATGGAAGAAGCTTTTGAAATTAAAGCGATATTGGTTCTGTATGAATGCTTAGTTTCAATTCATTTATTGAATTTATTTATTAACTAAGAATTTACAATTATTATTTGATGAAAACGGTGTAAGATTTTACTTACTTTTCTAATTATTATAATTCATCTTCATGTTCTTTGTAAGGATCTATCTTAATAATTTATGTTTCTACATTTCTGAAAGAAGTTATGATAACTCTTTGCAAGATTCTTATAAAGGTTTACAGAACAAAGCACGGAAAACTTAAGTTTGGTGAATATATGAATCCTTAGTAGCGAACTTAAACACAAGCTTTAAGAAAAATTCAACATATTTAAGATAGTCTTCCTTTATTGTGCCTGAGTAGTAAACCAGTTACTCTGGAAATACAGGACATATCGATATGTGAGCGCAAACTTAAGAAAATATGTAAAATTATTTTGCTTGGATAGTTGCTATTATGGTGTCTTATTTAGAAATTGGAAATTATGATGGAGAAGTTAATATTATAGAATAGTATATAACATCTTTTTCAGTTATATCATATCTAGCTCTCTAGATCTCAATAGGAAAAGCTAACTCCTTCAATTGAAGAATATGTTGAAGATCATCTATTGCAATCATACTTTGATGTGGATATGTAAATTAAGAACATTACAAATTCTTTAGTAATTGATTGATGAGCAGATGAAACACAGTGATATCGATATGGGATCGATATCAATTATCTCACTCAATTTATTAGTTGCCTGTTAATCGCATAAATTATTTGTAGACGAATAATTGATTGTACTAATTTCTGATTATATGATTAAACAGAATTGCATATAGAATAGAATATCAATGATACATATGTATTCAACAATTATAACTATAACTCACTAATTATTGAACCAGATCAGTTCCATGATTCTGTAAATTACTAAAATCTACAAAATCACTCAAAGATGTTGAACAAGAAAATATTGTCCTGGTTTTCTTCGAAGTGGAATAGGTCTACGATGTTGTTGTTGATGTGAACTGGGCTCGCGTTTTTCACAACAGTGTTTTGAGCGGTGAACGACTCCTGAGAAACGTGTGAGATGGTATCGTTCGAGCACATGGATGCGTGCTTTAGCTGGCTCATAACTAACCTCTTTGAGTTGTTGAAGGCGACCGTGAACGAGTTCCTCTAGTACTCTTTGGAAAGCTTTAATTTAAGGTCCTTTTAAAAGTCAGCGCCTATGTTCTGGTTCATGGAAATGGCCTGCTTCAGACAGTCCTTAATTATGGCAATGTCGTTCTGAGAAATACTGCCGTACAAATTGCGCTGGTACGTGTCGTAGTACCAACGGTACATCTGCTACCTGGTGAGACCCATCTAGCGGGCAATCGTATCCCAGTCAAATTTTGAAATGCTCTCCACGATGGAATCCAGCTTCTTTCTGTCGGAAAGTAGCGTACTCACGTCAATTTACGTTATCCTAGACACATATTACGCTATGATATGCATGGCCTTCTCACAATCAATTTTCGTCTATGGCATTGAAAAACAAAATGAAACCGTATGATTGAAACCGTATATTGGAGTGAGTTAAAGGGCCTTAATTAAGATAATTGACATAAATGACGAATAAAAACTTGCAATTTTTGTAATATAACTGACACAAATTTTCTAGATTTTAAGACGTATCTAGATTAACCTTATAGAATCCAGTTAATTACGCTAATGGCGAGTAATTATTTTTAATATGATATTTAAAGATTTACCTAATTACTTGAATATAATTCAATTTTAATATAATCCTAATATAACGATAATATCAGTAAAAAGTGTAAATGTTTTCATAAATGTGTAGAATTACACTATTCATCAGATTAACTTAGATAAATTAATAAATTGCACATATTTATGTTTTATATGATAATATTGTTATATACGGTTTCATCTTTATACGGTTTCATTTTCATTCCTAAATGCCATCTAGTAAAATAAATACTGAAGAAGCTCTTTTAATGATTGCTTAGTAACTTGCTAAACAAAATGGTATATCCGCTCTTAAATTGATTGATAACCATAAATTGCTGGATTAATAACTTATAGCTTCATTTAAGTTTGATTGGGAAGCTGTTTCCGAGTAATTAGGAACAACCAAAGCTTAAGTTTATAGATGGTACTTCGATACCCACCAGCGCAACCTGTACGGGAACGTGAACCAGGAAGACATGGCCACGATCAGGAAAGAAGTGAAGAAGGCTGTCGCGAAGGGCCAGGACCTCGGGCTTCCCTTCCAGAAGGACCTGAAGTCCAAGCTGTCCCAGGTGTACCACAGGAACTCCTTCACGGTCGCCTTCAACAACTGCAAGAGACTCATCATCATGGACTTCCAGAAGAGCTCAGTCCACAGCGCCTCCAACGACACGAACTCCATCTCCGACCACTCCAGCGAACTAGCGAAAGAGCCGGTGAAAGAAGAGAAGATCGACAATTTATCTTTCATCGCCCACTCGCCCTTCGAGGAAGTAGCTCCGAACGACTTCTTCTTCGACTTCTTCAATTTAGTTTTTGAGTGATTATCTAGATCATTTAGCTACCCAATGTTTGGATAATTTATGCAGGCTTCGTCAAGAATGACTTTATATTATCATCATGTTATATGAATTGAAAATGACTCAAACGTATTAACTTCAAGTGGAATACGAACTATTGAAATATTTTAATAGATTTCTTCACTTGCTCAAGACTGGGCTCGCTGTTTCTAAACTTTTTCATTCATCGCTAAAATACTATTCACTACTGGATATTTCGACTCAAAACACGAAAACTTCACCCCCGTGTTGGGAAGCGCTGAGTTTGAATGAAGGCTTTAGCGGCTTGGTGATATTGTCTCGTTTCTTCGTGTTGCCTTTTTCCTTTCATTGGTTGGGGTGGAATTATTTTTATTAACAATCTAATATTTATAATGAAAATATGAAATTATTAATGCATAAGTGGAAATATCAATTCAAGTGTCGACTTCCACAAAAATTACCAAATTACGGAAAATGATATTATAAGTTTCAAATCTTTTCATTTCACGCCGGGGGTTTTTTACTCTGTGAAAATATCAGTTAATAGAACATCAGGGAAATGATAAACTAAATATATATGTTTTTAAATATTATGTATATAATCGTCTTTTTATTATTTATTATATAATCCACAAAAATAAATCATATTTTAATTCAATATCTGAAAATCACATCGGGAAGAACCTGGACGGCGGCAGGTAGAGCGGCTTAACTTTCTTCTTCTTCTGGTTGTAGAGAACGACTCTGGTAATGAACACCGCTAGGACGAAACTGCCGATGACGACTCCCATGAGTATCTTCACCACCTTCTCCTGGTGCAGCGTCTCCTTGTCCTTGGGCGCCGTCAGGAGCACCCGCACGCAGGTGAGCGTCGGCTCGTCGCACGTGATCTGGGTCCCGTAGCAGTAGAGCCGGCAGTAGGTGAGGTTGTCCACGCACTTGAGCCGGTCGGTCGTCACGTTCTGGAGGCATGTAGTCGGGTAGAACTGGCCGCCGATGTCCTGGCAGTAGGTCTTGTCTTTGCCCTCGATCTGCTTCAGGCAGCCCAGCTGGCTCGTCGCGTCCACGCACATGTTGTGCACGTACACATCGTCCGCCTCGCACTGGGAGCAGGTTCCGTCGGAGGAACACGTGCCCTTGCAGGTCCGGCGGCACTGGAGGAAGACGTTCACCGCCTGGCACATGTTGTACTCCACGTTGATGGCAGTGTTCGGCGGGCAGGGCAGGCAGTTGCAGGTCTTCGAGAAGTTGTACTGGGCGTTCTAGGAGTTGCAGCCGTCCTGGCACTTGTCCAGGTCCAGCGTGTCCGGCTTGAAGCACGTGAGGAAGTCCGCGCTGACCTGGGTCGCGCACGGCTGCTGCATGAAGACGTTCGGACGCACCTCCTGGCAGTAGCTGGCGGCGGCGAGCAGGTTCTTGCACGTGAGGAGGTCCATGCCCTGGATGTCCAGCGGCGCTGGCATTCCGTCCGGTTTCTCGCACTTTCCGTCTGGAGAGCACGTGAACTGGCACGTCTGCCTGCACTTCTTGAAGTCGTTGAGGTTCTCGCACCTGGCGCTGGTCTGGTTGAAGAACTGGTTCTTGAGGCACTTGGAGCACTGGAAGCCGTCTCCGCGTTTCTCGCACTTCCTTCCCAGGACGTCGCAGACCTTCTGGCACTTGTCCTTGATTATGTTCGAGGAGCACGAGAGGAAGTCGTCGCCCACCATCCCGTCGCACCTCATCACCTGGTAGCTGTTGAAAATCTGTTGGCAGAACTGGTTCTTCTCTTTGTTAATCTTGGCGAGGCAATCTTCCTTGCTCTGGTACTGCTGGCTATTACAAGTGAGTTTGTCGTCGCTGACTACTCCGACGCATAGTTTTAGTTGATATTGGTTGCTTTTTGATTCGCAGAACTGAATCTTGTTCACATCTATTTCGTTAATGCAGGCTTCAAGGGTTTTATAAATGTTTGAATTACAACTTATTTTATCGTTGCTCACGGTTCCCTCGCAATTTTTTGCCTAATATTTATTATTTTATTTCTACTAGCAGTATTCATTCTCCTTTAAAGACGAAATACAATCTTACAGGCTCTTTGAATCAGAAGTGTCGCAGCTCTGCTTATCCTAGCTGATTTCTCCGTCGCAGACTTTAGCTTGGTATTTGGTTCCTTTCTACTAGCAGTATTCGTTCTCTTTCAAAGACGAAATACAATCTTACAGGCTCTTTGAATCAGAAGTGTCGCAGCTTTACTTATCTTAACTTATTTCTCCGTCGCAGACTTTAGCTTGGTATTTGGTTCCTTTCTATTAGCAGTATTCGTTCTCCTTTAAAGACGAAATACAATCTTACAGGCTCTTTGAATCAGAAGTGTCGCAGCTCTGCTTATCTTAACTTATTTCTCCGTCGCAGACTTTGGCTTGGTATTTGGTTCCTTTCTATTAGCAGTATTCGTTCTCATTTAAAGACGAAATGCAATCTTGCAGGCTCTTTAACTTAGAAGTGTCGCAGCTTTACTTATCCTAGCTGATTTCTCCGTCGCAGACTTTGGCTTGGTATTTGGTTCCTTTCTATTAGCAGTATTCGTTCTCCTTTAAAGACGAAATACAATCTTACAGGCTCTTTAACTTAGAAGTGTCGCAGCTTTACTTATCCTAGCTGATTTCTCCGTCGCAGACTTTGGCTTGGTATTTGGTTCCTTTCTACTAGCAGTATTCGTTCTCATTTAAAGACGAAATGCAATCTTACAGGCTCTTTAACTTAGAAGTGTCGCAGCTCTGCTTATCCTAGCTGATTTCTCCGTCGCAGACTTTAGCTTGGTATTTGGTTCCTTTCTATTAGCAGTATTCGTTCTCCTTTAAAGACGAAATACAATCTTACAGGCTCTTTAACTTAGAAGTGTCGCAGCTCTGCTTATCCTAGCTGATTTCTCCGTCGCAGACTTTGGCTTGGTATTTGGTTCCTTTCTACTAGCAGTATTCGTTCTCTTTCAAAGACGAAATACAATCTTACAGGCTCTTTGAATCAGAAGTGTCGCAGCTCTGCTTATCTTAACTTATTTCTCCGTCGCAGACTTTAGCTTGGTATTTGGTTCCTTTCTACTAGCAGTATTCGTTCTCTTTCAAAGACGAAATACAATCTTACAGGCTCTTTGAATCAGAAGTGTCGCAGCTCTGCTTATCCTAGCTGATTTCTCCGTCGCAGACTTTAGCTTGGTATTTGGTTCCTTTCTATTAGCAGTATTCGTTCTCCTTTAAAGACGAAATACAATCTTACAGGCTCTTTAACTTAGAAGTGTCGCAGCTTTACTTATCCTAGCTGATTTCTCCGTCGCAGACTTTGGCTTGGTATTTGGTTCCTTTCTACTAGCAGTATTCGTTCTCCTTTAAAGACGAAATACAATCTTACAGGCTCTTTAACTTAGAAGTGTCGCAGCTTTACTTATCCTAGCTGATTTCTCCGTCGCAGACTTTGGCTTGGTATTTGGTTCCTTTCTACTAGCAGTATTCGTTCTCATTTAAAGACGAAATGCAATCTTACAGGCTCTTTAACTTAGAAGTGTCGCAGCTCTGCTTATCCTAGCTGATTTCTCCGTCGCAGACTTTAGCTTGGTATTTGGTTCCTTTCTATTAGCAGTATTCGTTCTCCTTTAAAGACGAAATACAATCTTACAGGCTCTTTAACTTAGAAGTGTCGCAGCTTTACTTATCCTAGCTGATTTCTCCGTCGCAGACTTTGGCTTGGTATTTGGTTCCTTTCTATTAGCAGTATTCGTTCTCCTTTAAAGACGAAATACAATCTTACAGGCTCTTTAACTGAAGTGTCGCAGCTTTACTTATCCTAGCTGATTTCTCCGTCGCAGACTTTGGCTTGGTATTTGGTTCCTTTCTACTAGCAGTATTCGTTCTCATTTAAAGACGAAATGCAATCTTACAGGCTCTTTAACTTAGAAGTGTCGCAGCTCTGCTTATCCTAGCTGATTTCTCCGTCGCAGACTTTAGCTTGGTATTTGGTTCCTTTCTATTAGCAGTATTCGTTCTCCTTTAAAGACGAAATACAATCTTACAGGCTCTTTAACTTAGAAGTGTCGCAGCTCTGCTTATCCTAGCTGATTTCTCCGTCGCAGACTTTGGCTTGGTATTTGGTTCCTTTCTACTAGCAGTATTCGTTCTCTTTCAAAGACGAAATACAATCTTACAGGCTCTTTGAATCAGAAGTGTCGCAGCTCTGCTTATCCTAACTTATTTCTCCGTCGCAGACTTTGGCTTGGTATTTGGTTCCTTTCTACTAGCAGTATTCGTTCTCTTTCAAAGACGAAATGCAATCTTACAGGCTCTTTAAATTAGAAGTGTCGCAGCTCTGCTTATCCTAACTTATTTCTCCGTCGCAGACTTTGGCTTGGTATTTGGTTCCTTTCTATTAGCAGTATTCGTTCTCCTTTAAAGACGAAATACAATCTTACAGGCTCTTTGAATCAGAAGTGTCGCAGCTCTGCTTATCCTAGCTGATTTCTCCGTCGCAGACTTTAGCTTGGTATTTGGTTCCTTTCTACTAGCAGTATTCGTTCTCCTTTAAAGACGAAATACAATCTTACAGGCTCTTTGAATTAGAAGTGTCGCAGCTCTGCTTATCCTAGCTGATTTCTCCGTCGCAGACTTTAGCTTGGTATTTGGTTCCTTTCTACTAGCAGTATTCGTTCTCTTTCAAAGACGAAATGCAATCTTACAGGCTCTTTGAATTCGTAGTGTCGCAGCTCTGCTTATCTTAACTTATTTCTCCGTCGCAGACTTTAGCTTGGTATTTGGTTCCTTTCTATTAGCAGTATTCGTTCTCCTTTAAAGACGAAATACAATCTTACAGGCTCTTTGAATCAGAAGTGTCGCAGCTCTGCTTATCCTAGCTGATTTCTCCGTCGCAGACTTTAGCTTGGTATTTGGTTCCTTTCTACTAGCAGTATTCGTTCTCCTTTAAAGACGAAATACAATCTTACAGGCTCTTTGAATCAGAAGTGTCGCAGCTCTGCTTATCCTAGCTGATTTCTCCGTCGCAGACTTTAGCTTGGTATTTGGTTCCTTTCTACTAGCAGTATTCGTTCTCCTTTAAAGACGAAATACAATCTTACAGGCTCTTTGAATCAGAAGTGTCGCAGCTCTGCTTATCTTAACTTATTTCTCCGTCGCAGACTTTGGCTTGGTATTTGGTTCCTTTCTACTAGCAGTATTCGTTCTCCTTTAAAGACGAAATACAATCTTACAGGCTCTTTGAATCAGAAGTGTCGCAGCTCTGCTTATCTTAACTTATTTCTCCGTCGCAGACTTTGGCTTGGTATTTGGTTCCTTTCTACTAGCAGTATTCGTTCTCTTTCAAAGACGAAATGCAATCTTGCAGGCTCTTTAACTTAGAAGTGTCGCAGCTTTACTTATCTTAACTTATTTCTCCGTCGCAGACTTTAGCTTGGTATTTGGTTCCTTTCTATTAGCAGTATTCGTTCTCCTTTAAAGACGAAATACAATCTTACAGGCTCTTTGAATCAGAAGTGTCGCAGCTCTGCTTATCTTAACTTATTTCTCCGTCGCAGACTTTAGCTTGGTATTTGGTTCCTTTCTATTAGCAGTATTCGTTCTCCTTTAAAGACGAAATACAATCTTACAGGCTCTTTGAATCAGAAGTGTCGCAGCTCTGCTTATCTTAACTTATTTCTCCGTCGCAGACTTTGGCTTGGTATTTGGTTCCTTTCTATTAGCAGTATTCGTTCTCCTTTAAAGACGAAATACAATCTTACAGGCTCTTTAACTTAGAAGTGTCGCAGCTCTGCTTATCCTAGCTGATTTCTCCGTCGCAGACTTTAGCTTGGTATTTGGTTCCTTTCTACTAGCAGTATTCGTTCTCCTTTAAAGACGAAATACAATCTTACAGGCTCTTTGAATCAGAAGTGTCGCAGCTCTGCTTATCCTAGCTGATTTCTCCGTCGCAGACTTTGGCTTGGTATTTGGTTCCTTTCTACTAGCAGTATTCGTTCTCCTTTAAAGACGAAATACAATCTTACAGGCTCTTTGAATCAGAAGTGTCGCAGCTCTGCTTATCTTAACTTATTTCTCCGTCGCAGACTTTGGCTTGGTATTTGGTTCCTTTCTACTAGCAGTATTCGTTCTCCTTTAAAGACGAAATACAATCTTACAGGCTCTTTAACTTAGAAGTGTCGCAGCTCTGCTTATCTTAACTTATTTCTCCGTCGCAGACTTTAGCTTGGTATTTGGTTCCTTTCTACTAGCAGTATTCGTTCTCTTTCAAAGACGAAATACAATCTTACAGGCTCTTTAACTTAGAAGTGTCGCAGCTCTGCTTATCTTAACTTATTTCTCCGTCGCAGACTTTGGCTTGGTATTTGGTTCCTTTCTATTAGCAGTATTCGTTCTCCTTTAAAGACGAAATACAATCTTACAGGCTCTTTGAATCAGAAGTGTCGCAGCTCTGCTTATCCTAACTTATTTCTCCGTCGCAGACTTTAGCTTGGTATTTGGTTCCTTTCTACTAGCAGTATTCGTTCTCATTTAAAGACGAAATACAATCTTACAGGCTCTTTGAATCAGAAGTGTCGCAGCTCTGCTTATCTTAACTTATTTCTCCGTCACAAACAACAATTGAATATTTACCTGCATTTTTAACGCAGTACTCGTTTTCCTTCAAAGATGAGACGCAGTCCTGTAAAATAAAGCTGCTTTAAGTGCATTATTATTTGTCTTGTGAGACGATTCCGGTGCATTTGGTTAATTTGAATTTGTTTCCGGACGGTTCGCAGAACTCGTTCTGAATTTAAATCGCGTCAACGCACTCTCTCAGCGTTTTGAAGTTTTTATCGCTTTGGGGCGCAGACAAAGCGTTTTGCGATTCACAACTAAGTTTGTCGCTGCTCACAACGCCATCACATTATTGAACGGTGAAAGACTGATCGTTTTGGGCGCAATATTAATTCTGACTGAGCTTTACCAGGCACTGAACGTATTTCTGCAGCTGGAGGAAGTTACTCTCATTCAAGTGCAGACAAGAAAGCAGAATCAGCATGTTAGGAGTGAAAATAAATATACTCACATAATTACGCATAATAAAATGTAAATATAGGTTTCGCAACAAACCTCAAATCTTAATGGAATTAACTGAAAAAGATCGTAACACCATTTGATTGCAATACGACTAGAAAATATTAATTAGTTATATTTTTAATCTTTATTTTTAATCTTTACAGCACAGTGAATTAAATGAATATATATATATAGCTCACTCTTCTGGTACGCTTATAAAATGAATAATTAAATACATACTCTTAATTATGAAACTTCTCGAATTAAAAACGACCCTCTTAAATTAAAAATCTCTAATATATGGAACTACTGTGGTGTCCGAGCCAACTTTGATTTTAACAAATGTTTATGTAATAATTGCGCTTGAAAATTAAATCACTGTATTTATGCTAATTATAACATATTCAATTAATTCTGCGGTTCATTTCTTTTTCACTTCATCCTTCAAATGACGAAGCACACACGAAGCCGACGGATCACAATACAAGAGCGTCGCATAATGATGAGAATGTGAGAAACAGAATCACAAACTGTTGCAACCAAGAAATACATTGCTTGTTGCCTTCAATGTAGTCTCCAAACTGTTTATTCCATTTTTAAGCACTTTGAAGTTACAGGCAAGCTAGAAGCTTCTCATGCCGATAATAGTGTCAGAAAATTTGACTAAGCTGAGATTTTCGCGTTGTTAAATATCGCCAGAGCCATAGATTCGAAACTCGACGAATCATAGCTGAAAAATACTAAGCCCTTCGTGGAATTTCCATGTCTCTAACAACGGTATCTCGTCTCCTGGCCAAATTCAGTTTAAGCTTCTATGTTGCCAAGATAAAGCCAAAACTTACCGAAAAGCATAAATTGGAAAGTTTGAACTTTGCTCGAATGAACCTGAAACAACCAATTGAATATTGGAGAACTTTTTAGTATACCGATGAGTATCGCTCAAAATGCTATGCAAATCGAGCGAGTAGAGTGCTCAGAACACCTAAAGACGAGTGGAATCCGAAGCATTTTCTCGAAGTGTAAAATATGGACTGTTTTCGTGCATGATCTATAGTACGATTAGCTATAGATATAAGGGTCCATTATGGTTTATGCCGTGCGGTACGACCATGAATTCAATTGTCAATTCTTAAGTTCTCAGACAAGTTACACTTCCATCACTTAATAGCATAACTTGAAGTTGCAACAAGATAACGCCCCGACACATTTTAGTAAGTATATGAAAAACTTTTATACTGCTAACAACATTGAGCTCTATCGCTTTCCAGTAATGAGTCCAGACTTAAATCCACTTTTTCACTGTTGGAATCCACTGAAGTCAAACATTTCCCCTGAAGAATGTACCACATATGACTTATTAAATGAAGAAGTAAAGAGGGCGTTGGAGTAAATCTCGTTAGATATCATCAATCATTTGATTGACTCTATGCCCAAAAGGTTAGAAGAAGTAATAAAATAGAAAGGAGACGCTACTAAACATTGAGTTAATATATAGTTAAAATTAATACAAAAAATAGTTTTGAAATAGTTAGTATTTTTTGAAATCAAAGTTGGCTTGGCGACCACAGTACCTAAACCTGAAACTCTAAAGCTTAAATAAAAACTCCAGAATTTGCAAACTACTTTAACTTATGTAACATTATCAACAGTAATTAGCTCAATTTAAGCATTCCATCTTATCTCGTAAATCATGGCAATCATGAATCTAGACACTGAAACCACTACCTCAATATCATACTCAAAGTATGATTTTAGTTTAAGGATATAGGTCTAGAGTTTTCTTAAACGAGAAAGCACATAGATTCGTCATAATTGAATGATTAAGCCTCCATATAATGTTTATTGAATGTAACTGTAACAATAGAATGATTAATGATACAACCAGAAGTTGAAAATGCTATTGTGGGTTTTGGAATGCTTTCCAATGAATCCAATTAGCATCTAATACATCTATCGATGCCCAACAAAACAACTATAACAAAAATCCTCGCCCTACAACAAAACGTACAAATTGCCTTCTAAAGAAAAGCGACACCATAAAATCGCAAACAAGACAATCAATTTATAACACTATTCCCAAGTCTAAACCTTGAACAAATAAGAAATAACGCAAACACAATAGCAACTCCCCTACTCAACCAAAAACTGTTGTCAAAAAGGTTAGAAAAGGCGATGATATAATATTATATTCTTGTATACCATATGGTTTATAATTGTGAAAATCCACTATGTGTATGGAGTTTTATTCGATATCACTACAGGTGAACAAGGTAGTGTAAAAATCATGTTATTATTTCATAAATCAATCTTTGTGTGTTTTCGATATAAATAACTGCATAATAACTGTTAATATTATAATCTTTCGCTCCAATTATGTATCTTATTCTATTTTCGTGTTAATAGTAAGCAATAAAAATAAATACGTTTTTACCATGTAAATTTAATTATAATCGTATTAGTGAGCCATAAATCGATTTAGTTCATTTTTGTGATTTGCACAAGCATTTTCCGAAGCGTTTTAGCCTGTTACTTCCTTCTCACATTGCAAATAAGTAACATATGCTTATAAATAATATTTTTTCGCAGGATACGACCTGTGTGACGAATGCGCCGCAGCTCCGTCCTTACGACAACTTTAATCCAGTTGTCCCATCTTCGGTTGATTTCAGGGAGCTTGGTCTGATCACGCGTGCGTACGACCAGGGCTAGTGTGGCGCCTGCGAGATGTTCGTAGCCGCTCAAATGGCCGAATCGGTTATTTTGCGTGACTTTCCACTTTACTATCTGAACACAGATTTTGGTAATTCAACGCGAAATATTTCAATTTCGGTTGATTTCCTCCTTCGAAATTCAGTCACGAATTAATAATGCAACGGAGGAAATTATTACCTGCTCATGAACGACATGATAAAGATGAGAACTTTTGAAACTAGTGCCCACTTTCCCTATGACGATAAACGGTCAAAATATGCTTAAATGCCTCCAAAAATAAGAGAAAGCAATTTTATTCAGCCGTTCAAACTTACTTAATACACAGAGGGCACCAAAATACTGAACTGCCCCACCAACATTGTGATTATAAAACAGTTTGACCAGAATGTGTTCAATTAATAGTAAGTAAATCTGATTAAACACACCCTGGCTAAGGGAATCCCGGTTAAGGGGTCAATGCTCGTTGACCAGAGCAAGAATAAGGATAAAGTTGCTTTTAACATGTACAAATCAGGTGTATTGCATGGTGGGTGCTCGCCAATGCAGGTAGATCACGCAATCATGTACGTAGGATACGGGAAATACAAAGGAAAAGATGTTTGGGCACTGAGAAACTCGTGGGGAGATAAATGGGGGCAGGACGGGATATTCTACGTAGAAATCGGCAAAAACTCGTTCTGCACTGAAATGGAAGCAATCACCAGTGTCCCAGCATCCGAAACATCAGAAACGATCGTAGATAACAACTACTACAAACAATAAATCTGGAACTACGACGTATACCGCACAGAAAGAGGACGCGGAGGATTCGACTTCGATAATGGCACATACTTTAGTCAGCCCGTGCTTCCAGGATATTTCTTCTCACTCATGATAGAATGTCTGTTTGGTCTGTGGCTATTTGCAATGATAATGCAATGCGTAATACGCAAGATAAATAATAGACATAAAGTAACTTGCGAAGAAGAACCCCTACTATGAGTGTTTTAATTATGTTTCTTAATGTTATTTATTCTAAATTCTTATTTTGTTGGATATCACAAGTATATTAACACATAGTAAATACATGAAAGTTGTTACATAAATGAGCAAGCAGAATCACTTAGATTGGAAACAAAGATGAAAGCCATTTTAATATACTGGAATATTATCAACCACAAGAATTATTAAAGTATATATTATTTTTACTTGGCTATGGTAAAATAACTTGTATATATTTATATATTGCGTTTAGATGTATTGTTGTATTGTTGCTGTTGAGTGAGTCATGTTATTAACATAGAACTGAAATTTGTAACTGATCTTTTATCTGAAATTTTAAAACTCTAATAATATCAAGGTTGGCAAAATGATGATATTTCACAATGTTTATAGAATTACACTACATCTTTCATATAACCAGATACTTTGAATACTATAGTTTTTAACTGATAATGTATCATAATTATAGCTAAGTAATTCCTATACTAAAAACTTTATATATATTTTATAAGAATTTTATGTACATATTGGTAAGTGTAGAATAATTGTAATATACGGTTTCATATGTACGGTTTCAATTCCATCCCAAATGTCAGGTAAAATCTCTTCTGAAAAAGCACTTAAGGTGATAGCAACACAAATTTCTAAACGCTGCGGAGTAAGCGCTTCGAAGCTATTAGATGATTACAAAGTGTTGGATGAACATCTAACTTCCTTGGTAAAATTTAACTGGAACTTAGTCGCTGAATAAATGAATGTTCCAAAAGCTCGTGTTTACAGGTGGTACTTCGATACCCACCAGCGCAACCTGTACGGGAACGTGAACCAGGAAGACATGGCCACGATCAGGAAAGAAGTGAAGAAGGCTGTCGCGAAGGGCCAGGACCTCGGGCTTCCCTTCCAGAAGGACCTGAAGTCCAAGCTGTCCCAGGTGTACCACAGGAACTCCTTCACGGTCGCCTTCAACAACTGCAAGAGACTCATCATCATGGACTTCCAGAAGAACTCGGTCCACAGCGCCTCCAACGACACGAACTCCATCTCCGACCACTCCAGCGAACTAGCGAAAGAGCCGGTGAAGGAAGAGAAGATCGACAATTTATCTTTCATCGCCCACTCGCCCTTCGAGGAAGTAGCTCCGAACGACTTCTTCTTCGACTTCTTCAATTTAGTTTTTGAGTGATTATCTAGATCATTTAGCTACCCAATGTTTGGATAATTTATGCAGGCTTCGTCAAGAATGACTTTATATTATCATCATGTTATATGAATTGAAAGTGACTCAAGCATATTAACTTTAAGTGGAATACGAACTATTGAAATATTTTAATAGATTTCTTCACTTGCTCAAGACTGGGCTCGCTGTTTCTAAACTTTTTCATTCATCGCTAAAATACTATTCACTGCTAGCGATTTCGACTCAAAACACGAAAACTTCACCCCCGTGTTGGGAAGCGCTGAGTTTGAATGAAGGCTTTAGCGGCTTGGTGATATTGTCTCGTTTCTTCGTGTTGCCTTTGTCCTTTCATTGGTTGGGGTGGAATTATTTTTATTAACAATCTAATATTGATAATGAAATTATTAATGCATAAGTTGAAATAGTGTAATATTGTAGTGATTCAATAAACCTAACTTAATAGAATAGTATCACGTTTGCAGGGAAATGATAAAGTTTCTATTAATTTAATTACCTCAGTTTACCTATTATGTTTATCTGAAATATTTCTTCTTCAACGCAGTCTTAGGTGATACGCTGCAAGATGCTTGAATTCTAGTCTAGGAAAGCATTCCAAAACCCACAATAGCATATCCATTATTTACTAGTACTATTGATTAAGCGGATGTTTTTGAGTAATAACAGTGATTCTAAGAGCGGATTAATAAGTTTTGGTCACACTACGCAATCTTTGATTATAATATTTATAATCATACTATTTATAATCCACTTCAAATGTTAATTCAATATGTTTTATCATTTAAAGTTCTGGTTTAAAAATCATCAGTAACTAACTAATAAATTTACGCATTCAAAGAATCTAAGCAAACTTATTGGGTGAAAGTCGATGAAAAACCCATTGTATCTACCGCAAGACATGTAGATGATGTGTGGAAGGAGGTATTTGAACGCGCTGGCTGGCAATTCTCTGGAAATACAGATAATTTTATATTTAAACACCATTTGTTACCAGGTGAACGATAGGCCACAAAGAATTTCTTTGCAGAAATGCAACCAGGTCAGGTTATTTCACAGATTCCGAGTTGGATTTAGTTTTCTAAGCAGAATCTTGTTAGACATACGAGAAATTTTGGGAATGAGTATATTTTGCCAAAGTCTTTCTTATTACCAGGTGAGTCAGACGAGCTCGAAGCTTTTATGTCTCAGAATCCGGGAATATGGATGATTGCGAAGGCTGCTGCCGGTTCTTTGGGCAAGGGTATTCATTTGACTAATAATTTCTCTGATATAGATTTGAGCAAGAAGCAGGTTGTATAAGAATATTTGTCCGATCCAGTGCTGATTCGCGGGTTCAAGTTCGACTTGCGTATTTATTTGCTGATAACGTCGATTGATCCATTAATCGCGTACGTGTATGACGACGGGTACGCTAAGCTCGCATCGAAGCTCTATTAGCTCCCAACAGATGAAAACAAGGATATGTTGGACATGCACCTTACGAATCGGGGCTTCAACGAGAAGAACTGGGTTCGCAAGCCCTGCTGGCTGCTGAAAGATTAACTTGCGTTTATTTCCTATAAAGAGGCTCTAAATTATTTATTCACTGATTAGTCCCAATTCTCCACAGACGTTCAACTTCACCTGAAGGATTATTCAAAACAGCAGTTCGTAGATTACTTCCACTCCAAACTGAAGCAAACCATAAAATAACTATTACTCGCTACTTACGAGGGGCTTGTAAACGAGGTGACAAACAGGAAGTTCTACGCCCGTTTTGGAGCGGACGTAATGCTCATGCGAAACGGCGAGTTCAAGATAATCGAGGTAAACAGGCGCCCGTATTAAGCGCGTCTTTGTCCGATTGAGTTCCTTACCGCTCCAAAACTCATTATGGAGGAACTGAACATAGTCGGAATTCCAGTTTTAAGTAAGAATCCGATTTATAACTCCTCCACACCACTTTCCACCCCAAAAATGAGTGTAGACCAAATGATAGAGAAAGCTAATTTGCAAATTGCGGACGAAAAAACGAGAACGGAGCATTTTGAGAGAATATTCCCAGAAAAAGAAAATTAACTTAAAACTGTGCTGAACCAATTCGCAAGCAACTTCGTTAACAGAGATAAAGACGAATTGTGATTGTTTCTTCATTTTATAGTTTACTTAGCTAAATTTATTCTTGATTTTCTCAATAATAAATAGATTTCTACATTGAGATATTGGAAATATGAGTAATTTATTCTCAGATATATTTAAAATTCATTCACATCGGGAAGAACCTGGACGGCGGCAGGTAGAGCGGCTTAACTTTCTTCTTCTTCTGATTGTAGAGAACGACTCTGGTGATGAACACCGCAAGGACGAAACAGCCGATGACGACCCCCATGAGTATCTTCACCACCTTCTCCTGGTGCAGCGTCTCCTTGTCCTTGGGCGCCGTCAGGAGCACCCGCACGCAGGTGAGCGTCGGCTCGTCGCACGTGATCTGGGTGCCGTAGCAGTAGAGCCGGCAGTAGGTGAGGTTGTCCACGCACTTGAGCCGGTCGGTCGTCACGTTCTGGAGGCATGTAGTCGGGTAGAACTGGCCGCCGATGTCCTGGCAGTAGGTCTTGTCCTTGCCCTCTATCTGCTTCAAACAGCCCAGCTGGCTCGTCGCGTCCACGCACATGTTGTGCACGTACACGTCGTCCGCCTCGCACTGGGAGCAGGTTCCGTCGGAGGAACACGTGCCCTTGCAGGTTCGGCGGCACTGGAGGAAGACGTTCACGGACTGGCACATGTTGTACTCCACGTTGATGGCCGTGTTCGGCGGGCAGGGCAGGCAGTTGCAGGTCTTCGAGAAGTTGTACTGGGCGTTCTAGGAGTTGCAGCCGTCCTGGCACTTGTCCAGGTCCAGCGTGTCCGGCTTGAAGCACGTGAGGAAGTCCGCGCTGACCTGGGTTGCACACGGCTGCTGCATGAAGACGTTCGGCCGCACCTCCTGGCAGTAGCTGGCGGCGCCGAGCAGGTTCTTGCACGTGAGGAGGTCCATGCCCTGGATGTCCGGCGGCGCGGGCATTCCGTCCGGTTTCTCGCACTTTCCGTCTGGAGAGCACGTGAACTGGCACGTCTGCCTGCACTTCTTGAAGTCGTTGAGGTTCTCGCACCTGGCGCTGGTCTGGTTGAAGAACTGGTTCTTGAGGCACTTGGAGCACTGGAAGCCGTCTCCGCGTTTCTCGCACTTCCTTCCCAGGACGTCGCAGACCTTCTGGCACTTGTCCTTGATTATGTTCGAGGAGCACGAGAGGAAGTCGTCGCCCACCATCCCGTCGCACCTCATCACCTGGTAGCTGTTGAAAATCTGTTGGCAGAACTGGTTCTTCTCTTTGTTAATCTTGGCGAGGCAATCTTCCTTGCTCTGGTACTGCTGGCTATTGCAGGTGAGTTTGTCGTCGCTGACTACTCCGACGCATAGTTTTAGTTGATATTGGCCGCTTTTTGATTCGCAGAACTGGTTCAGGTTCACGTCCAACATTTTTACGCAGTCAATTTAGGCATTATATATATTTGAATCGCAGTTTTATTGGTCTGAACTCACAGTTCCATAGCATTATTTTGTTTGGTATTTATTTCCAGTTTTCATACAATATTAATTTTGTTTCAAAGATAATATACAATCTTACAAGTTCTTGGAGTTCGTTGTGTCACAATTCTATTTGTCCTGACTCACCACTCCATCACAAGTTTCAATCTGATATTGTTTTCCTTTTTTCTAGCAATATTGATTTTGAAACGGTTTAATACTGATAATACATTGTATTAGATTTTTAGATTCTGTTTAGTCGCAAGATTATTTATCTTCACTAACTTATCCATCACAAATTTAAATACTGTATGAATCATCTTTAATTTCTCCATTAATTTTACAATAAGAATTTAAAGTTAGTTTAATTATCTGCAAACATTATTTTAGAGTTAATGTTTAGTCACTTTCGGATATTTTTTGATTGCATTTTAATTTGTCAAAACTAACTGTACCATCACATTATTATTTGATATATTCTGAATCATTTAATACACAGTACTGATTATTATTTAGTTAAGAAATACATTATATATAATTAGCATATTATTTTATTTGATTTTCGCTTGAAAATATTTGTACTAACAAATTTATCATATTAGAAATGGAATGAATTAATTGTGTTAAAATTAATATAAATCAGTCTATTACAACAAAAATAATTCAAATTTGAAAATTACATAAATACATAAAAGAGTTTGTATTGTTTATTAAACTTGTTAAAAATAAGCCTTGTTGAATAGTATACACAGTCTAATTTATAAATTGTAATAGTATTGAAATGTATATTGTTGTATATTGTTGTATCTAGAATAACAGAAAACACTGTGATTATAAGTAATAAATCAAATATATAGCCAATCAAAAGATGGATGCATATAAAAATAATCAACATAGTTACCACTAGTTACCACTAGTTTGATACAATTAGTTTAAGATACAATCGATTGAAAGTTTTAAAACATGTTTTAATATTTATAACGTTAATCATAATAACATTAAACATAATAATATTATAGTTGCGTATAAAAAAGAAATTTAAGAGGGTTGACAAGTGGCGTAGAAGTCCCAAAAGTGATTTTAATTTTTATAGCGTATATTCTATTGTATATCTCTCGTACAATTAATTCAGAATTTTCGATTTCCTATTTATGAAACATTATAAATTACTATTTAAAATTTATTATTAGCTACAGATTCTATTTTAGCAGTGGAAAATAGAGATATCTTTTTAAGACACTATAGGTGCCCTTTAAATTCCACTCCTTAGACGAGCCAAAGCAGTTGAACTGTACTCAGATTACTTACTATAAACTGATGACCACTGATAACCTCGTAAAAACTGATATAGCTCATAATAGCAAAGCTACTCACGATATTACAGTTAATAATTATTTTACAAATATTGTGATTAATTCAACATTAAATTATGAAGATAAAAGTGCCATATTATCAGTGCATTAGAACATTCAGATATTCAAGTTAACGATACCTGTTTGAATTCGTGTCGAAATTCTTTAAAACAATTATAATGAAAGTAATTCAAAAATCAAATTACTTATAGTCTGTTATGGTCGACAAAACTTAGAAATGGTTATAATTTGGATGATATATCTGATATTCTATAATTTTAGTGATGCATAAGTTCATTTGATTGAATATTTATTTGAGGACATTTATGTGGTTTTATTTAATGTAAGGCAATAAAATCAAAATGATGAATTATGATTAAGCTCTAGCCTAACCAGTAATAAATAACCTGAATTTACCATGTAAAATGATAGTAGCGATGACTCGAGTCATCTGTTCAAATCAAAATTCATTTGGCGAAAATGTACTTGTACATACACGGACAACTTTAGTTAACTGATTTTTAAAACTGTCTGTTTATCATTGTGCATTACAGTATTTTAAGTGGATAATGACAAGTTACTTTAAAATGTTTTAATATTGGAACGATGTGAAATTACATTATTTTAATACTTTTAATTAAGAGATAATCGATTTTTAATTTGTCATAGGTTAGATAGTACAGCTTGATTCATATATTAGGTGTGGAAATTATATAAATTGTTATTTAAATATAATAATACAACATTTTTGTAACATTATTAAATGTGAGAAAATGATACACTGCGAAATACTTCTTATTTTTGCGATCGAAGACGCGGAATTGTACTTGAAAATATAAATCGACATACTACAAAGTTTTGTAAAACTAATAGAAAACAGTATTTACAATACACAAACAGTGGAATATCAACAATAAATTCTCAAATATTTCATAACAGGGTTACATAACTAAATTTAGCTTTTCAAGTCGAATAACATGTCATTAAATATATTTATGAAATGTCATTTGAATCATTTATTATACTTTGTCTGTTCTGTTGGAAATGGAAAATAATTATAGAATAAAATACTTAATACATATCACGTGTTTATGTGTATTGGTTCCCAAAACTGTGTGTTTATTAATTAAGAATAAATTATGGTGCTATTCAGAGCAAGTTTAAGAATTGATTTAATATTTTGAAAAATATATGTTATACATGTATAATATATTACATTTTATAAATAATAATGTTATGTTTATTTATTCTTACACTAAATTCTTTTTGTGGCGCAAATATTTAGTATTTAGTTTTGAATGCGAATTAACTAAAACATATCGCTATATGTAACTAGTATAATTATGCAATGACAATACCAGTTTCGATCGATATCCAAATTTTACCTGTATTTGTTGTGTTTTAAAATATGCGCATATCGGGAAACTATTTATTGCACTTTAATGTGATATGACAAACGTTAATATTAATATACTTATTAGTCGTCATAACCAACCGCTTTCCATTTCTAAATTACAAAATGAAAAACAAAATTATAGCTAATTAACGTACGGTTATATTGTTTTGGGAATTTGTTTTTATACTGTCCGTATATTGACAATTAATATTAACACAAGTCGCACGTTCTTTCAAAGGCCGTTAAATAATATGGTTTGCTGGTAATTTGTTGAATTATTAAATATGAGTCTAAATCAAGCACACAAGGTACTATACGTATTACAATATAATATTATACTAGGATATATGTTAACATTCTACTAATTAATTATTAAGCTTTTAATGCAATTCTACTATCAATTCTAAAATTGAGGTTTGATACACTATATATAAATATCTCATTAATTATTAACAGACGACGGAAAATATCACACCATATTAATACTTAATAATAAATTAAATTAATAATAAAAATATTTTTCACTTCCAATACGAGTCAACGCGACTATGTAAAATGTTAGCTGGAGCTTAATTAAGCTAAAATAGCATTTCGCCTTGAAGATGATACTAAATACTGATTAAACTATCAGTAAATGTGCTAGAAATCGTATTTAATTACAAAGCGCTAAAATAAAGCTACAATAGTTGAACATATAAAATATTTCACTATTTTTGTTGTCCAGGAGATTTTAAGTTATCAAATAATATTATAGAGTGTTGATATCTCGTTTAAACAACTCATATTAACATCAGAGCGTACGGTTTCCAATAATTCAATTTATTTTGCAACTTTGAAAAATAATTCAAATATTGAATTTGAATTACTCACTTTTCGTCTAAGTTAGCGTATCACAATGCTCGAATAATAGATAAATAACTACAGACAAGTTAAATAGTGAAGATTGAATAAAATTCTGTGAATTCAGATTTAATTTAGTTTTCGCCTAAACATCGTGGTATTAGTGCAAATTACTTGAAGTGGCAGTAGGTAATATTCATCGCAGCCTTATTTTATAACAAGATGCGTTACGAATGCTTAAAAGATTAGATTGTAAAACGAGTTAGATTTAGTGTTTGGCAATCTTTAAGTTCACTGATGAATCGAGTAAAGTTCATAAGCGCATTCTCTTATGCGGACCCTTAAAGAAGTTAAACATTTGGAAGAGCGGAGATTTATCTTCACAGTTTATAAATAAAATTATAAGTCTGGAAAATAATTATTTCGCTCATTATTTTTAGAAGCAGACAAGAACAAGCCAGGCGGTGATGATGTTATCTTACACCACTACACCACAGCATAACAGTGCCGAAGATTATTAATATTGTCATAAGCTGCAAAATAATATTTACAAAATCGTTAAAAATATTTTTACTACTAAGAGTGAAAGAGAAACTTTGATACCACTTACGTTCGATTCAGAGGTATATGTACACACAATTTTATTATCTCAAAAAATCATCATTTGTCAACCCTCTGAAATTTATATTTATATATATTTATATTTATATATATATATATATATATATATATATATATATATATATATATATATATATATATATATATATTTCACTTCCTCGAGACGGCACAAACGAACGACTGTGAGACTTTCGAAAGCAAAACATGGGCTCTCGCACGCCAGTGTTTCCACTTTCAAACGGGCTCTATATATATATATATATATATTATATTAATTTGACCAAAGATCCTCACATAACTCCTTTTCTCTTAATTTGCTCCTCCTCGAAGACGGAGATGAGTTTGATCATGTTCCTGAGTGTTCCCTGTTTTTCAGAGCACTCTGTTCTGATTCTGTAAACTGCGTTTTGAATCTCGTTTATTTGCTTCTTCATTTCCACTTCAATCTTGTCCAAATTGTTGAATGTGTTCTGAGTCGTTTGGTCGTTTTGTGTTTGAAGGGTGTTCAGGTTCTGCACCTACGTGGTTCTGGTGGTTCTTAAGGATTTGAGCTCAAGCTTCATCTCGGATAGCTGAGCGTTATTCTGTTAAAGAATTAATTATTGCTCTTACTTTAAATGCTTGAGCTTGGCCTTGGCCTCCACATACTGCTTCTCAACGTCGTCTAGCTGCGTCTGCACGGCCTCAATGTCCACGCACATCTTGTCGTAACCAACGATTCCATCAGCTAGGGTTTGAAGGGGCTGCAATTTCTTGTTGTTCACAATTAACACTTCTTACTCCTTCTCCTCGTTGAACATGACCTTGATTTCGGACTGCAATACGTCCTCGTCCTTGGAAATCGCTGAAAGTTGGTGCTGAAGAGCGTTTAGCTGTCTGTGCATGTACTACGTTTTGTCCTGATTGGTCTGCTTCATATTCGAGTTGAGCACCTTGAGCCTTTTAACCTCGGACTACTCCAATTCCTAAAAGTTACTTATCTGCGTTAGAATTTCAGCCAGCCTTATCTGCTAAAACTCGGCTTATCTCTGTAAAAGCGAAGCCTCGTCTCTGATGCTTTATTCAACTTAAAATAGTTCTGATTCAAGCTGTGACAACTCATTGAACAAAGTGAGCTGCGTGCGCTCAAATAATTATTGCAGATTCTAAATCTTTTAGTCCAATAAAACTTCCTAAGTTTGCTTCAAAATATCAGCTTTCAACTCTTCGTTTTGAGTTTGTTATACCTAGTATCTGAGTTGCATCTTCTGCAATGACTCTGCGTAAATCTTTTTAACAAGAACACGAAGAACTGTTGGAGCTATTGGCTAATATGCTTATATATTTTTCTATGTAAGTATGAGCTGATTCACATAGCTGGTAAGCTACTGTTGTTATGTCTAAGAGTTGTGGTTTATGAAAGTCAAAGCGGAAGATTACAAAAACTAATGACGTTGGATGTCATTATTATGCTTTTGGTGCGAAAACTTCATTTAGCTGTAAAGAAGAGAGTGATAATCTGGGCTTATAGTTTACTCGTTGAACTCATTAGTAAGATCTACTAAAAAGTTTTGGAACAAAGAAGCAACTTAAAAGCTGGTCACGTGGCGCACCGAGTTATTTACTGTTGATTTATGGGACGAACGAACCAAATTCTTATAAAGATTTCTAAGCGATGGAGAGTTCATAAACTCAAAAGTCTTTGACTCCTCCAGATTTTCTGTGAATGTTTTCAAATCCTCTAAAGAACTTATTCCGATTTATCCAGGTAATATTTTAGAATATGAATGCGTTGTCTTCTGATATGTGGGCCTATAATCATCTATTTGCTTTTGTAATGATTTGTTGTAGCAATCATAGAAATAGATTTTTAACGCCTCCAAAGGATCTGAAACTAAATATTTCTCTGGGAAGTTGAGCTATCTTGTTTTAAAGAAGTTTATAATTAACTGTTTCTTCCATTCATTTTCGGTATGGTCTCTAAACAGTTTAATTTTGTTGCAAACTTTTATGGCAAAGGGCTATTTCTTTTTAGTGATTTGTTCGTAACGATGTATTTGTTCGGCAATATCTGCGAACAGCTCATTGTTAAATTAGTATGGGTCTTGTTTCCATTATACAGCAATGGCATTGCCAGCACCAAATGAAAAGTAGTCCACTCTAAAAGAGCGATATTCTTCCAACAACTATATTTACAATCCAAGAGGCGATTTTTCCTTTCTGTCAAATTTAATTTGAGTTAAAAACTGGTGAGAAAGCATTCCATTTTCAAATTCGTCTGTCAGTAAAAACTTGTTCTACCTTAGAAGTAAAACCATCAGGTAGTCTCTGAAGTTTTTAATAATATAACTGGCCAAAACGCTTATTTATAGCTGTTCTGCTAAGTCAAACAAATGTATGGTCTAGAATATATCCGCAGCATTAGATAATTCAGTTTCTAACTAAGTAATGTAGTCATTGAATTCTGCCTTGCTGGTGATTTGCACATCTTCGGTTTTCTTAAGTTGAGTTAATTTTCTTTTCATTGACTTAAGTTGTGTTTAAAATATTTTATTAAATTCATCTAGATCCTGGACTTCTTCTGTTTCCTCTTTCTTGATTGCTTCTTTTAGTAATTCGTCAGGTATCTAGATTAACTAGTGCATTTAAGCAAAATTCGTTTGTGATAAACGATCGGAAAACTGCATTATGTCATTAATATTCTAGAAATAGCTGATCAAAAACACTAACAAAGAATACGTGAAGTCTGTGATTTGTATTGGGATCAGGGAAATATGATTAGGTTGTGGAATGATTAACTTATTCTCGTCTGAAATCAATTAACTGTATTAGATCAATTTGTCGTTTAGTTTAAGAAACTTGAGTTGGAATGAGTTCTAGTTTACTTCAGAAGATTGAGGATGCTTGTTATGAATTAAATGAATTCTTGTCAAAACAGTGGATAACTGAACTCTAAGATTGAGCTATTTGGTAGCTCCTTCTAAGCAACGTCTCATTTGCAGCACCGTATCGTTGTGAGTTTCTATTTGCGAAAATATTTAAATGTATTAGAATCCTTTGAAGTCGAAATACCAAAGTCTTGGAGACATCAACTGTGAAATGAAATCACGTTCGCCAGTGTCTTAACACATCATGTTTTTAATATCTTGCAGTCTTTTTTGCTAGTTTTTAAGATAGTTCTCGTCGGTCCAAAGTATACGCACAATCGCATACAGCTTTATCATTCTGATAACAATCGGAGGCATTTTAGAATCTTAAGCTTGGTTGAAGAACTGGGTCATGAAGGTTTATTGCTTTATATACTAAGAAGAAGTAACTGGCAGATTATCCATCAATATGTCTGTGACTTACTATTTAAAGTATTCTGAAGGTTAGTTGACAACATTTATATAACTGTTGACAATGGATGACATTTCTACTTCTTTTATGTATCTGAGTGAAGTATTCCAATAGTACTCGTATTTTATTTTTAAGAACCAATTGAACTCCGATAAGTATTCTAAAATTGTTGAAATGTGGTCTATGTCATCAAATGAATCGAATTACTTGAATATACCGTAAATTACGTCATAAATCTGGTTGGTAGACTTGCAAGTCGAAGAAGTCTTCTCAAAACAATCAAGTGTTTGTAAGAAACGTGAATTACCGAATTCTTTGAAGTTCAGCAGTTATCCAAAGTGAATAAGTTGAATTTCTTCTTTTTAATCGGCCTTTGTAGTTGATTGTTAGATAGAGTACTGTGAAGTGTTCATTGAAGATTGTGACTTTTCCATTGTACTTTGCTGCAGGTTTTTCGCTTCTTCTAAGAACGCTGTGAATTCGTCAAATTCGTGCGATTGCACTTCTTGAATCGGAATGGACCCTTCTTCAGATGCGTTTGACTATCTCATATAACTTCCAACCGTTTAGAGCAGTGTGTCAGATGTTGCTAATTATTCGCTCAATTGGTTAATTTCGTTGATGAGCTCAACTTTGAGTTTGAACTCTGAATTAATCGGGAGGTGTTTATTTACAGCGTAGAATTATTCGCAGTTTTTAACGAGTAGTTTTTGGATGTTCGTTTGGTGGTCTTCGATTTTGAGTCTTTGTTTGCTTAAAAACAGTAGTTCGAGTCTTGCTGATTCGAACACGGACTGTGTGAGGCTGTTCTTATCAATCTTGGGGAATGACGAGTACAGGTTCTTTCCTTGTTGTAGCAGATCGAATATGATGGTTATGGTCTGGTCTTGATTTTGTACGAAGTTGTCTGCGAATTTGGTGAGGACGTTTTGCTCGGTGCTTTTTATTTTGCTTTTGAGTTTGAAGTCCCTTTGCCCGTATTTGGTCAATTCGTTTAGCAGTTCGTAGATTTGGTTTAAAAGGTAATTTTGGTAATTTCCCCTGAATCTGAAAACGGAGCAACTCAAAATAATAATGCTGGAGTGGAAATTTTCGCACCTGTAAAACGTTTTGTAAAGTTCCATTACCACTTTGTTCGCGAGGACCATTTTCTCCAGTTCCGCTTCAAATATGTTCAGGAGGAGTTGGAGACCGAATTATTCTAAATCCCTCTGCTCAAGTTCCTGTTCCTTGCACTGTTTAATGTATTAGCGCCTCGTTTCCTGGTAAATTAGTTCAATTTCGTCCTCAATTGGAAAAAGGACCTCGAATTATTAAGAAGTTACTTTGTACAGGAAATCACGGACTCCCTCTTCCTCGGCCTCGCGCTCGTGCAGCTTGAGCTCAATATCGCAGTTGAAAACGAGCGTTGTTAACATTTTAAGGATGAAATAATAGGCAACGTTAATCTCGCGCCTGAGTCTGCAGTCAATTTCTAGTAAACGGGTAATGCACAGTAAATCCAAAGCCTCCCTGTTCTTCAAGAACTCGGCTGATTTCTGCTTGAACAGGCTGAAATTGGTCAAGAAGAAGAATTGTGGAAGCAATTACTCTTCCTGCGCAATTTAAAACGAATTCTCCTTAATAACTGACGGACCTCTAACGATTTTCTCGCTCAGCTTGTCAGCTGGCAAGTTTAACTTGAAATCAACGTGCTCTTCATCAATCTGCTCAAATAGGAGATTCAGCGGCTGATTCTTGACAAATTTGTTGATTATTTCGAATGGCGAGTTCTCCCTTTTGAAGTGGTCTTTGATGAGTTGTTGAGCGAGTTGTTCGTAAACTTGCGATACTTCGGAGTATTGTGTGATTTTTGTGTTTCTGTCGGCGAAGTTTCCGCAGTTGGGGTCAATTTGGAATTATTTTGCGATGTCCCAGTATTCTCGTTCGTAGCTTGGTGTTTCGTTCTTTTCTATTTGCGGCCAAGCGAGTTCTTCGTATGTTTTGTTGAGTCTCTCCAGTTCGTTGATTTCTTTGAGTTTCAGCTCGTCTGTTTCGATTTCGGCAGCTTGTAAAATTTTATCGTAGTCATTCTCGAATATTTCTGAGTATTTTGGAGTGGTAACGTTTAGTTTCTCATTAACGAATTTGAGCTTCTGGAGTGCTTTGGAGTGGAAAAGAACGGGGTCCGCTTGGTAGTCGACGGTGATTTGAAACAGTTGCGAGAGTTTCACGAGCGTTTCCTGTTGAGTGGCCGTTTTAATTTAAAACGGAGTGAATTCGGCCTGGACCAAAAGTGCTCGGTGGAGGATCTCGTTCTGACGTTGGCACCACACGTGCTGGGAGTGCGCGTGGAGGTGTCTTTACAATGAGAAGTCAAAGGAGAGAGAAGTGGGAAGTAATGACACATCAACTGGCTTGGACAAATCGATTTCTTTCAAATGGGACAATTATTATTGGAGCTCGGTCTTGGAGTAAATCTAATCGCCAAAAATATCCTTCGTTATGCGCTAAGCATCCGCACTAACTAGCTGACGGAACTAATTCAAACGGATTTGAGAGAGCAACTTCGCTCTAAACTATTACAATAATTCATCGTAGTTAGCCGAAGAGTAAATTACACGCTGCGTCTATATGTGCGCACTGGACGCCAACATCTCAAATTGCGCAATCGGCTGCTGCACCGCATCGTTGCTGATCTACGCCTTCTGTATAATCTGAGAATTCTACGCTATCTACTTCTCCAACGCCTTAGAAGACACTGGCTTCGTTAATACCTCATCAAGGCGCGAAAGTAGCATTTTTAATATGGATGTGGAAATGTAAAATTTGATGCAGAATTGCAACTAAATTCAAAAGATGTACACACTTCACTTTTGAATTCTAATTGTTATTATAATTATTCTTAACATTTAATAATATTTTGCGCTTTAAAAATTCAATCACATTGGGAAGAACCTGGACGGCGGCAGGTAGAGCGGTTTAACTTTTTTCTTCTTCTGGTTGTAAAGGACGACTCTGGTGATGAACACCGCTAGGACGAAACAGCCGATGACGACTCCCATGAGTATCTTCACCACCTTCTCCTGGTGCAGCGTCTCCTTGTCCTTGGGCGCCGTCAGGAGCACCCGCACGCAGGTGAGTGTCGGCTCGTCGCACGTGATCTAGGTGCCGTAGCAGTAGAGCCGGCAGTAGGTGAGGTTGTCCACGCACTTGAGCCTGTCGGTCGTCACGTTCTGGAGGCATGCAGTCGGGTAGAACTGGCCGCCGATGTCCTGGCAGTAGGTCTTGTCCTTGCCCTCTATCTGCTTCAGGCAGCCCAGCTGGCTCGTCGCGTCCACGCACATATTATAAACGTACACGTCGTCCGCCTCGCACTGGGAGTAGGTTCCGTCGGAGGAGCACGTGCCCTTGCAGGTCCGGCGGCACTGGAGGAAGACGTTCACCGCCTGACACATGTTGTACTCCACGTTGATGGCCGTGTTCGGCGGGCAGGGAAAACATTCACATGGTTTTGATTTAGACATTATTGAAAAATTATACTGTGGTGTCCGAGCCAACTTTGATTTTAACAAATGTTTATGTAATAATTGCGCTTGAAAATTAAATCACTGTATTTATGCTAATTATAACATATTCAATTAATTCTGCGGTTCATTTCTTTTTCACTTCATCCTTCAAATGACGAAGCACACACGAAGCCGACGGATCACAATACAAGAGCGTCGCATAATGATGAGAATGTGAGAAACAGAATCACAAACTGTTGCAACCAAGAAATACATTGCTTGTTGCCTTCAATGTAGTCTCCAAACTGTTTATTCCATTTTTAAGCACTTTGAAGTTACAGGCAAGCTAGAAGCTTCTCATGCCGATAATAGTGTCAGAAAATTTGATTAAGCTGAGATTTTCGCGTTGTTAAATATCGCCAGAGCCATAGATTCGAAACTCGACGAATCATAGCTGAAAAATACTAAGCCCTTCGTGGAATTTCCATGTCTCTAACAACGGTATCTCGTCTCCTGGCCAAATTCAGTTTAAGCTTATATGTTGCTAAGATAAAGCCAAAACTTACCGAAAAGCATAAATTGGAAAGTTTGAACTTTGCTCGAATGAACCTGAAACAACCAATTGAATATTGGAGAACTTTTTAGTATACCGATGAGTATCGCTCAAAATGCTATGCAAATCGAGCGAGTAGAGTGCTCAGAACACCTAAAGACGAGTGGAATCCGAAGTATTTTCTCGAAGTGTAAAATATGGACTGTTTTCGTGCATGATCTATAGTACGATTAGCTATAGATATAAGGGTCCATTATGGTTTATGCCGTGCGGTACGACCATGAATTCAATTGTCAATTCTTAAGTTCTCAGACAAGTTACACTTCCATCACTTAATAGCATAACTTGAAGTTGCAACAAGATAACGCCCCGACACATTTTAGTAAGTATATGAAAAACTTTTATACTGCTAACAACATTGAGCTCTATCGCTTTCCAGTAATGAGTCCAGACTAAAATCCACTTTTTCACTGCTGGAATCCACTGAAGTCAAACATTTCCCCTGAAGAATGTACCACATATGACTTATTAAATGAAGAAGTAAAGAGGGCGTTGGAGTAAATCTCGTTAGATATCATCAATCATTTGATTGACTCTATGCCCAAAAGGTTAGAAGAAGTAATAAAATAGAAAGGAGACGCTACTAAACATTGAGTTAATATATAGTTAAAATTAATACAAAAAATAGTTTTGAAATAGTTAGTATTTTTTGAAATCAAAGTTGGCTTGGCGACCACAGTATTATGCGTTTTGCAATTAACATTTTTCAACACATTAGTCAAATTAAATTGTAGATTAATTAAAGCAGACTAAGTGATCATAGCTAACTTGTGTTAAACATTCAGTTTAAACAAATACATTTGGTTTAATTTCATTACAATATGAGGTGTCATTTAGTAAATTAATACAAGTCTGAAGATCAGTTCCTTGTACGTTAGGTGGTATATGTTAGCCATCTGATGGATTAATACAATAACCATCCGGAGAACATGAGAAAAAACAATTCAATCTACAATTATTAAACGTTGATATATTCCGGCATCGTTTGTCTATTTATTATATACTTAGTTTAATAAGCACTATGAACACTAAAACAAATTGTTTTCTAGAATACATTAACGATTTTATTATTAACATACAGATTGACATTAATCTTTTTGATTATTAGGGTGACAGCTTATATAATCGGGATTAACGATTCCATCACAGTTTTGAATTTGATATTTATTTCCTTTTCTCTAACAAAATTAATTTTGTTTTAGAGAAGAGATACAATCCTACAACGTCTTCGAGTTCGTGGTGTCGCAGCTTTACTTATCTTGGCTCACCACTCCGTCACAGGTTTCAACTTGGAATTTGAGCCCAGTTTACTTACAGAACTCGTTCGGCTTCAGAGAAGAGATACAATCCTACAACGTCTTCGAGTTCGAGGTGTCGCAGCTTTACTTATCTTGGCTCACCACTCCGTCACAGGTTTCAACTTGGAACTTCAACCCAGTTTACTTACAGAACTCGTTCGGCTTCAGAGAAGAGATACAATCCTACAACGTCTTCGAGTTTGAGGTGTCGCAGCTTTACTTATCTTGGCTCACCACTCCGTCACAGGTTTCAACTTGGAATTTGAGCCCAGTTTACTTACAGAACTCGTTCGGCTTCAAGGAAGAGATACAATCCTACAACGTCTTCGAGTTCGAGGTGTCGCAGCTTTACTTATCTTGGCTCACCACTCCGTCACAGGTTTCAACTTGGAATTTGAGCCCAGTTTACTTACAGAACTCGTTCGGCTTCAGAGAAGAGATACAATCCTACAACGTCTTCGAGTTTGAGGTGTCGCAGCTTTACTTATCTTGGCTCACCACTCCGTCACAGGTTTCAACTTGGAATTTGAGCCCAGTTTACTTACAGAACTCGTTCGGCTTCAAGGAAGAGATACAATCCTACAACGTCTTCGAGTTCGTGGTGTCGCAGCTTTACTTATCTTGGCTCACCACTCCGTCACAGGTTTCAACTTGGAATTTGAGCCCAGTTTACTTACAGAACTCGTTCGGCTTCAAGGAAGAGATACAATCCTACAACGTCTTCGAGTTCGTGGTGTCGCAGCTTTACTTATCTTGGCTCACCACTCCATCGCAGGTTTCAACTTGGAATTTGAGCCCAGTTTACTTACAGAACTCGTTCGGCTTCAAGGAAGAGATACAATCCTACAACGTCTTCGAGTTCGAGGTGTCGCAGCTTTACTTATCTTGGCTCACCACTCCGTCACAGGTTTCAACTTGGAATTTGAGCCCAGTTTACTTACAGAACTCGTTCGGCTTCAGAGAAGAGATACAATCCTACAACGTCTTCGAGTTCGTGGTGTCGCAGCTTTACTTATCTTGGCTCACCACTCCATCGCAGGTTTCAACTTGGAATTTGAGCCCAGTTTACTTACAGAACTCGTTCGGCTTCAAGGAAGAGATACAATCCTACAACGTCTTCGAGTTCGAGGTGTCGCAGCTTTACTTATCTTGGCTCACCACTCCGTCACAGGTTTCAACTTGGAACTTCAACCCAGTTTACTTACAGAACTCGTTCGGCTTCAGAGAAGAGATACAATCCTACAACGTCTTCGAGTTTGAGGTGTCGCAGCTTTACTTATCTTGGCTCACCACTCCGTCACAGGTTTCAACTTGGAATTTGAGCCCAGTTTACTACAGAACTCGTTCGGCTTCAAGGAAGAGATACAATCCTACAACGTCTTCGAGTTCGTGGTGTCGCAGCTTTACTTATCTTGGCTCACCACTCCGTCACAGGTTTCAACTTGGAATTTGAGCCCAGTTTACTTACAGAACTCGTTCGGCTTCAGAGAAGAGATACAATCCTACAACGTCTTCGAGTTGAGGTGTCGCAGCTTTACTTATCTGGCTCACCACCCGTCACAGGTTTCAACTTAATTACCCAGTTTACTTACAGAACGTGGCTTCAGAGAAGAGATACAATCTCAACGTCTTCGAGTTCGAGGTGTCGCAGCTTTACTTATCTTGGCTCACCACTCCGTCCAGGTTCAACTTGGAATTGAGCCAGTTTACTTACAGAACTCGTTCGGTTCAAAGAAGAGATACAATCCTACAACGTCTTCGAGTTCGTGGTGTCGCAGCTTTACTTATCTTGGCTCACCACTCCATCGCAGGTTAACTTGGAATTACCAGTTCACAGAACTCGTTCGGTTCAGAAGAGATACATCTAACGTCTTCGAGTTCGAGGTGTCGCAGCTTTACTTATCTGGCTCACACTCCTCCAGGTTAACTTGGAATTACCGTTCACAAACCCCAAAAACAATCCTACAACGTCTTCGAGTTGAGGTGTCGCAGCTTTACTTATCTTGCCACCCGTCACAGGTTTCAACTTGGAACTTCAACCCAGTTTACTTACAGAACTCGTTCGGCTTCAGAGAAGAGATACAATCCTACAACGTCTTCGAGTTCGAGGTGTCGCAGCTTTACTTATCTTGCTCACCACTCCGTCACAGGTTTCAACTTGGAATTTGAGCCCAGTTTACTTACAGAACTCGTTCGGCTTCAAGGAAGAGATACAATCCTACAACGTCTTCGAGTTCGAGGTGTCGCAGCTTTACTTATCTTGGCTCACCACTCCGTCACAGGTTTCAACTTGGAATTTGAGCCCAGTTTACTTACAGAACTCGTTCGGCTTCAAGGAAGAGATACAATCCTACAACGTCTTCGAGTTCGAGGTGTCACAGCTTTACTTATCTTGGCTCACCACTCCGTCACAGGTTTCAACTTGGAACTTCAACCCAGTTTACTTACAGAACTCGTTCGGCTTCAAGGAAGAGATACAATCCTACAACGTCTTCGAGTTCGTGGTGTCGCAGCTTTACTTATCTTGGCTCACCACTCCGTCACAGGTTTCAACTTGGAATTTGAGCCCAGTTTACTTACAGAACTCGTTCGGCTTCAAGGAAGAGATACAATCCTACAACGTCTTCGAGTTCGTGGTGTCGCAGCTTTACTTATCTTGGCTCACCACTCCGTCACAGGTTTCAACTTGGAATTTGAGCCCAGTTTACTTACAGAACTCGTTCGGCTTCAGAGAAGAGATACAATCCTACAACGTCTTCGAGTTCGTGGTGTCGCAGCTTTACTTATCTTGGCTCACCACTCCATCGCAGGTTTCAACTTGGAATTTGAGCCCAGTTTACTTACAGAACTCGTTCGGCTTCAAGGAAGAGATACAATCCTACAACGTCTTCGAGTTCGTGGTGTCGCAGCTTTACTTATCTTGGCTCACCACTCCGTCACAGGTTTCAACTTGGAATTTGAGCCCAGTTTACTTACAGAACTCGTTCGGCTTCAAGGAAGAGATACAATCCTACAACGTCTTCGAGTTCGTGGTGTCGCAGCTTTACTTATCTTGGCTCACCACTCCATCGCAGGTTTCAACTTGGAATTTGAGCCCAGTTTACTTACAGAACTCGTTCGGCTTCAAGGAAGAGATACAATCCTACAACGTCTTCGAGTTCGTGGTGTCGCAGCTTTACTTATCTTGGCTCACCACTCCATCGCAGGTTTCAACTTGGAATTTGAGCCCAGTTTACTTACAGAACTCGTTCGGCTTCAGAGAAGAGATACAATCCTACAACGTCTTCGAGTTCGAGGTGTCACAGCTTTACTTATCTTGGCTCACTAATCCATCGCAGATCTGAACTGAGAATGTATTTCCAGTTTTTAAACAATATTAATTCAACTCAAGTTTAAGAACTTATGTGCAATCAGAATATTAATTAAATGGAGCAAAAAACATATTAAAGGCGTCATCAACATCTTTTTTAACTACTTACTCGTTTTCCTACTATGTACATAAATTATTATAAGGAAGACAAATATTATTTTACATCATGTAGACATTGCAAGATTAATTTAGTTTATTGATATATGTACACGCGTTATCATTGTATAATATAACTTATTGAATCACTTATACTATATTTATCATTTGTTTGATGTGGTTATTAAATGTATAATATAATCATAAATAGAGACTAAAATTGTTGGCAACATAAATTTTTCGACGATTTACATTTCATGATTGCACAATAACTACATTTTATTAATAATTTAACATATAAATAAAGAATCCTGCATTAATTTTAGAATTCAGTTTTATGTAATCTATTAATACTCTAATTTTAATTCGTTTGCGTGCTTGTTTGTCTGTGATTATATGATGTGTGAAAGTGAAGATTCGATCCAGTATATACTCAAAATGCTACCCATAAACGGAAATTATAATTTGCTAATAAGCTCGATGATTCTAATAATAATAACATGACTCACTCAACAGCAACAATCCAACAATACATCTAAACGCAATAAATAGGTATATACTAGTTATTTTACTATAGCTAAGTAAAAATAATATATATTTTAATAATTCTTGTGGTTAATTAAATTTCCAGTTAATTAAAATGGTTTTCATCTTTTTTCCAATCTAAGTGATTCTGCTTCCTCATTTATGTAACAGCTTTAATGTATTTACTATGTGTGATTTAACATCTTTTTTAATATCAAGTAACTCTAATACTATCCAACTTAAAATATACCAACTCACTCTTTTACTCAATATTATCATCACTTTGTCAATAGTCACACTTAAAGTGAGTCATTTAGTATTTTCATACCATTAAACGCTCTGAAACAGATTCTAGACATTAACTTAACTTATCCAGTCCTGAATACACACATTTTTTGTTTTCTAACTAAATTAACGTTTAAATTTGTAATTAATTAAATGTAATCAATTTGGACTCTTTTGGCATTTTTAATATCTTTTGGTCCTTATTTTATGACGAAAACGACTTATAAATATATTCAGATGAAATTATAAACTTTTCCGGTCTTTTATACGAAAACAACTTGAATCACTTCGATACTGAAGTACAAAGAACAGCTTAAGCAGCCTAGTCATCTGCGAAGAAAGCGCAAACCAACGATGAAATCGTTATAGAGATTGAACTTGAGGAAACCCTCAACAGAATCTCTCAGAATGAAACCGTCCCTGGAACGAGTCAATCCAAGGGACTCGTGACATTCTGAACGTATGTCGGCTCAGGTATATACAATAACAATTTTTAATGCATTTTTACTAAAATAGTAACTAAGAGGTGAATTTTAATCATATTTCTCTAGATTAACGCATTTTCAATGGCTATTCGTTTTAGCAGGTTTGCAGGATTCCTACCAGAATATCTAATTGTCTCCTCTTATCAATAACAGTAACCTGAAAATCAAAACTATCATGCATAAGAGAAAACGACTTTAAAATATTTTCAGATGAAATTATAAACTTTTCGGGCCTTTTATTTCCGAATTGATTTGAACGAAATGAATAAAGAGGCCGCGAACGAAACGAAAACGAGAACGAAAATTGTAATGACGACAATTTCCTCCTTCTCGAGCGCTTCGGGCGACTCAAAGAGGACCTGAACACATTGATCGTTAACGCACTAAATCTGAGCCCCCACGCAGTCGAATTTGCAAAGTTCAGATCTATTCCGAGCACAATGGAGCCTACTGAACGATGGGAGGCTACAGCGGACTGGGATGTACTTATCCACTTGCAACTCACAATATTCAAGCGCGCTTACAATAGACAAGCAATACTCAAGAGAATACTGCGAAAAACACTTGTACTGGAGTATGTGCTCGCCAGGCTAACAGGCTAAGCAAGATTCGCATCTAGATACACACTGCTTATGGGATACACAATGCTCCTGTATATTAAACTAGCCACAAATGTTAAATTCCGTAAAAACATACGTATCAGGCGCGCAATCAAAGCAATCACACTATCCTTTCGAGTAATTGTAGACCTAATTTGTTTTCAAGCAGAAATACTAACACGATTTCTCACTTTATATTTATAATTATGCTAGTTATAACATTTGAAGCATAATTATGGAGTGTTGACTTATGTTTTGGAATTCAAATTAGTAAATAATATATGTACAAAATTATCAAATAATAATATAATTAAACTAAACATCATACAATTTTCTAACTCCTGCAATTATTGTTGGATTAATACTGTTATGAGCATTTATATTTAAATATACTCAAGTATATGATATTAAATATATTAAAAGAATAATTTATAGCATCAATCATTATTTATTCTTACTATATTTTGTTAATATACTATACATTATTTGATATTTCAATTATAATCTTATTAGTAGTTATCTTATAGATAATTGATAGCATTTTTATATATCTCCTAATTTACTGTGCATATATATTTTTCAAAGACATTTGATGTGGTGATTATTATCGATTATTCTTATATATTACATATTATAATTATACACACCTCACTAAAATGTCAAATTTATTTAGTAAATTACAATAAGACAATTTTGAACTTCTATAATATCTATAAATAAACAATCGCCCTTCTATAATTTTGAATGCGTTCACATAAATTAATGCTGAGTTGAAAGAGTGCGTAAAACTTTAGTCTTTAGCTCAGTAGTAAAAATTTATTTAAATTTTGTCTCTTTTTGACGTTGTGCAGTAAAATATGCAATTCGTGCAGTCAAAGGACGTTTAGTTTCGTCTGTAGTAGCACATTGATGATTTTCACGCGTTCGTGAAGCAATCTGACGAAGTTGCATATGAAATGTGCGATTCCATAAAGTCTGTTGATGTGAGTGCGCTAGAGAGTGCTCCGTAATTCGAGCAGCTAACTCAAACTCAGCAGAACATGCAGCAAACATCAGCAATTGTCACCTCTGAGTTGCAAACTTCATTGTAGAATCAGATTCTGCGTGTGCATGGTGTGTTATCGCAGTAGTTGCTCAAAATTCAAGCCGCTCAGGAGAAAATATTGTAGAATCAGTCCGAGGCTGCGGAATTGCCTTCCATTGCCCGTTCTTTGATTCTTCAGAACACGAAGCGTTTGGACGATTCGGTTCTTGATTTGGGTTAAAAGTAATTTTAACTGATGCGCTCCAACGCGTGCTAAGCGTAGTAAATCGAACAATTGAACGATTTAGTCTCATCGTGTGTTCAAAAACTGAATACCCAAGAACTATCGAACTTTTAAAACGAGCAGCAACTTCTTAATCTGTAATAACAGATTTCAATTCAAAACAGCAAAACGCTATAATACGAATCCCAGCTCCAGAAATTCGGAGCGGAAGAACTTAGCCTAAAACGCACTATCGATTAATTGTTGCAGTTAAAATAATCAATTGAGCCTAAAACGAACTAACTCTTAAAACTTATCAGTGAAGTGAAAACGCAAACGGAGTAAAAGAACCTTTTGATAAATAACGTGAATTAAGCGATTACGCAATAAAACGCATCGAATGAGATCAACCATCAAATCAATTTGCAAAATGAACAAAAACTTCGAATCCTGAGCCAAAACTACGAACAACAAAACACTGAAACAGAAGAAAAAATAAACAACTTACAATAAACGATAAATCAAATGCAAGAAACAATCCAGTCTTAATAAAAACACATCAAAAACCAAGAAATTCTCACACAAAGCCTCGAAAAACTTATCAAAAACGAACAACTAAAAGATGAAGAAAAGGATAAATTAGTCGTTACAAAGAAGAACAAGTACTAATGGGAGTGAGAAAAAGATTGATTGAAAATTGATGACGTGTAATTCAAATTTTATGCATGAGATTTAAAATAACATGATGTAGTTTAAGCTGTCCCAAAACACGCGGTTTCCACGGTTTTAGGTACGCGGTTTTCCGCGGCACCACACGCGGCAGCTATTTCGGCCGAACCGCGGTTTTTAGCCGTTTTTTCTTGAGTTTTCCTAGTGTTGGCTGAAAAGTTGCACATACCTGGAGTTGAACCCGAGACCAAACGTATGTAACACATAAATACTACCAACTAGACTAAACTGTCACATTAGTAAAATGACTTTTAACTCAAATTCAAAAATATTATAAAAAGTAATGAAATTCAAAAATATACTTGAAACCTGAATGAATGAAATTAAAATACAATAAATATACTATTAATTGTATAGTTATTCAAAAAAATTTGTAAATAATTTCACTTCTTTTAGAATCTATAATCATAATTAAGTATAATTTAGGAGTTAAAGTATATAATATGTTTAATAATATATTATAGGTAATACATAATGTACTATCATATAAATATGATAATTAATGAATATAACTGAATTTAGTAATAATGTTAAGTGAAATAGTAATAATGTAAGGATTAATGTCAGTAAAACACTTGTTAATCAATTATAAATCATCCATTTACGTATAACGGATTTTAAATAAACCGCGGAAATAACCGCGAAAATTAACGTTTTGATTTGATTGCCGCGTTATAATTTGGTTTTGGTGCCGCGTGTGTACGCGGTTTTTTTCAAAAAGGGACAGCTTAATGTAGTTTCATTTTTCTCATTCAATTTGTACATTGTGTATAGAACAATTTGTGTAACACAAATATATTAACGTATAAAGTTTATACACCAAATTGAGTAAAATTAAATATTATGACTCTATCATATTTTAATTAAGATTATAGTTATAATTCGCAAATATATATCGGCTCATTCGCAAATAGTTTGACAACTGATGTTTTGAGTTAGGTACTTCTGCATACTAACAGTGGTATATCTTATATACTTTCTAACTGTGTACCCACTATTACATTATTATTTCATGTAAATATTATAATTCACAGTATGTAATATAAACTATGATTCTAACATTATATTACAAAAGTTTACCATTTCAAAAATGAATGATATCTTCTTTATATAACTTGAACAAATTCAACTTTAGAATTAAATAACAGATATATAACAACAAATAATAAATACAAAAGCATAAATAGAGCTTAGACAATAAGAATTAGAAATATAAGGATTACGTACACGTTGGAATACACAGGAAGATCAACAACTGTTAAACTTAGTTAAAATTTTTGGTCTTACAGATTATTCCAGTATCTCAAAGAATATAAAAACCAAAAGTTAGAAATAAGTATATTTCAGAATAAGATATCTGAAATAACAATACAATGAAAACAATGGATATTAAAATACTAACGCATAACGATAATGGTTTTAGTTATTTGAACGATAAAGCATAAAGTGACTAGCTTATTTATATTAATACAGTTATGGGAGGTGGAATTGCTTTTTCTTGTTTACTATGTGAGTAATTATATATTAAAATATTTTGCCACTTCTAATGCGGATGACAAATTCCAATAAATAATCTCAAGTTGGAGATTATTCATGAACTACTCATTAACACAAGAGGGCCAAAAATATGATTTCGATCGTATTAGACCATAATCGACTATTCAAAGTCGGTATTTAATATTCCAAAAAGGAAAAATAGAAATTACCACATGCAATAAAAGGACGGCAATGACAAAAATAAACGCGGTAGAAGATGTTTAGGGAAGGTCAACTAATTCACTTAACAAACTTAGGCAGTTCTGAAGCGTTTGTATTCTCTTCATTTCTGGGTCCAACGGATGAATTCATAAAATATTGTACCAATCTGAACTAGTTATATCACTTGTTTAAGATGTCCCTGTGTAATTTCTACGTTTTAGTCAACAAAACTAATTTATGAAAGATTTTATCTCGAAAATATATGGTAGTTAAGCCTGATTGGAGAAAAGAATAAGAGGATCCAATGATTGGTATACGGACGCAATATGTAATTTATAACTAGTAGCGCAAGCACTGGACCTGCAGAGGACCTCGGTGTTCATCTTCAACTGGGTCAATCTGAACGATTTTAGGTATTTCTTAATCACGAAAAACAATGGAGGACTTTTTCTTTCAATCTCAACCGGGAGCTCAAGATGAAGTATTGGTACTTCGCTTAATTAGAATTATAATTCAGGTAGTTACAGTCGCTTTCATTCTCAATATTCAAATAATGAATGCATTTTTGTTTCTTGAAGAATGGAATCAAGTGGGTTAGTCGGGCCCAGCATTAAATAATATATTGATGCTACTCTAAAACAACAGTTATTTTACTTATGATCTTCCACTTCCATTTCATAATGAGAAATCAATTTTCTTGATTGTTAAATTATACAACGTTAGGTAAAGTTGAAACTTATTATTGAAGTATATACAGTGTTATATACTTTAATTATTGTAGCACAGCTATCCAAGGCTCAACCATGCCTTGATGTGATTGAAGCACTTTACAAATCAATAGTAAATAGAGTCATGGAGTGTATTGATGAGGATGGAGACCCAGCTCATTATTGAGCCGGGCAGTGATATAAGTAAGATTCAAATAATAAACTTCATTCTTCTTCCTAATTCAAAAAAGCATTTCGAGGGCCCACCACTGTATAATATGATTCTTTGATCATCTTATTATTACTTTGATCATTTTGTTTGAGGTTAATATGATTGATAAATCTAATAAAAAGAAGAACAAGGTGACATTCGTTCTGATAATATCACTTATCTTGATTAGATTTGATGTATAAATGAAACTGTATATACTTATTGTGTTATTTTAGTACGAGTGTTAATTATTTTTGTTAATGGCCCACTCCAATATACAGTTTCAATACTATGCCTCAAACTAAAATTGATATGAACTTAGCACTTAGTACTATAGCATAACATGTATCGTCACAAGTACCATATACATCAAAAATACTGATAGAATAACCTATGCTTCTCGATGAAGTTATTAAATCAATAAAATGTGATTGGGTCTAAATACTGTGGTCGCCAAGCCAACTTTGATTTCAAAAAATACTAACTATTTCAAAACTATTTTTTGTATTAATTTTAACTATATATTAACTCAATGTTTAGTAGCGTCTCCTTTCTATTTTATTACTTCTTCTAACCTTTTGGGCATAGAGTCAATCAAATGATTGATGATATCTAACGAGATTTACTCCAACGCCCTCTTTACTTCTTCATTTAATAAGTCATATGTGGTACATTCTTCAGGGGAAATGTTTGACTTCAGTGGATTCCAGCAGTGAAAAAGTGGATTTAAGTCTGGACTCATTACTGGAAAGCGATAGAGCTCAATGTTGTTAGCAGTATAAAAGTTTTTCATATACTTACTAAAATGTGTCGGGGCGTTATCTTGTTGCAACTTCAAGTTATGCTATTAAGTGATGGAAGTGTAACTTGTCTGAGAACTTAAGAATTGACAATTGAATTCATGGTCGTACCGCACGGCATAAACCATAATGGACCCTTATATCTATAGCTAATCGTACTATAGATCATGCACGAAAACAGTCCATATTTTACACTTCGAGAAAATACTTCGGATTCCACTCGTCTTTAGGTGTTCTGAGCACTAAAATGGAATAAACAGTTTGGAGACTACATTGAAGGCAACAAGCAATGTATTTCTTGGTTGCAACAGTTTGTGATTCTGTTTCTCACATTCTCATCATTATGCGACGCTCTTGTATTGTGATCCGTCGGCTTCGTGTGTGCTTCGTCATTTGAAGGATGAAGTGAAAAAGAAATGAACCGCAGAATTAATTGAATATGTTATAATTAGCATAAATACAGTGATTTAATTTTCAAGCGCAATTATTACATAAACATTTGTTAAAATCAAAGTTGGCTCGGACACCACAGTAGGTAGTTAACTGAATTTAACTAGATAATAAATATATCGTTGGTACTACGATACGCATTAACGTAATTTATACGGATAAATTTCAGCGGAGGATAAACTCACAATTAAGGAATCAATTAAATCAGCTCTTTTATAAGGAATAGACCTTGATTCTAAATTTTAGGAGCAATTAAAATTAAAATTATTAAAATAATATTAGCGAAATGCATTTACCGTCGTATTTAATAATTAAAAGCGATTACTATTGAAAAGTTTGACTAAATAGTAGCTGCAACCTAGTTTATTATATATATTTGAATGATGAATATATGTATAAGTATATGTGTGTTTGTTTCGTTATATTAAAATTACTAAAATTCATTTTCATTCTTTGTTAATTTTGTATTAAAGTTCATCCAGTTGTTATTTGATGTCCATTATCAGTTGTTAGTCTAGTTAATTGCATTATTAATGAGTGAGGATTAGTTTTTGTATTTATTCGATGCTTTTAGTTGTTTATTTTTTATTCTGTTGTACCTCTTGTTATAACATCTGAATTGTGTTTTGTTGTTCTTGCATTGTGCTTTGTAATTTTTACTGGTTTTCTTGGAGCATCATGTAATTGCTTTATTAATTATTCTGCTCTTTCATTATCAGTTCAATTTAATTTGTAAGAATATTAATTTGCAGTTTAAAAGATTCATCGTTTTTGTCTTATAATTGTTTATTCATTTAAAAGGTATTTTATTACATTTGAGTGTTCGTTTCTTGTTTAATTGTTTTAGATTAAATGAACTATTTGTCAAAAACCATTTGATTTGAAACCGTTTCCTGTTTATTTTCTAATTCGTTAATTTGCTCGTTTTTTATAATGAATTGTTGAGATTTTAAATTCAAATCTGCGATCTAGAAGGTTTTACTATTGCTGAGCGTTTTCTTCAACTAATTTTGATTTTCGGATTGAATGTGATTCTGAATCTGCTTTAAGCACTTGCAAATGCTGGAATACAAAGTTAAATATTCGCTCTTAGTAGCCGCTTTGAATAAATTCTGAGAATTGCCCAGAAACTGAGAAATTTTCGCACTTGCAATCTCAGAATTATTTTCACACGAATCCAAAATCGACTGTAATTGTATTTAATACTGCAGAATGTTCGAATCAGTGTTCGTCTGCATCGTCTTGCACAATTTTTTCAAGTCGGAAATGCATATTTGCATCAGTATTTGGAGTGGAATCAAAATATTGCATCGTAAAAATTGTATAAAACATAAATTATAAGACAAATTCACAAAATGCATCATTTTAATAATTAAGTAACTGTTCCGTACATTTTCGCACGTTTCAGTAATCCGTATATATACTGCAAAAATAAGTGGACTTTTATATTAGTCTTATTATTTATAAACTTGCATTACCTGTATTTGAAAATATTATTCTAATATACTCATTCTTCAAAACTTTTCTGGTTATCTATGTCTTCAAATATGTCTGTGTAATTATGCTTAACGCACGAAACATCCGGAACGGTAAAAATTGAGCTGTATGATGTGTATGATGCGTCCAATATCCTCCTCTTCGTTTCTTTATCGTCCGTCGTCTCACTTTCGTTTATTTTGTTCCTGAGACCGGTTGAAACAAGCCGTTTGCAGTTATTAAATGCGACCGTGAACGAGTTTCTCTGGTATTCCCTCGACAGTTTCTCCTTCAAAAGCTTCTAAAACGGAACATTTGTGGGCATATTTAGTTAAATTGCTTTCAACAGTTCTTACCTGATGATTTTCATGTCCTCGAGGGTTACATTCCCCTTCAGATTCCGTTAATGGTTGTCGTAGTACCACCTGTAAATTTGGTGCTTCTTCAAGCACGCAGCTTTTGCAACGGCCTCCCAATTGAACCTTTTAATGCTCTGCAAGCAGGTATCGAGAAGCTCGTAGTCACACAAAAGCATCTATATGGGCGTGTTCGATTGAAGAGATACTTCCTGCGCAATCACACTCAAAACCAAGCTGCTATTAATCGTTGATGGCGGCATTGGATTGGAAATGAAACCGTATTTATTCAAATCTACATATTAAATATTGCATAGATGTGCAAAGTTTATAAATAAATAATTATCATATTTATAAACACGATAAATCTATACTTATAAATATCTTATCATTGCAAAATATATCAGCGGTATAATAATTTTAAATGACATAAAAACAAAATCCTATGTAGAATAGGTAGTGTAAATCGATATATATTTCTCACACAACTCAATATATGAATATACAATACTACTTCAAGCACAAATGAAATATATCTTAGATGTTATCTAATGTTAATAATCTAATGTCATCTAATGTTAATATTAATATAAATGAATATATTTGTGGACATACAAACATGAATTAAATGTAGTATCAATCATTAGTATCACACGCAATTATTTGGTGGTATTACAGGTGAGATTGGTTGTTAGTCTTAAACGCATTTTCCGTTAACAAGTTAACCTCCTCCAATTTATCTGCAAGAATCATGACACATTCCATTATAAATGATGTTACATTCACTTATTGAAACACAAACTCCTTAATTATAGATATACCCTGTTTAACATTTGAAATATATGCAAGTTTTAGTATAAGGTTCGATAATAGCTGGTGCAAGACATTAAACTTCAACTTTATGACCATCTTCTTCGATAACAGGTTTATCAGATTAATTAACACAGCCTTTAGCTGTTAAAATTTGCAAATCTTCACATGGAATGACACAGGAACCATTAACAAGTGGAATATAACCGCTTTAACAAATATCATAGCATACACCATTTAATTATGTTCCTTTGCAATTTTCAGGAGCAATACATTATCCTCTATAATAAAGCTTATCTGGTGGGCATTAAAAGGCAGATACACAAACATTATTAATAATTGTATCCTTACAATCATCTATTGTAATACACATATTTCCATAAGTTATTGGATAATTAGTGGGACATGATGACACACAATAATTAACATTATTCTTTATATAATATTTGTCTGAACATTATGATAAACAAACGTTAGGTTATGTACTTGTAGCTGGTTGAACAAATGCACATTCTGATAAATCTTTAATACAAATTTGCTCTTGGCCGTCATATTTAACTGCTAAACAATCTGTAATAGGAACGCACTTATCGTAGTATGCCATATTCAAATCTTTACAATTTGCAATGCATTAATGTGTACTATCAGCGTTTGTAATGAATTTATCGCAAGAAGTGACACATTAATTAACGATACCTGCGAAATAATAATCACAGGTAGTTAAGCAATATGGTGGTGATATAAATTTATTTGGAGCTGAGCACTCGCTTACACAAATCTAAGCAGCTGGTGGCTATTACTTTATAATAAGTTCGTTACAATAAAGTTAGCATCTGTTTTAATTGTCAACAAACGGGAATCCAGAAGAAACACAGTCGGCGGTGCACATCACTATATTGGTAGCAGAATCAACATATGTATATTTAGCGCTACAAGTTGATGAGCAGTTTTTACCTGTTAAATATTATGTACATGTATCAACACATTAAGAACCCTAGAAATAGAGTGGGCATTCAGCTAAACAATAAGAAGCAGTTGTGTTTGTTAAAATAAAGTTTGGCGATTCACATTTTGCGATGCATTTTCTTGCATCATCGACGAAATTGGCACACTATTACACGCATTATTTTCCATTGATGAAAATATATGGAGACGAACAAGTGGCTGTGCAGAATTTGTCTTAACCGTTATCATAATAAAGATCGCATTAAGCTACACAACGTTTTCCATCAACAAACATGTTCTCATCTGAACATTTATCGATGCAGCGATCATATACTGTATCATTAAATAGCTTTCCAGAGCAATCACTTACACATACTTTTTATCCTTTGGAATCAATTTTGTACATACTTTCTGAACATACATCTACACATTATCCAGCGCTAGAGACATACAAAGGACATGAGGTTTAACATATTTTTTATTAATTGTAGTATGTGCAGGTAATTAAACCAGAACATATTTTATCTGTTGGACTGGCATATTAATTTTATGGACATTCGCTGACACACTAAAACACATCATTAACTTAAGTTGGCAACTTTACAATGCAGTTTTCTTCAGTTGTGCAAATATATTTTCCATTTTAAATTATGTATAATTTTGATGTACAAGAAGCAACACAGATTGACTCTTAATAAAAGGCATTGCATTTATCAACACACTATTTTCCGTCTAAATATGGATAAGGATTGTTACATGCTTAAATACAATATTTAATAGAATCTACAACATAGTAATATTAACAATCAGAATCTGTAGATTATTTGCATACTGTAGGTTTCGTGGTTGATGCATAATAGTTTTCAGGACAAGAATCATTGTAACAGGTAGAACCAAGTAAATATGAGTCGCAAACTGATGTGCATAATCCATTTGTATATTACTTGTCAGCACAAATCTAACATTTCTTGACTTAGCCTTCATAAATATACGTTGGACATTGAGACTCATCTGCAATGCATTGTTTTTCATTGGAAGGGGTAATAATTTTGTACATATTTTATGTACATTGTGTTGTACAAATATTATTTTCCACATAATTAGGTAAACAGCTTGCGACACATTAAGTCATACCATTTACGTTTTGTTACTAGTATCCCGAGCATAATTCAACAGTTATACATTCATTTTTGTTGGTAGCAATATTAATAAATATAAGTGAGTTACATTTATCAACGCACCAATTATCTTATTTGTATAATGAACCACATTCTACTACGCAAACACGATTGATACTTGCATATGGACATAAGTCTTATGAACATAATTAGTCATGTTTGTATTCATACAGAGCACACTCATCAACACACAAATATTATTGACCAACTTGTCTGTAAAGAGGACATGATAATTAACAAACAGCTACTTAATCGATAATCTTGTAAAAACCGGTTGTACATTTATCCGAGCAAATATTATTTTCCATAAATGTTGATGGAGGACATTTTAGAAGACACTGTTTCTAATTTTAGTAAATGTATAAAGCTAATTCGTTTCCAGGATAAGCGTCTTGGAATTATTTACAAGTTTTATCCGTTTCAACACCATTAATATGATTTTATGTGTTATCTGTATCTTTGCAAGTAATTGGAGATAACTGCATAACCTTGTTTTGATCCTAACATGACGATATACAATACTTCAGGCCACTGATAGTTATGAAATTAGCGCAAGAGCTTATACATTTGTTAGCAAACACATCAACATAAAGTGGGCACGAATTTGTACAAGTATCTCCAGATTAAGTTAAATACGGGTGGTCGTTAGGGCAAGCAAGTTAACAAGTCTTAGTGTTTTCGATAATGAAAGCGTTAACATCTGAGCATTTTGCAACGCATCTGGTAATACCATCAGAGTCAACAAATGAAAATTGATTAGATAAGCATTGATTAGATGTTGTGTTGCATACCTTGGTATCAAGAGTTGGGTTATAAACATATGATTTGCATTGATCTTTATCAATGCAAATATTATTTTCGTTAATGTAATCGCAGTGAACCTGGCATTGGTTATTTATTTCAAAGTTGCAGTTATCAAGGCAGATCTTGCTTGGGCTGACTGGAGTTTTCTTTGGAGGAGCATTATCTTGGCAGCTGCTCAAACAGGAAGTTTCGTATTAATATTGAGTGTCACATGTAGAGGTGCATTACTTTCCAGTTGCTGGCGTTTTCAGATTTTACTTTGCACAGTCGTCAGTGCAAATATTTGAACCGTAGTAGTAGTTCGGGCATTCGAGGATGCAAATTGAACCGCTCAAAAACGGTTTTGATGAAGGGCATTGCGTTCCAACGCAGATTTTGAGGCCGTTTTGTTCAATGTAATATTAACCGGCACACGTTACGCAGTAGTTTACGATTTAATTATTCACTTTGCGTTGTTCGTACATGTTATCTGGGCAGCTGGACTCGCAGTAGAGAGCAGAAGTTACGAATTGGGTGCACTATTCAGGATTTATGCATTGAACTAAGTTATTGCCGTTGTTTTGCATCACTTAGTTGGAATCGCAGCTTGATTTGCAAACTTTGTTTCCGTTTATGATTTAATAGTAATACAACCCACCGTTTACTGTGCATTGAAGTACGCACTGTAAAGTTTCGAGATTTACGAAATTTGGACATATTTACTTGCAAGTGGTACCATCTAAATAATAAGAAGTATTGCACTGAGTTTAAACCACACACTAAATGGTGGAATTAGCTTGAACATATTGTAATTCACCAGCCTGACAAGCGGCTCTGCAAACTTTGTAGTCATTAGACATAATATAATACGTTGGACAATCGGCACGACAAACTTTTTCACCATTAACTACTTCGTAAGTTAAAGAAGAACAGCTGGAAATACAAACAAGATTATCTCCATCTTTGAATGTATCACTTGCGCACGAATCAACGCATATTTTAGTTGATTATATTAATCTGGTTCCAGATGGGCAAGCATCTAAGCAAACATATTGCGAGCCGAGGTTTTGACTACCGATTGTAATCACTTTATAATATGTAAATTTACAGGTAGCAACAGAAATGCATTGTTTCTTAGTTTCATCGAGTATGGTGGAACTATCACATTTATTAACACAAGTATTTCCTAACAAAATTGGATATGCTGAAGGACATGTCTCGTAACATATTGAACCCTATTAATATGGATATGGGCTACTGCAAGAGGGTACGCATTATTTCATTGCTCCGTCTATGTACAAAGAACAACTTGATGTGCAAGTCTTATATCCATTACTATCTTTAGTAAAATATCCTGAGGAACATTAGTTACTACAAATACCGTTATCGGCAAACAAAGAACCACAATTAGCAACACATTAATATACATTAGTAGAAAACAATAATTAAAGTGAGGCATTAGAAGGACATTATGCTTAACATACTTTTTGAGTGTTTACATAAACAAAATATTAACACGATTACTTACAAATTTCATTATTTTACAAGAATTAAGCACAGTTATCAATGCAAATGTATGGAGAACCTTCATTATAATATTTTCCTTGAGCCTTGCATGAAATAAGACTGCATATTTTATTATATGTATAATATGTATCTGGACACTGTGAAGCATTTGAACATAAATTTTAAGATGCTTGTTAAATTTCAAAGTTATACTAATCGCAATTTGCAATACATTTATTTTCTTTACCATCAATATAATACTTATTATTTGGACAAGTCGATACACATACTCCGTTACTTAAATACAAACCTTATAATGCACAATAATCTATACAAATCTTTGTACCAGAAATTAATATTGATGTATAAGGACAATTATTCTTAATGCAATACTTTTCTGTTCCAATGTAATAAATAAAATCTGCACATTCAGCGCTCTAACATATTTAGGCGTTTTGCAAATCAGTATGATAATTACAAGTAGCTATACAAATTCCATTTTCTTCAAATGGTTTATCTCCTAGACACTGAGCAACACAAAATTAGCCATTCTTTTTGAGGCCATTGGGGCATACTGTTGTTTACAAACACTCACCAGTTGATTAAATTATTAATTAACATTTTGAAGAATCAATTGTTGTACATATTTTTTCTCCAGCATTCACATAGTAATATGTGCAGCTTCCCGTGCAAACCATATTATTGACATATTGTGGAGCACAAGTGCTTACGCATTGTTAAATACCGTCGACATTTTTCAAGAATTAGTTACAAGAAGCAACACACTTTTTAAGTGGTGGAATATCGGTTGTAACAATAAAAATAGCAGATTTACAAGTTGTTGAACACGATTAATCTGTTTCAACATAGTTTTAGCATGTTGTACACATTCCATTTACATTAGAATAGCCTTTAGATGAATCACAACTTTCAACGCATTCTCCGGTTATGTCTTGAACTAAATTAACCGGGCATTTTGGTAATATATCTGTAATAACTTCTTATTATTTGACTAAATAGGGAATAGATTTAGTTGTGGTACATTATCCATTATTAGTGTAAGTTGTACATGATGTGCAGGTCAAACCATTTTTACTTTATGTGGCGCCACAATCTGATATGCATGTTGAACCAAATACATAGCTAGTAAGTGGACAAGATGTTGTCCAGCACTTCATTTAACACAATAAATTCTAACTGCAAGATTTATATGACTTTCCAAGTCCGTTGGAGAAATCAGCGCATGAATTAGAGCTGGAAGATTACCAGTTGAAGAAACTCTTGGCATTAGTGCTTTTTAAGCATTGAATGATACCAGAGCCTGATTCATATTCAGTTCCAACGTCGCATTTCTTTTTGCAGTTGTTGGATTGATCAGCCACAAAGCCGTTTGGACATAATTGAACGCACATTCCATATAGTTTGAAAGTGCTGCATGTGGTAGTGGTGCTGAGTGGGTTTGAAACGTCTTGCTTCACGTAATTGCATTAGTTCTTGATGCAGTAATATCTTGCATCGTAGCAGACGCCTTGGTAGCATGGAGCTCCGAATCTGTTGTTCATAAGGTTCATAACGAGTGAGTATTGGGCGAAAACGTTGTTTACATCGTCGTTTGTTGCGAAGCACATTGAAGTTGGGGCGTTGTAAATCGCGCATGTCTTGGTTGAAGAAGTCAGCGTAAGACCAGTTGGGGTCTGCATAGCGAATTAAAACGCGCTTTGTACAACTTAACTAGTAGCTTCGAGGCGGTAAATTTGAACGCTTGTGGCAACCAGTTTATCAACCACTCCGAACATCGCGAAATTTACTGGAATTGAGGCGTCAATGCCGACCAGGGTTATCTTTCCGTAAAGTTGAACGTTATTCAGGTTTACAGTTCCAGAGGCAGATTCAATCAGATTAACGTTTATTTGAGCGCACTCGAGTGGAACGAAGGTGATTTGCAGGTCGAAGTAGAAATGACCGTTTGAAATATCAGCGTTAAATACAGACAAAGCTGAGTAGGAACAGTCGACACCGCTTGACTTCTTCAGCTGACGCACGTTGTAGATCTAATTCTGCAAATCAAGCTGGACACGCGCTGATTTCTAAACTGGACCCAAAAAGCAATCAGGGTAGTTTTCAGCAGTGTAATTCCAGTTCATGTTCGAAAAAAGCTTGTGACATGCGGCCATCGGAGTCGAAACAGGAGCAGTCGACGCAGCCGAGGTATCAGTTACTGTATACATTAAAATTGAGGATAAAAGCATCATATATATGAGAGGAAGTGGAAATTCCAAATTGATAAATTTAAAATCGTATAATATACTATAATTGCAAATATTGTAATGTATAATTACATTTTCTAAAAATAGAAGTAAATACACAGCTTGATATGATGAAAAAGTGCGTCTATAAGAGTAGTTAACGTGAGTTGTTGATCTTATTTAAACTGTGTATACAAACTGTAATCATTAAATGAGAAAGTGAACTAGAAAACATTATGAAATTCACAAATACACCAGTCTTGTTAGTGCCACATGTGTTTTATCGAACTGCTCAGCCCAAAATTCTCAATCATATAATATAACTTTTACAACTGTACCAAAAGCTGGAAGATGTTGTATTTGTAGAAATATTATAACCAATCAAGGCTATTAAAATTATATTTTATAGTTTATATAACTGATAAAGATAACTTCAGAGGTCAAATGTTAATGGTAGCGTTTTTGTGTCTTTATATACAGTAATTCATACAGCAACTTCAATTAGGATTTGTGGATTGTCGTGATTTATGAAATGAAGATGAAATGATTGAATTGAGCCTTGGTACTAATGATAATGTTACCGTAAGTGTTACCGTTAAGTCATTATAATTTTATAACTGAAAAAGATACTGACAAATATACATTCAACTCCTAATGCATAATAGAGTAGGTTTCATATTTTTTCTTTTTTGTACCATACATGTATCAGTATAACGTGTAAAAAATTGTAAATTAAAAAGTGATCATTTAACTGATTAAGATAATATACAAAATGTAAATACTCGCTTAAAATTAGTATTCTCAACTAATTTGAATTTAAGAAGTTACATTACATAAAGTATATGAATACTTGACTATATATTTATTACTAATATTGTGTATAACCGTGCAATAAGAAAGAATTTCAAATACAGTTTCAAATGTACGGTTTCAATTCCATCCCAAATGTCAGGAAAAATCTCTTCTGAAAAAGCACTTAAGGTGATAGCAACACAAATTTCTAAACGCTGCGGAGTAAGCGCTTTGAAGCTATTAGATGATTACAAAGTGTTGGATGAACATCTAACTTCCTTGATAAAATTTAACTGGAACTTAGTCGCCGAACAAATGAATGTTCCAAAAGCTCGTGTTTACAGGTGGTACTTCGATACCCATCAACGCAACCTGTATGGAAACGTGAACCAGGAAGACATGGCCACGATCAGGAAAGAAGTGAAGAAAGCCGTTGCAAAGGGCCTGGACCTCAGCCTTCCCTTCCAGAAGGACCTGAAGTCCAAGCTGTCCCAGGAGTACCACAGGAACTCTTTCACGGTCGCCTTCAACAACTGCAAGAGACTCATCATCATGGACTTCTAGAAGAACTCGGTCCACAGCGCCTCCAACGACACGAACTCCATCTCCGATCACTCCAGCGAACTAGCGAAAGAGCTGGTGAAGGAAAAGAAGATCGACAATTTATCTTTCATCGCACACTAACCTTTCGAGGCTCCAAACGATTTCTTTTTCGACTTCTTCAATATAGTTTTTGAGTGATTTTTAGATCATTTAACATTAATATTAAATTTGTATACTTATTACATATGATAAAAAATTAGTACAATTCTAAATATATCACTCCAAATGACGTAATAGTTATCAACTAAAATTTCATTATAACAAGAAGATTTAGAGCCTTAACTATTATTGCATAAAGAAAATAACGTGCCATAACGTTGGCTTAAGACCGGTATAGGATTTAACTACTTAAATTAATCACTAAAATAGATGAAATTAGATTCATAATATTCGCCTATGGCACCAAAAATTATCAATACACAAAAATTATTAAAGGTTATAGAAGAAAATAAGCCTAATTCTCCAACACGAACTAAAAATTAATCATTACTACAGTGGTGGGCCCTCGAAATGCTTTTTTGAATTAGGAAGAAGAATGAAGTTTATTATTTGAATCTTACTTATATCACTGCCCGGCTCAATAATGAGTGTGTTCTCCCTCCTCATCAATACACTCATTAACTCTATTTACTATTGATTTGTAAAGTGCTTCAATCACATCAAGGCCTGGTTGAGCCTTGGATAGCTGTGCTACAATAATTAACGTATATAACTCTGTATATACTTCAATAATAAGTTTCAACTTTACCTAACGTTGTATAATTTAACAATCAAGAAAATTGATTTCTCATTATGAAATGGAAGTGGAAGATCATAAGTAAAATAACTGTTGTTTTAGAGTAGCATCAATATATTATTTAATGCTGGGCCCGACTAACCCACTTGATTCCATTCTTCAAGAAACAAAAATGCATTCATTATTTGAATATTGAGAATGAAAGCGACTGTAACTACCTGAATTATAATTCTAATTAAGCGAAGTACCAATACTTCATCTTGAGCTCCCGGTTGAGATTGAAAGAAAAAGTCCTCCATTGTTTTTCGTGATTAAGAAATACCTAAAATCGTTCAGATTGACCCAGTTGAAGATGAACACCGAGGTCCTCTGCAGGTCCAGTGCTTGCGCTACTAGTTATAAATTACATATTGCGTCCGTATACCAATCATTGGATCCTCTTATTCTTTTCTCCAATCAGGCTTAACTACCATATATTTTCGAGATAAAATCTTTCATAAATTAGTTTTGTTGACTAAAACGTAGAAATTACACAGGGACATCTTAAACAAGTGATATAACTAGTTCAGATTGGTACAATATTTTATGAATTCATCCGTTGGACCCAGAAATGAAGAGAATACAAACGCTTCAGAACTGCCTAAGTTTGTTAAGTGAATTAGTTGACCTTCCCTAAACATCTTCTACCGCGTTTATTTTTGTCATTGCCGTCCTTTATTGCATGTGGTAATTTCTATTTTTCCTTTTTGGAATATTAAATACCGACTTTGAATAGTCGATTATGGTCTAATACGATCGAAATCATATTTTTGGCCCTCTTGTGTTAATGAGTAGTTCATGAATAATCTCCAACTTGAGATTATTTATTGGAATTTGTCATCCGCATTAGAAGTGGCAAAATATTTTAATATATAATTACTCACATAGTAAACAAGAAAAAGCAATTCCACCTCCCATAACTGTAAAAGAAATGATTAGAAATCCTCTAATAACCTAGCCAGATCCTTTGAGAGCAGTTCAGAACGATTATGTTATAGAATATCTAACAGAATAACTAAAAATACAAACATAAACTAAACCTGAATAAGACTACTAAATGAAATATTTTAGAGATAACTTATCGATAATGGCATCTGGCACTTATTATTATGATCAATTGACTAATTCTGAATAGAAAATATATAAGAATTTAGTCTAACTTATTGAAAACAATCAAAACTTTTTAATTAATATTCCACATTAAGTAAACGGATCTAAATTAGCACATTCTTATAATTTGGATCATATTTTTAATTACAAAGGTAAGGTCGTATATAAAACTGGACAGTTATAGTTTAAATCTTATGACGCTGCAGAAAGATTTGGTTATTATCTTAAAAATAGAGATACTGACTTTATTGAAACATAAATTAAACAATTAATTGATTAAAATACATCATATATAGATTAGTTTTAATGTGTTAATTAAATTATTGAAAAATTAGCTATAGAAACTAAATTAACAACTAATTGGCAAGCATCTACTATTTTTGACTGTTTAGTTGCTAAAAAATGTAACGCATTAGGGCTTGCTAGAACATTTGTTGCTTTGTTGCGTAAATTTCAAGTAAATTCATTTGTTGTTGGAGGTCTTTTGTTAAAGAAAGAACATTATTGGAATGTTTTAGAATATGATACTCTTCGTGAAGTTGTTTAAATGCCTATTTCAGCAATGGGTGGAAAAGAATCCAAAATATACTCTTGTGTTGATATTTATGTTAGCGTGCTGAATATGATAGAACAATATGTTCCCGGATATCACATAAACATTGATATTGATCGTATGAATGTTGACCATAATTTTATTTAATATTTTTAGTATCCAAAAACGACTTCATTTAAAATAGTTGAACAAAAAGTACTAAGCCACTAATAACTGCGAGAAGTAATTAAAAAGGCATCATTCTAATTAAATCGATTGAACGAAAACATAAGCAAAAACTATTACGATATATTTATTGATTTCGGATAGTAATTTGAAGATACTAAAGAATTTTTAAAATAATGTAAAGCTGATATTCAATCGATTATACTTAGATATGCTCCTAATTTTGTGTTTAAAGACTTAATATTCCCTAGATCAAATACGCCAGCGGTTACAATGGAATTTTAAAGACTAAATAGATAGGACTTTCTTTTATATCCCGAAATAGTTTCATAATTTGATGTGTAGAAGCATGAGTAAATAATATAGTTCTTACTTTGCAACATAAAAAATATGTAGAAGCTAGTTATACCACTCAATACTGACATAGAGCTTGGTCTAATAACAAGACACTTTTCAGAAGAATATATGCACGAATAACTACAAAAGTAGTTATTTGACGTCTCAAATATTTATGACTCGTGTATTTACAGGTACACGTTATCCGCTCACTGTATTGTTATTATCTTTATTTAGATACCAGTGTATAATTAAGTGCCAAAATTTGCTCGTAGAAACAGATTTTTGTTAAATAGAAACTAGTTGTATGTATATTCTATGATAATTCAAAATTTGATGAAGCGTCTTGATGAGGTTGTTATACCCTATATGGAGTAAATATCTGAGTAGCAGCTTTTGAACATAATTCAGTGCATTAGACTTGATTACCCGGAGTTGTATTTTATTCCAACCACAAATATTTCATCATCTTCTGATTTGGAGAAGAGAGAGTTGAAAGTGATAGTACCGCTTCCAGATTTTACAAGAATTCACAGATAAGATTCTGAAATGAATAAGATCATCTAAGAGTTGCAAATGAAGTTTGATGACAAATAAATTGAGGTTACACGTGAGTAGTAAATACTTTAGAAGCTTGTGGACAATTATTTCCCCTTTGTGACGATTAACGAGAATGCGGTATCTGCCTATGATTTCCTAGTTGATAAGCAGATTAGTTCTATGTCGATAGCTGCTGCGTTTGGGTTGCTTTGTTAGACCATTTAGTTGCCTACGTGTGTGATAAAGTCAGAGAAGTCTTCAAAGTGTGTGAATCTCGTGTTTATCAAGACGCATGTGACGATTTCGGATGTGTTCGTGCAGTACATTGACAAGATCATGCTTGGCCGTTATCCTTTTTATCCAACTTTCTCCATAAACATCAATTCTTCCATATTCAGTTTAATTGACAACACCTTCAACGAGTTACAGACGAAATTAGCCACCCGCACGTTCAACTCGCTCTACACAACTTATTTCTTCGACTCCACTGACGAGTAATCTGTATAAAAACTGAAGAACATTTTCTGGGAGCAATTCCTGTAAAAGTTCTACAACATTCAAATTTGCTACAGGAACCTCTCAAAACAGGACGTTGAAAAATTCCTTCAGTTGCAATTGATAAGGGTGACCACGTTTATGCTCGTTCAGCACTCTCCAATTCACCCGTGCAGGTTCAGAATTCACTACTCGGCTCACTTACCAGTCATCCTAATTTAACTGAACAGGGACCTTAACTGTGAGGAGATAACGGAGAAAATAGAGAATTTGGAGCCGACGAGCTAAAAAAGGTTACTGTAATACGTTAAGCACGCGGTGAGCCAGAATAAGAACTTCGCATTCGTGAAACTGTCAACAAGGACACTCCCAGAGCTCTACTAACAACAATTCGAAAAATACCAGTTCGCACAGTTCTTTGTTAACCAACTGGACAAAGAAGTAAAACTCAGAGGAGCAACGCTGAAAGTACAACTCCTGGCGAGAGAATACTGCGTGGTATTCGATGTGAGTAAATGAAAATGAATATATATTGATTAAAAAGTGGAGTATTCTTATTTTTTACAACGAAAGTAACATGTATAATTTGAATTACGGCAAACTTCTAAATTAATCTATGATTCATGTTGATCTTAAGTTGTTATGATGCATATATTCAATTCTAGATTAAACGAATAACAAATTTATAGTTAGAATGTTGAAAATCTCAAGAGTACATTTGAAAAGCGATATATAAATTTATTAGTCAATCTTCACTCTTCACTATTACTTGGTTCGAAAATACCACTAATTCCGCCAATTGTAGAAATGTCTATGTCTACATCTACATTAAATTACGACGAGCTTCTAACTCTTTCCATTTAATTTTCTTAATCTCTCATCATATCATCAGGGTATTTGTATTATAAATTACTTGTATCAGTGTAGTCATTTTACTGTATTATTTTCTTTGTGAAAACACTTTTAATATTTCGCCAGAAACTCATTTAAAGTGGAAATTTACATTACGTTAATTCACACTTAATTACTTCAAAATGATATATTTTATTAATAATTAATTTACAGGTTACCAATCAAATCCTAGTAATGATCATTTTTATAATACTCTCATGTATACTAAAACTTTAAGTATACGGTATATGGGTTAAATTCCATTGATTTTTAATCAAAGATTTTCAAATCAATCATTTATTAAATAAAGTAGCGAATACACAGTAATACACACTAGCAAATAAATCATAATTATATTTCACTCAACGTCTCCGAATACCTCGCGAACGAGTCCTAAGAATTTGTCAACTTTTTGTCCGTAGTTTGGGAATCTGTCAATTTGATCCTGTATGTACTTATCATAAAATTCTTTTGCTTATTTCTCGAATTCCGGCCCCATCAGCTCAATGATGTTTTCTTCTTTCAATTGTAGCCCAGCACTGCCAAGCTCTAATACCTCGTGTATGTTATCAACAGAGTACTTTGAATCGAGTTCGCGCTCATTTAATGTACCATTTATCATATCGAGCACGTACGTCTTTTCTCCCTGGATCACCATTATTCCTCCGTGTGCAACGCTCACCGCCTCGACCCCAGATAACTCGCTGATAAGTTCAGATTTAAGGTCTGGATTTAATTTGAACAGCCTGATTCGGTCCTCTTCTCCGTTTTCGAGGTGGAAAACGTTTCCGCAAAATTAATAGCAAGCCCCCTGACCGTTGAAATCCAAGCACTCAATTAGTTCCGCTCCATCAACTTTGAACAACTTTCCCTCTTGACGAACGTACAAATTATCATTCAAAGAGAACATTCCCTCCAAATCCGTTTTCGGCTCTGAAAACTGGTCAGAAAATGTCACGCGCTTCACGAACTCCTCGTTCTTTAAGAGGTAAATGGAGTCCTCGAACCTTAAATAGAACCTGCCCTTGCAAATAACAGCTTTCTGAAAATAGGCACCACTTTTAAGCTCCTCGTCGAAAACGAAGCTGGCCTCAGTTATCGGTAAAGAAAGAAGCTGGAAATCCTTCTTGCTTATGCAAAAACAATTATCGGCGATGTAACAGTACATATCAGAATCGGGGAGCAACTTGTGAATAAACATCTTCTCAGTTATCCTAGATTCACTATCCATTCAAATGTGGAGTGGAATATTTGGTCACATACGTATTAAAGAAGTAATTACGTAAATGATGCCAAAATCAAGATATTAATTTTTGAATCACTTTGTAATCTTATTTAATGTAAATGAATACTATTATATTACATTTAATTTGAAAACACTAGAAAGTGTACATAATTTATATTAATTTATTATACAATATAAGAACAACAATTGATAACTTCTTTTTAATACAAAATATAATATACCCAAATATGTTATATTAGAGCTCCAAGGCTCAGCCGTTTTCAGGGTTTCCTCATCAAGGACGCCCTTAAGACTTGGAATCGATTTATTCCGTTTAGATTCTATTCCACGCCACGAAATGAAAATTTGCAATATGCCCACTTCCCATTGAGAATGTGAGTTCTGGCGCAAGGAAAACGGATGGATTTGAGCGCAAAAATCTAATATTCAGAATTAGCATTAAAAATATATATGTTTGCATGGCAACTTTTATATAACCACCAGTTTCCCATAATAATTGAATAATAGCACTTAAGTAGCATATCTAAATCTAGCTTACTCACTTTATGGAACTAATTAAACTCTTTGCTATACTTCACAAAGCTAATTGTTTCTGAAGTTAGATTCAATCAATATCATCGCGTAATGCTATTGCCAAACTATAATAAATTAAGAAGCTGTGTACGTGTTCGCCTACCTACGAAACCAGATATGAACAAGTTTCACTTCATTTTCATGATGCATTTTTGAGTTTAGCTGGCTCAATTACCAAGTCAGCGTGTCCCTAAAATTAAGAGGCCTATAAACACTAAACATTAACTTAATTTCTACTTTCTCAATTTTTGTTGCAAATAAACCATAAATTTAGATTTTTCAATTCTATTTTTATCTTAAAGTTATTCAATTAACGTAAAAAGTTATTTTAACCTAAAAATGAGATACTCAAAATACGATGGATCTCATATTAATATCTAATATAAGCTTTATAAAAAATGGATTTCTTTGAAGATGTGAACGAATATAAAATTTAAAAGTTAATGTTTCATATATTAAGTTTGAAATATAAGTTTCCATCAAAGGAAATCAATATAACACTCCTCTAAACTCGTTAAAAAATTGTACATCAATAATACGAAAGCCACTTTATGACCAATGAGACACGAATCAACATGATATTACTCAGAACCTTATATACTGTTTTACACGACAAACTATTTTAGACACGTGTTGGTTAGAAAGGTAGGCAATTTGGGGTAATATTCTAAATCTTGGTGTGGGAAAATCTTTTATTTATTTCGAAAATTTTATTTTAAAGAAGGCTTGTTTTATAAAGAAAGCTTGTAAATGGCTGAGCCGAGAAAAAATTAAATAACCTAACATTAATGTTATATAAATATTAATAACACAGTAATAACACGATAAAGTATAAAACAATACTATCATTTCTGAATTGATATAATTTGATGACATCTCAAAAAATTAACACTGAAAATATAGAGTCCTTTATGTACAGAAATAAAGAACGCGTTAAAATGAAAATATCCTTTTTAATGTTTCTTGTGATTGAAGTAATTGATTATTGAGTGGATGTTTTTGAGATGTACCAAAAGAGTGAGCCGATATACATATGTTATCATATAATTATTGTATTTAAATAATATATTTTGAAATTTAGTCTCACTTACAGGATATTATATTTTATTTCATTAACTAACTATTTTTTGATAAAATATCATAAATATTCTTGTCAAGAACACTTTGCTCCCCGTTATCATCGTTAAACCACTGTTTCAAAATTCTATTAGAATATATGTAAAAGAAATCAACGTCGTATAATCTGACAAATACCTCAGCTAACTGCTCTTATTGCTTCATTTCCTAACAAATATAATGAATTCTTGTAAATACTTAAGTTGGTTGATATGTGTACAACAGAGCGAGCGCCCTTATCAAAATTTAACACAGCTCGTCTATGTCATCGACACTGAGTTCCATAGAAATTACAATACTTATCAGAAAATCTGTAATTTTGGAGCTAATTAAACGCGGATCAACTACAAATTACGTAATTAAGTTATTAGCTCTTCTTAATTATAATTTTAGTGTTTCTGGATGTCTATTCAAGTTTTGTTTAAATTCTTCAAGTAAACCAGTTAAAATGTATGGATTAATGAAGTTTCTATTACAACTTAATTATTCTAAGGCAATATGAGTCATTTCTCTAGATAAAGTTAGTGCATTGTGAATCTAATTATGAACAGTCTTTTATTTTTATTAAGAATAGAAGTTAGGAATTAACTAAAATTTTGAATTACAAACAGATTAAAATTTGCGAATAATAACTGGCTTTTACTACTCTGTAACAGACAGAAAATCCATTGGTTTTGATGATTTAGGAGTAAATGAAATAAAACATGTGTGCTATAAGTAGTTAGGATGATTTTCTATTGGTGCTTATTTCATTGTTCTAACTTAGTTAACAACAAATTAATCTATTTATGGCTATTTCATAGCAATAGCCACCCGCTAGCATTCTTATAAAAAATAACTAGCATAATCAAAATGCTTGAAGTCTTCCATATATGTGGTGTGGTGAACATGAATATAACATATATTATAGACAAATGAATGCAATTTACACTTCAAATATGAACGGTACATAACTAACTTATTCCATTAGATGCCGTGATACAAACTAACTTTTAGCTATTTGATACGTCTAATGCAATTTTCTTCTTTAGTGGTAATAACTCAGTGTATGATTGCTTTAGACATGACAAGATTACAGGCGGTGAATAGTTTGTGTAAAATATGGGTGGCCGTTTTCGAGATTTTAACTATACCACAAATGGTTTACGAACTTTTTTAGTTTCTTTAGAGTATGGTGTAATAATCTATGAAGTTTTTGATGGTAAGTAGCCTTAATTGGTGGAGTTGGTTGAAAACAAAGAAAATCCATTATATTTTATGAATTCTCCACCCTCCAAGCGTATTTCATTCGGTTTAGGTTTATGTTCTGATTTTTTAGTTGTGTTTGGAGGAGAAGGATGTGGATTAGATCGTTCTATATATTTTTACTCTCTGACTATGAATATGTGGTTTTAACAAGAGCCTGATTTTTCAACTCCAGAGTGGCGTTTCAACTTGCAAATGATAACTTTTGATAATACTTTGTATATTCTTGGAGGACAGGTGTATGATCGTAAAATAGAGGAGGTCGACTCGTTCACAATTTTGAATTACAAGGAGATAATTTAGTCATTAATTGACCAGGAGGGCTACATCGACTTCAAACTTGGTGAGTTTCAGCGAGAAAGCATGAGCATCCTAGCTAACTCGAACGTTGTTTACAGAGGTTCTCACTTAGCAGTTATAAGTAACAACAGAATTATTGAATTCGATGAGAGATGGATCATAGACTGCATTTTTGAGGGCGAAATTGAAGGAAAGTTGTTCAGCGGTTTAGAAAACAACTTGTTCTGCTGGAACGGTGAAAAACTGCTCGAGATAAGGATATGATGTCATTAATAATATCTTAAATTTGTATTGTGTAATATCCTTGTAGTATTTTCATATTGAATCTTGATATTTAAACATAAACATAAAAGTATAGTATTGCTCTACATTTTGCTCTTGTAAATCAAATTTAAATATAATCCACTTCATTAATGCTAAACATCATTTTGGTATTGAATATACTTGAATTTGATATACAACAGATGAGTGCACAACACAAAATTTTAAATGATAGATTAAATAATATTATTTAGATGATATCAAACTAAAGCTAGTTGTAAAACGTTATGCAGCAATAGATTATCCATAAACAGTTATCTCAATATATTTTATAAAGATAAGCAGTATTAAATGAAATAAACGTTGATCAGTTCTATCCAAATTCAAAAATTGTTTAATCAGAAGAACCTATTCTCAATTTATCAAAAGACGTTAAAGTTCCAAGAGAAAATCCAGATATTAATATATCTTAAGTTATGCAAACATATATAAACACATACAATAATAAAACAGGATAGTTTAATCACAACTAAACATTTATAGATTAATTAAACAAATTTTCTGGCCACTTAAATGAATTTGGAACAAATTAAGAAACTATTGCTTTAAACGATGAAATTATATACGTAGATTAATCTTTAAATACTTTTATCTATCCATATAACAAAAAATAGAAAGAATACAATGCTATGTCTACAATACTAAGTTTCGCTGTAAACTAATTAGATAGTATCAATGTATTTATCGATTTAAATGTAAATAATTAAGAAATATAGATATAAAAATTATAATTATTTAATATTATAAATATGATGTCACAACGAGTATTTATTACAATATATCTGATTTAAAATGATTAAATTAAAAAGATTGTAAGTGACTATAGCTATAATTTAGAATTTGATCCAATATTTGAACAAATAACTAAATCTTAGGAATAAATTAGTTTGTTTCAACTATTAAACTATTTTGATCAACTGTACATAAATAATGATAGAATTTTAGTATTTATTCTTACCAAAGGATTTAAATGTGATATAAATAACTTGAGATAAATAAAATACTAATTTAAAGAATTTATTTATATTAATCCATAATATATAACTTAATAATAATTATAAGGAAACTACACCATTTAATTTTATATTAAGTTAGTTTAATAATAAAAAATACAGATAATAGAACAATAAAAATATTACGAAAATAATGTTTTAATAATGAACGCAAAAAGTGTTAAAATTAATTTATCCTACGAATACATAAATTTATAATAAATTAATGATCACTTATAGTTATAAATGCAAAAATATCTTATATAATTTATAAATAGAGAATTCACATATGCTAATCTTGCACCCGCATCCTAAAACTTTGATAATGATTTACATATATATTGTATTAAACCTGTATTTGATAATGAAACTTATAAGGGGTTGTTAGCTATTTCTATTAGACACAGCAGTTTATTAGATATATTATCAGCAAATATTTTTGAATTTGTAAACCAAAATGCGATATTGCTAATAAATAATCAATATTATTATGATTACTAATAAGTTTTATTTTTATATCGTTATTCTAATTCCAATTAAATAGGTGATAGACCTATAATATCATAATTTGAGTAACAACAAACAGTTCTATAATATGGATCAGTTTTAGGTAAATAACTTATATATTATTCTTATTCTATGATATCATTGACGACAGATTAAATATTAGTAAATAGAAACAGCACAAGCTAACTTATTGAATCACATAACACATCTATATTCATTGATAATATTAATTAGGTACAAGTTAAATATTGGAACAATAATATTAATAAGCTAACATAGGTATCGTATATTCCTGTTGATGATAAGAAAAAGTATGAAAGTACATAATATGGTTAATTCAGAATGAATACTGTACAAGATTAAAAATATTATATAGACTCAGATTTACAAAAGTAAGTATTTAATATAAATCCAGAAACATCAGACATACTTCAATACGATAATTGTAGTTATTATTAAAATATTACAAACTAAAATAAATGTTTGGATTACTATGATAATTAAATAATTTTTAAAATACCATGGAGAAACTCAATATTTTATACGAATTCGTCTAATTAGCATGTATAACTGTCTGTTCGAAGTTTGATGCAGGATCCTGAATTTCTTTTGGCTATAGCTAACTTAAGGATATAACAATTTATCAACACAAGTTGTATTATTATCTATAAGGATATAAAATTAGAAATTGATATTTAATTTGTGTGGTACTTAAAACTTTTAAGACATATATATCATTAATAGTAATAATTAACAAGTAATTCTTACTGCGTAGTTATTAGGTAAACAATGTTTTAAATATGTACTAAAGAATTCACAAATTAATAAATAATATAATTCTTTTCATTCAGAACTTAAAATACAAGAAATTTTTACTCAAATTAAATATAAATAGTCTCTTTTGATATGTATACAAGTTAATCTGCTAATTGTGCGGGTTGTTACAAGTTTGATAATTAAATATAACTAGTTTACAATCCACGTTACTCCGAAAATAAAATATCTTACTCATAAAATGTAAACATTATTGTATACTAGATCCAAAGTAGGATTATCGATCCAATCGCACATGCGGTTTACTTTGATATCTTATAGCATAGGTCTGAGCAAGATTTCTAAAGCGAGTTTAAAACTACACAAAACAAAGTGTTCATAAACTAATTTACGATGTTTATCGCGAAGCCGGAGCAGTACTCTAAGAGGAAGCCGAAGTTCTAAGTAAATTACTACAACCTCTTGGAAGCTACCATCTGTCAACCACAGTAATTCAATTAAGAACTCACAACACTTCTGTTCTAGTGCGGCTTCACGATGATGTACTACCAGATAGACGGCGGAAAGTACTGCGTCATGAACAAGATGCTCAACTTCACGGAACCTTAGAAATGTGTAGTAGGAGAAACTTTAGTAGAAGTAGCTCAAATGCAAGGCAGTGGGGTGTATACTGTTACATTTATTTCAGATAACTTCTAAAAATACCTAAACTCTGAGCAGTATTCAAATTGTTTTGCTTTTTTATCAGATCTAAACAAATATATTGATAAACTTAGAATAATGTTGGATTTAAAGTTTGAATATGTCAATGATGATATCTACTTCAAAGAATTTTACAATCTTAAGCAAGCATCTCCTTAAAATTATGATTTAGTGTCGGTTAGTTAGTAAAATAATCTTGGTTTGTTGATTAACATGCTTGTTATATTGTCAATGATAATAGTATTCCTATAATTCATTTGAAAAATGAAAAATTAGATTATTTTACTAGCTCCAGTAAGAAGTAACAAGATAGATGTGACCCTTATTATCTTATTGTATTTATAGATATTTGTTAAAATACGATAATTATGATATAAATTAATGATTGATTAATGATAAATTATGATAAATTAATGATTTTCCCCTTCCGACTTTCAAGAAAATAATGAATCGAAATAAACCTTTTAAAACTTTAAAGTAAATATGTGATCTTGTAATTTCATTTACTTGAGCAAAAATCTAATTGTTCCATAATTTAAAATACAACAATATTCGGTACAACCCCAGATCCGACTCCCGCATACGTCAATTAAAATATTATTTTCCTCACTTGATCCACATTCTAAAAACGCCCTTTTGCTCCTCCATTCCGATTTCTCTGCTCTCAACGACCTCAGCCGCGTGCGAGAACTGTTTATTTTGAGCCGCTCCCAGTTCAGTTTCTAGGGCTGATAGTTTTTACACCACATTTTTGAACTCAATTTCAATGAAGGACTCGAAAAGCTGCTTCGTTTGAACAGCTTTTAGCTCAATTATTGATTTTTACACGAAAAGGGGCTCAGAGGGAACTTTAGCGGAGTCAATTTGAGCGTTTATATGCTGTAAAGAGACCCAGAAGAGCTCGGCTTAAACGCTCATCTGCTTGGCCTACTTTGCGACTGGGAGCGCGAAATCGGTGTAGTAAGCGAGTATTTGCTTCAATTAAGGCGCTAACTCGTTCATCTGCACTGGAAACACTAATAAGTGCTTCACGGGCTTCTACTACTGTTGAGCTGCTTGGCCAATTTGAGTGACAAAATCAGAACAAGAACGCAATTGCATTTACCTCAACTCGATTTATTTTTGCATGAATAAAACGTAACCCTAGATTGATTTCTGCAAACTCTGCAGGACAGCACGCTCGTCACTCAAAACAGCATGAACTGGCTGAGACTTTGTCATTTTCAAAGCATTACCAAGCGCTAAGAATGCATTCTTCGTTTCACGCAACGCTGCAGCAGAACCGAGCTTACCCAGGAGTAAAGCTGAATTCTTTTAATACTCTGCATACATTTTTATTATATCATTTGCAGAATCATTTCTGCAGAATAATAAACCAAACAACGGAGACTCAATAATGTACTTATCAGTAAACGCTTGATTCATTTGCTTGATAAAGAAATGGTTTACTCTGTTTAAAGTCTCTTCACCAACGGCTGATTCGAAGTTAACTAATTCTTCAGGATATTAAGGACAAACAGAGACCATTGAACAACACATAGAAAATCGGTAATAATTCGTGGAGACAACCGTTACTTCAACTGAGGTTGTTTAAGCAGTTGGAAAAGGTTAACTAGATTGTAGTAACAATTTAAATTATGTGTGTGAGTTAACACCATCAAAAGCTATACTTTAAACTTTAATAGGTAAATCCTTATTGTAGTTGTTAATATAAAACTGTAAATCATTAGTGGACAACATAGATGGAGTGAGGTATATTACCGTAAAGTTATTAGATATGATACTAAAATTACCGTAATGTATTTATAAGCACTAAGAATAGAACTGAGTTAAACTAAACAGATTACAATCATTTAATAAATGTAATATATGATATTTTAACTCTACAAATATTTTTAGTGCGAATGTTACAACCGAATCCACACCATTGAATAAATGTTAGCACATGACGACCTATAGCATCTGATACTTTCTAGTGACCAAGAATAACCGTTACCAATAGAAATTCAAAGTGTGCAGTATGATCCACTAGATAAAGAAATTATAAACTATTCTATTGTTTTGACAGCTCCTTAAGAATTTCCAATAGCAAAGTAAAAATCAGTTGTTGTTACTATTCAAGCTAAAGCTTTTTTGAAATTTTCGTAATTATGTTCATACATATCAATCTGTCCCGTATTTCCAGAAGCTCTTGTGTCTTATGAAGGTGAGCTTTCAGAGGATTATGTTAAACAAGTTGGTTGTTTCTTTAAATTAGTTATGTAATATGCAACCACAGACCAATATATTTGTCAATCATTTTCTCTTCGTACGCTTCTTTGTAAGCCTAATGAATAATCATACTAAGAACTATCTTCTTCTGTTTCCGACAGATAAAAGTAAAAAATACTGACATCTGGTAAAGTTTCAACTGTAGCAACATACGAGCTCACTAAAAAGTCTTTTCTTGGGTTTACTAAAAATTTGAAGAACAAAATGGCTGATATGGTGACTAAAGACGATACCACTGTGGTAACAACCGCTGAACAAATGGAAAGTGTATCTAATACAGCTGATAAAACCTAGTAATAAATGTCAGAAGAGGAGCTTTTTGAACATGAGTTGAAACTCTTAGATAAATAGCTTAATGCTTATGTAACCTTCATAACGGCACAGATATAAGTTAAACACAACCAAATCAGTTCTGTTCGTGAATTCACATCAAACGCTCCTTTAGCCGCCCTGTATCAGTAACTTCTTCCATCCTGGGTATCTCAGGCTAAATACTTAATATAATTTGTTAAACCCATTTTGCAAATTGGAGCTGATCTTTCTAGTTCAGCCTTCACATTCCTCAACGAATTCAAAAGTGCTTCATTAGATTTACAGATGAAACTTGAAAAATTGGGTTCTTCATAACAAAAACTTGCATCTACCCAGAAAAGTGATGGACAGGCATTCCAAAAAGCTACTGAGAACATGAATGATTGTATTCAAAGAAGCGAAGAAGCTAAGAGAGAGAAAATCCAATAAATGCAAAAGCAAAAGTACTTCAAATCTAAACTTGATCATTACATTGAGCATGAACTCAAAATTGCTGTTACCGAAATGTGCAATATGGAAGCCAGTCATGGACAGCTTGTAAGTTAGGTCATGAATAAGTGAAAAATACTTTATTCATTTATTTCAGTTTTATTTCTTTATATTTTAACTTCCATCACTTTAATCAGATTAGTAGTCTTTTTATTATCATACTTTTATTATCACTGTAGACATGATCACTGTGACATAAACATTGACAATTGTATTTCATATTTGTCAATAATTTATTCTTCTAGTCGACAATGATCTTTTATTACAGTAGTAAGTATTTGCAAACAATTTTAAATTTTTAACATAAAAGTAATGAACCAAATTTTTCACTCTTTCTTCTGCTCATCCCAGAACCCCTTTATCGCGTCTTTCACCCTCTGCTCATCCGCTCCAAAATCAACCTCGAAGTCTCCAGCGTCAACATTTTCAAACTTTTCAACCCATTAATTCAGGGGGAGTTCCTCATCAATTAATTATTCCGGTTCAACTTACTTTGAGTTATTCGCGATTATTTGACCGTTCAAGAGGCGAATTCTGATCTAATTCAGTGAGCGAATTTGAGAATTGTTCAGGACAAATTGGAGGAATTCGGGCGATTTAACGACCTCGTTCCCAATCAAGTTCAGAATCGAGAGGGATTTGAAAGTTGATATAAAGGACACAGACTCAGTTGAGGCGAAGCGGTTGTTTTTAAGGGAGAGGAACTACACAGGCGAAATTTGCGGTGAAATGGACTGAATTTAATTTTAATCTGCAATAAAAATCTAAAGTTACTTAAGGCCGAATACACAATCCACATCGCGGATCTGATTGCTAGAAACATTCAGGTAAAATAGCTGCGGAAGCTCGGACACAAGCTCAATACTAGTTAATTATAGATTAACCAATGAAAGCCTTGTTATCACATCATACGAAAAGGTTTTAGCCTGCTTTAAAATAATTTCTTTGGTCAAAGCCATTTTGGTGCGAAAATTTTTAAAAACAAAGATTAATTAAATCAAAACGTCAAAATAGCTAATAGCTTTCACTCATTTGTAAAAATCAAGGCAATTATTACAACAGAAATACAGACAATTGCATTTATAATACGGCCATAATCTCTTTATTGATATGCATCCGCAACCTTAAATTCTTAGTTAAATTTTATGACATTCTAAAAAGGATTCTGTTAATTCTCAAAATATATGTTGTCATTAAAATATTCGAACTTTAAATCTAGGCTTAATTTCAAATTCTTTAAATAATCGTTTAAATCTTACATGAACAAGAAGCAGTTAAAGTACTACTCCGAGTTCAAGAACTTTTGGTAGTCGTTGGATAGGAAAGTAACCGTATAGACCCCACTTCCTGGAATCTGGTCCAGTTGAATCGAATTATCTCCAACCGTGCAGGTTTGTGACTCCGTGAAGTTGAGCATCTTGTTCATGACGCAGTACTTCCCGCCGTCGATCTGGTAGTACATCATCGTGAAGCCGCACTGGAACAGAAGTGTTGTGAGTTCTTTGTTGAATTACTGTGGTTGACAGATGGTAGCTTCCAAGAGGTTGTAGTAGTTCATCTGGAACTTCGGCTTCCTCTTAGAGTACTGTTCCGGCTTCGTGATAAACATCGTGAACTGATTTAGGATCACCTTGTTTTGGGCAGTTTAAAACTCACTTTGGAAGTCATGCTCTGGTTTGTGCTCATGAATGTCGAAATAGACTACATCAGCTATCGGATCACGAATACGGCTCGAAATCTAATAAATATTAACGTTTACATTTTAAGAATATGAAATTTTTGATTCAGAATAGCGAGGGGCATACACAATTTATAATTGATTGTCAAATTAATAACATCCAGCGCAGTTTGAATATTATAAATCAAATATATTATTTGATAAAATAGTAACTTGATTATAGAAATAGGTTCGTGAATTTTATGTTCGAAATGAATACATATTTATAGTGTTCTATTATTAAAAATCTTTTGAGCATATATATACCGTGTTTACTCGAGTATTTATACAAAATGGCATATCATTAAATGTTTTATATTTGAAATATATGAATCTTTGTAATTTTATGTACCATATGATTTTAATATCAACTATTATATAAATTCCGTATATTAACGTTAGTTTTTATTGGTTCATTATTTATTAAATACTTAATTATTAAATTGATTAGACTATTAATTGATCTTTTATAATATTTCGAAGTGGTATATTTATTATATTACCGTTATCTTCTTTATAAAACTGCATACTTCTCCAGGGAAGATTAATCTATATTTAATCATCATAAATATCTAAACATTATATTTATTTGAATTTTGCTTTAAAATAATTACAATCATCATATTTCATACTGTGGTCGCCAAGCCAACTTTGATTTCAAAAAATACTAACTATTTCAAAACTATTTTTTGTATTAATTTTAACTATATATTAACTCAATGTTTAGTAGCGTCTCCTTTCTATTTTATTACTTCTTCTAACCTTTTGGGCATAGAGTCAATCAAATGATTGATGATATCTAACGAGATTTACTCCAACGCCCTCTTTACTTCTTCATTTAATAAGTCATATGTGGTACATTCTTCAGGGGAAATGTTTGACTTCAGTGGATTCCAGCAGTGAAAAAGTGGATTTAAGTCTGGACTCATTACTGGAAAGCGATAGAGCTCAATGTTGTTAGCAGTATAAAAGTTTTTCATATACTTACTAAAATGTGTCGGGGCGTTATCTTGTTGCAACTTCAAGTTATGCTATTAAGTGATGGAAGTGTAACTTGTCTGAGAACTTAAGAATTGACAATTGAATTCATGGTCGTACCGCACGGCATAAACCATAATGGACCCTTATATCTATAGCTAATCGTACTATAGATCATGCACGAAAACAGTCCATATTTTACACTTCGAGAAAATACTTCGGATTCCACTCGTCTTTAGGTGTTCTGAGCACTCTACTCGCTCGATTTGCATAGCAAATCAAAGTGCTTAAAAATGGAATAAACAGTTTGGAGACTACATTGAAGGCAACAAGCAATGTATTTCTTGGTTGCAACAGTTTGTGATTCTGTTTCTCACATTCTCATCATTATGCGACGCTCTTGTATTGTGATCCGTCGGCTTCGTGTGTGCTTCGTCATTTGAAGGATGAAGTGAAAAAGAAATGAACCGCAGAATTAATTGAATATGTTATAATTAGCATAAATACAGTGATTTAATTTTCAAGCGCAATTATTACATAAACATTTGTTAAAATCAAAGTTGGCTCGGACACCACAGTAATATCTGATAGTTCTGGTTCAATGTTAAATAATTATTTATTAAATTGTTTATCAAAATAATAATCTTACGATTGTATTGTGATGACTCTCATAACTTTCGATTAAAATGTTGATTAATATAATTTATAGCTTTTATCAGTTATTTTTTGTATTTATGTCGTCTTATTTGCAATACTCCAAGCTTTTGTTAAAACTTGATTTATTGGCAATGTATAAATAGAATAATTGCTTTAACTTAAGGATAAAAGACTTGCTTATGTCTTTTCATTAATTAATAATTGTTCATTGTTCAATGATGGTAAGGAATATGAAAAATGAATTATTTATTGTGCTAAAGTATAACCGTATTACAAAGTTGTACGTTATTGTTCCATAAATGAAATAATTGGTCGTTCACCTTTTTATAAAGCCCCTGCATATCTATTTAAATATACAATTTAAGAATAATCAAACAAATATTCTTAATTATTGAATATCAAAATATTTTAATTAGTAAATTCTTCATAAAATGCGGCTACTAAATCAATCATCGTACTAAGTCTTATTGAAGAACCTAATACACCTTTGTATCTATTGTCTATAAAAACTGGTTTGATACAATATAGATGAAGGTCATTATCAATATTTTTTGAAGATGGAATTAAATTGGTAAATTAGTAGTCCATATTTATATATTTGTTAAGAACTACTTAAAGTTAAAGTAGTAAATGATCATCAGCTTGTTGAAAATTTACATAATTTTGCGTTTGATTAAATTATATTACTTAAGCTTAAAAAATCACAGAATTCATTGTAAAATAACTTTATTTATTGTCAAGTTCAGACTTTATTATAATTTTATTATTAATATAATTGATTATCGAACTATTTTATTTTTATACGTTAATTTTATGAATATAGAGTGGATTTATCAAAATATAGTCTTTGTTTTGGTACTGTATGAATTCATTCCATTTATTTTAATTGCAAATGTAGCCTTTGCTCAGTATAAATATCACTGTTCTATTCTAATCAATATAAAGTTAATCAAAATATTCTTTAAGTTGATACAAATTGATATTATGATGCTATATTTTCATTTATTCAAATATTTTTTCAAACTTAACGTTATATCCATAACCAGTATATATTTTAGTTATTTAATAACCTGTTGAATAAATATTAATAAAAATCTTCTAAGAAAGTGAGTTGATTATATTAGCAATTATTGTTTTAATAATTTCAAATTCATGTTAATCAGCATTTAAATCGATGAAAATATCAATAGAATCGAGTTTATTGATAGCAAAGCTAGCCATAGTTAAAGCAGCATCATAATCAAACTGTTTTTCATTATATGGAAACACGTATGTGTTACGATTCTCGTCTACATATATAACTTCGTCAAAAATCTCTATATTTGACTATTATTAACTTATATCTGATAAAGGACCTGAAAGTTGATTAATATATTCAATAAATGTTTTGTTATATAAATAATCAGATTTTTCTTATGTGTATGTATTTTGGTGCGTTTACATTGTTTAAGAGAGATTTATAAATTAATTTGATCGATCTGCTTAATAATCATTGGATTAATTTAACGTTGGTTAATAATCGTGATTAATAATCTATGAATTTGCTTTAAATTAATTTATATCTATATTATCTATAATATTTTAACGTTTTTGGAAATATTTTTCAAGATAATCTTAGACTAACAACTAGTGTTATGTTGATAATTTCTAAGATTATAACCCGATAGTCTAAATAATGTCAAATAGTTAATCAGATATTAATTATTTATTTTAATTTGTGATGTTTAAATATTCATTTGTAGTTTACAGTAATGTTTAAATATATACAATCATTAGCGTGGATAAAATATATGATCAACTAATCTACTAATAATAATCCTATAATTTGCCACTTCTCAAATGTTATCTTAAGATGATTATATGTATATATAAAACCATGAAAATGAAGAATTCTAAATTACAATGTAATCAGTGTGTACAGATTCTATTCATCCAGGATATGTTGAGTATAGTGTATAAATTATATCGTAATTAAATTTCCCATAATCAAAAACGAATGTATAAACAGTCACTTTATTTGCAAAAACGTTTTATATTTTCTCGTAATTTTGTTCTCATTTTTCTACAAGCCCTTAATTTCCTTCTTAATTGGTTTAATTTACAGATTAAATTCCTACAGAATATCTCAAACAAATTAAATTTCATTTTGACTTAATAATGCGATATGCGCTTAGTAATCCTTCTATACGTTCATCTTTTGCACTTCGTCATCTTATTTGTACAGATTAAGAATAAGCTTACTTAGAAATATCAAGTGCACTTTCAAAAATTTAAAGAGAATAAAAGTTAGCAACTTAAAAAATAAAAATGCATCAAAGCAATACTAGAATTCAAAAAATATTTAAATAAATAGTAAAGAAAGAGTTAAAGGAAAGCTTAATAACCTAAAATGAGTAAATATCTGAATTTAGTCAAAAAATGAATATTTTGTAATCTAATTTATAGAACCATTAAATATACATTAACGAACTTATCAAGTTAAAAGAAAGTTAAATAGAAAGTTATGATACCCTTATTAATGCAAATATGTATAATACATTTGATTTTGAAAAAGTTTAACCTATATTTAAAAACTAGGTGGTATTTATGAATGGTTATTTGATTCCATTACTTGAGAGTGGTAAATCAATGATCACAAGAGCTCTGTTGTTTGTTGATTCATATTATGTTTCACAGATTGATTTAACGAATGATATGGAGTAAATTGAAAAAATATCTACTAAAATACCTTAAGAAACACAAGATTAACTTTAAAAAGAACTTGAAGAGAATTGCGAAATGTACAAAGTAGATTAATAGAATATTATGAAATAAATGCTCGTTGCATTTCATATTATTCAAGTTTTCATAAACGAGCTAAAGCAATTATCAACATAATTATTAATTTTGGAGGCTGATTGCGGTCAAAGCTCCAGCAAGGCTTTTTCTCATTTAATAGAGTGATTGATATTCTCTATATTATAATTATTTATTCACATGTTATATATTCCACTTCTCAATGCATTTTATTTACATATTGTGTGAGGCTTAGTTCGAGTATTTTGCGTCTACTTAGCCATTATTAAATTGTTACACTACTGATACGGAGGCCTAGTTGTTTCCGTCAAACAAGACGATTTGTTTTGTGTTGTAATCGTATAACAACGCGGATTGTGCTATTTTGCCGAAGGGTTTGAAAATAACCGCGTAGCTCTCGGCTTTCGAGTCCTTGTCTCCGAAGTACGAGCCGGTTGGTTATATTTACGATTTCTCGTACTCATCGACGACCAAAATCTGCGTTCCATGCCTGGACAACGTGTGCACAACCTCAAATTTCTAGCTCTCTCAGAAGGCGCATTTAAGACTCGAATCGCGAACGCACTACACGGCCATCGCCTGTGGAAAGGTCTCACGTGTACAGTCGGATTTTGAGAACTGTTTTTCTTAAGATTCCTATTTGGAGTTCAAAAGTAATAAAATGTGCTACAACGCGATTTTCAGCGGTTCGTGCGCTTAGTTAACAGGTGCGTACACCGTCGTGAACGCGACGGTCCAACTCCCGGTGCAGTCGTTTTATTACGATAACACAGTTGTTGACAGCACGTTCACCGGACTCGCTGACAGGTTCGAAATCTGCTTCCTGAACTAAATGAACTACTTGAATTTAATGGTGGGAGAAAATACGAACGCGAACCTGGACACGTTTCTAGTCAGAAATGGAATCAAATTCGAGCTTAAAGGAGAAACTAATAATTTGGGCATACCAACCACTGCATTAGCCGGATACAGCAACCTGGACTACTATATTAGCGAAACCACAGTTCAACTGTTCGGCACCATCACAGCGGACGGATAAACATACCAGAATTTCATAAACACACTCGTAAAACCAACATACCACTGCATTCTGGATATTAAAAGCAATGACAAAGTACTTGATATTAAACTCAAAAGCGATATGTTCGAATTCGCAGACGACGCACCCACAATTTTTGAAGCTACCAAAACATAAATAGCAAGCATCAGCAAATACACAGCAGACTAACTTCAAATTGTGGTTACTTACTTTGCACTCGTTGGAAACGATGTGAAATTCAGCTTCAAATAATAAGTAGCAGGAGCTTGCGTTATGTCATGCTGGAAATCCGTTACCGCACGCTGGCTAGAAGCAGGTATTAGTTTAGAAATAGAACCATCAGAGCATAAATGCAGCTTTACGGATTAATTACTCGCTGATGTGTAACTGGTAGTTGACCATTAATTTACACTCACTAAAAACATGAATATTTCAGTTAAAGATTAAAGATTTACATATGATCTCACAGCTGATTAAATCTCATTGATAGAAAAAGAAGGAGCTATTTTCTAAGTATATTTAAACAGCAAAAAGATTGAAAATGTTCCACTAGAAAATTATATAAACCTAAAATCAACAAAAGACGTTACATTTTAACTTATTATTTTGTTTGCATGTGTAGGAGCTTGCACGGCTTTTGCTTTAATTTAATGGTTTGCTAGCGAATGCTTGAAAAAATTCATGATTAATTATAGAAATAACAAATAAATGAAAGAGAAAATGTAGAAACTTGAAATAGAGTGATTTCATATAAAATAAATGTAGTAATTTGTTTGAAAATTAAATAGCAACATACATAATCTTCCAATTATATAATTGAATTTTCTTATCCACTTCACAAAAATGATTATGATTATATTTTAAACATGCATTAACTCATTAGATATAGATATAAAAACTTCAACTAAACTAAGTTAAAATATATAAAATACATTATTTGATATTATTAATAACATAAACAACGAATCCCGGCCGTTAAACACTCATAACTAGTAAATTCTTCATGAAGTATTAACATAGTACGTATTAACTCGATAATAAATTTATGAACAACAGTTTTAATTTGACTAGTTTTAAGTTAACTCAAAAATAGTTGAGTCTGAAGAACCATATCTAAATACTAACACAAACTACAACGCAGCAAGAGGTAGCCCATATATTAATGAGTCTCTTATCATGCAAACTCATTAAAACTCTTTTGTATAGCATAATACTACAGAATACATCTTTAATTAAACATTTATGGATTAACTAAATAAATCTACAAGCACTTTGTATAATGTGAGTGAATTCCACCCTAATATTGAACAATTTGATGAAATTATTTACGTGGATGAACATTTGAACAGTTTTATTTATCCTTATAACAGTAAGTAGTCTGATTATGATACATCATTAACAATTACAAATTTCGCTTATAATAAATTAGATAGCATTGATATATTTATCGATTTAAAATATGACAGTTAAGAATTGCAAATAGTTAGGCTTCTTCTAATAAACATAATTAACACATTTTCTTAAAAACTTTAATTCAATATTTATACAATTGGTAATGTGATTACAAAAGTATATAGTGGTTGCGGGTATGACATAAATTTTAATACTTTATATTCTACTTTATCAGGGTTAAACACATCTACAAATTTTTACTAGTTTACTGAAATATTGTCTTAGATTTACAATAGTTCAGACATTGTTTTGTCTTTTATTATAACAAAAGGAATTGATTGCAAATTTTAAGCTACTGTACCTTTAAAGTTTACAAACAAGGAATTTGTTCTAATTAATCCACTTTATACGCATGTTTAAGACACTTCAACATTCAAATCGCTTGAAAACTATTTTAAATACGTGTAATTAACAAAAAATAGTTATATTCATTTTAATAATAGTTTTTAAATGAATCAAAAATTACTTAACGCCAAAATAGTTAAATTCAATGAATCAATAGTATACAAAAATTTGTAACAAATGGATGATCACGTTTTGCTTTAACTTTAGAAAATTGCCATGAACTATATGAACAAAGATATAAGTTTCACGAATCTGATTCCCACATCATAAAACATTAACGGAGATTTACATATATATTGTATTAAACCAGTATTTTAAGATAATATTTATTAAGGGATGTTGGCTATTTCTATTAGACATGTGACTATGATTGATTATACAGCATCTCTTTTTGAAGAATTTGCTAATTAAAATGCAATATATTTTGTTAACAACACTTAATTATATGACTATTAATAAACTGTTTATCTATATAAACATTCATTTTCAAACTAATAAGGTGAACGTCCATTAGCATCATAAATGGAATAGCAATAGTGTAAATTATAATACGGTTCTACTTTAGGTTATTAGCTTATATATTATTCTTTCTCTATGCCATCATTAAATAATTTTCAGATAATGATCAATGATAATGACATGAGTCATTTAATAAAAAATAACAACAATATAATTTCAACTAAGATAATTGAATAACTTAATATTAAATCATGGAAGTAATAAAGATAGAACAAATACATTAAATTGTAATATCTAACTGAAAAATCATAAAAATTATTTTAATCAACAATTTAATATCAAAGTCGTATGACTACAGTGTAGTCATCTGAATTCTTCGCAGATAAACTAATGCAAAAAGTTTTGTTTGGTATTAACCCAGAAACATCCGAAGTAATGCAGTTCGATGACTGTACTTTCTTTAAGGTTACATTTGGAACCACCGAGTGCCTGAACATCTACGACAACGAAATTAGATTGATTATACCATGGAGAAGCACAAACTTTTATAAGATTGTAAACGGCGAAAAAATAAATGTACCAGTTCGAAACTTTATGAAAGACCCGATTGTAATCAAGTCAATTTAACAACTTTCAATTTAATAACTTACCACTGTAGGTGAGATAGAAATCGCGCTACACCTTGTCATGGTAATAGACGCAAAGCTCGTGTGGTATTTAAAATTACTACGATTACTCTACTTCTAATAACGCTAATAATCAATAGTACCATTTTGTGTTACTACAAGATTGACATTAATGCATATATGTACAAAAACTAACAGTTATTACCCGTTATTAAATCTTTATTCATTTAGAACACAAAATTAAAGAACTTTTTTCTAAAATTAAGTCTCATTGATATCTGGGGCCCGTTAAGCGTTTTCAAACTGCGCAGGTTGTTATCAATTTGATGATTAAACATAAATAGTGTATTCTCCTGTTTATACTGAAAGTAAAATTTCATATTCAGAAACTATAAGAAACAATTTTTATTGGTTATAAACAAGAATACGCGATTAAGTCACAGACGTAGCATATTTAGATATTTTGAGTGCTAAATCATAATATGATTTGTTTACTGAATTTTTAACTGTTCAAAACAAGGTGATCCTAAACCAGTTCACGATGTTCATCGCAAAACCTGAGCAATATTCCAAGAAGAAGCCGAAGTTCCAGATGAACTACTACAACCTTCTTGAGTCGACCATCTGTCAACCACAGTAATTCAACAAAGAACTCACGTCGCTCTTGTTCCAGTGCGGCTTCACGATAATGTACTACCAGATCGACGGCGGGAAGTACTGCGTCATGAACAAGATGCTCAACTTCACGGAGTCGTAAACATGCACGGTTGGAGATAATTCGATTCAACTGGACCAGATTCCAGGAAGTGGGGTCTATACAGTTACTTTCCTATCCAACGACTACCAAAAGTTCTTGAACTCGGAGTAGTTCTCCAACTGCTTCCTGTTCATGTAAGATTTAAACGATTATTTAACTAAATTGAAAACTGAACTGGATTTTAAAACAGAATACTATAATGATGATATATATTTCGATAAACTAATAAACACAACACAATAGATCAATGAAACATACCCAGTTAAAAAGATTTATGAATTAAGCAGTTAGGGAATAATCATAAATTTTCTGGTTATCATTTCTATTATTGGAATAGTGATAACCTAAGCATTTTAATAGTGATTTATAATTTATACGAATATTTATCATAAGATCTTTTCCTTTTAGTGTGTTTAGTGCAGCTTTTTGCGCAAGTTATTTCAGGTATGAATATCGTTCAGTTAACTGTGATAGTTTTGTGAAGTCATTGTTAGAAAGCGAGTTTTCATCGTGTTTTGCGTTTTCCTTGATAACGCTGTATCTTTCTTTATTAGTGGGTAGGCCTAGGTATATTCTTTCTTGGAATCTTCTTTTTACGGCGTCGTCGAGGTCTTGCGGTCTGTTTGTGGCTCCGACGAGTAGGAATCCGTGTTTGGCCTGTGCTCCGTCTGTGAGTTGTAGAAATTCAGTTTTTACTCGCCTTGCGGATTCCGAGTCCTCGCCGCGCTTGCACAGCATCGAGTCTATTTCGTCGAAAAACGCGATGCACTTGAATTATTGGCAATATTAGAATATTGCTTTGAGCTGTTGTTCAGACTCGCCCACGAATTTGCTCATCACAGCCGAGGGGGCGATGTTGACCAAGCTCAGTTTGGCTTCGTTCGCAGCTGCTTTGGTCACCATCGTTTTCCCCGTTCCGGATGGTCCGAATAGTAAAATTGACTGAGGGGGTTTTCTGTTTCCTGTGAATAAATCCGGTCTCAGCTGAGGAGAGATTAGAGAGTTCATGAAAGCCGTTTTCGTTTACTCCTAAAGGGTCAATTGAGAAAGAAGGGGGGAAAGTTGAGGTGGTGATGTAATTGAGTTTAGAGGTGAGGAGGGCGGGCCTTATTGTTAATAGTTATTATTAGTTAGATTAGTTAGATTTGTGTTTGTTGTAAGATAATGGTTATTAGTTTAATTTAATTATTAGTTGATTGGCGCGCTTGGATTGTACTTGTTGTATTTTTAAATCGCAAGGTCCCTGATGTCAATTACTTTCTTGTACTAATCAGTGTGCTGCTTGTCCTCGTTGATTTTGAGCATTTTATTCGCGAATATGATGGCAGCGTTCAATTATTTACACCCATCTACTATATTATTGGATTAGAGCGAAGAAACAGCTACATTGATCATATCTAGCAATTTGCTCACAGTGGCATCCATTGGAGTGTGAAAATTAATAAGTGTAACATTCTCAATACACGATAAGCTATTTATTTCGTAAATATAATGTACATAATATAAGTACGCAATGAAATATTTTTGTAATACATTATTACGTCTATAATAGTTGCTTTCTCTGATCACCTTCCTTTCTAACCAAAATAAATACTTTAGTTAGAAATATATGATAAAACTCTTTAACTTATAGAAAGTATTACATAACGTGACGCGTTTACTCTATAATAACTAAATTTATTACTTATTTGCAATCCGAATCACTTCTTGAGCGCTTGTAGATCGCAATGTTCCGCTCCGACCGTTTTTGCCCAGACCGCGACAACTTTTTCTCTGAACACAATCGGCCACTCCTTTCCTTGATAGTTTTTGTAGTCTCCGAATAGCAAGTCAATTTGGTCTAAGTGTTACATTAGCTCCTATAATTAATTTGTGTGCTCAGTACCTCGCAGTTCCTTCTTGTTCACTCCATTAATCAGCGATTTCACCTTCTAAAACATGAACGCGTAAATAACGGCTTCAAAAAGCAGTTAAAATTCGGTTACAATTTTATTTTGGGTTTCGTTTTAAAGTTCAAACAAATCAAATAATTCGTTAATTGAAGTGAATTGAAAAAGCTTTGGCTGCTTCAATTCAAGCTGTAAATAGTTAATAATTGGTTAACGGGCAGATTTTACGGTTATGAGCTCCTGTAATTGAGCCGCGTTCGTTATTTACTGCTTAATCTGAGTGTACGCAGCTGGAGCGATTAACTAAGACTACTCAAAAATAAGAAGGAGCATCGCAGCTAAAATCTGAGATTCCTCCTTCAAAGTGAAAGGACTGTTCTGAATGAAGCGGATAAATTAAGAAGGGGACATCTACGGATCACACTTGAACTTCTGCGCTAGAGAACAGATTGTAACCGACTTAAGCTGATTCTGTATTTAAAAGGTGGTAAACTGCTTGAAATAGGAGTTCAAAGAAATCAACTACTCGTAGTTGGGAACCACTTATTGCAAGAATTTTATCACCTACTGCTAAGTTACTTACTTCACCAGCTCAGACTGCTAAAATTAACGCGCTTTTGATAACACCAACTCGTAATTCTACAAAGTCAATGCATTGCACTCGAAATAGAACTAAATCGTAGAATCCGTGAAATAAGACAAGATATTTGAAGGAATAGAAGCTGTCTGCAAATGCTACTTAAATATAAATGACAAAAATGCATCATAAATATGCTGAATCTACAGTTTTATGGCTTGAACTTCCATCAACTCATTAATTTTCACAAAATCAGAAGCAATCTCGGCAAATTACTCCTCTGTTACTGAATTTTATTAGAATATCCTAGACATCTCTGTAAAATTTTAAGTGATTTACTATTTAGCTTTTAATAGTTGTTTGACTTTCTCAAGTTTCTGCTTTTTATGAAGTAATAAAGTCATTTGTGGTGACTGACAAATCTAAATATTGTTTTAGTTTTGTTATAATTACTGCTATAAGGTTTACAATTCAGTTAATTCAGAATTATACTGCGACTGCAACACAATTAATTTTTCGTTCAAAGAATCGTCCATTTTTTATGGTTTGGTTTTATCTAAGTACTAAATAATGTTTTATACTTAATCCTCCAATGTATTAGATGAAGATAATTCTTACTTCAACAGATGTCTAAAGTTTTCAAGCTTGAAGTCCATAGTAGTGAAATGGTAAATCAACAACAAATATCATATTTTCAATATTTTGTTGTAGAGTATGTGTTGTAGAGTGTAGTATGAGTTAAAAAGTATAAAAATATTCATTCTCGACGTAAACCTCCTAGCACATTTTCCATAATCTGCATAGCTTCGTCTCCTTTATAAATTTTGGTTGGTTTAAGTTAACTATATGTATAACGACCGCTTTTTGGAATAAAACCTTTAGAGGGTTTGTATGCATTATAATATTTATCAATTTGATAACTGCCAGGTCCCCGCTTAGTATTTACTTTCATTTCTTCTAATTTATTGTCGCTTTAGTACTCGTCTAATGATGAGATTCTTTGTTATACTTGAATTTTTTATTATGGAGACTTTGGTGATTCAAATTCTTTTGTAAAGCTGGTTATTTATTTTGTTTAATATATAGTGGATCTATCATGAGTATATAGTTTATAGTCTTTTTATTGCAAAGTAGATTGGGCGCAGTTATATCTACTAGGTGATGGTACTTTTTGAGGTTCTGTAAAAGGTTATCTAGTAGATGGTGGTGGTTAATTCCTAAAAGGTGAAGGTAGAGGAGCAAATAAGCGCTATAAATGGGTTTAAGAATAGTCTTAGGGCATTTGAGACGGAATATTATTAATTATAAAAATTATTATACACATCTATTATTAATATTTTCACTTTATATGTTTCTTATTTTTGAAATACCTGAAGTCACTATATACCAGAAGTCGTTAAAATTCCTATTCCTTTTTAGGAACACTTGTATTAATATCCTCTGTGTTGATAGATTCATCTACTTTTGTTTTCACAAAATTTATCAAATAGTAATCTCGAGCAAGTTTTGTGTAGCTGTCGTTAAGTATATTAATATATTCATTTCACTTCCTCGAGACACAAACGAACGAATTGTGAGACTTTCGAAAGCAAAAACTCGCATGTCAGTGCTTCCACTTTCAAAATATTCATTAATATATATATTCATATCACTGAAATATTGTGGTGTTATTCGTCAGATAAATCCCAACAACAAACACAAATATTGCTATAATAATTACATTAACTATCAGTGTAACGTTTCTCTGTTCGTAAACTGGTTGAAGCGAATACGGTTCTCCGTACGGTTCTGTGATGTTGAACAAGTAGTCGGAATAAATATTATCGTTTTGGTACTCGAATTTTAATTCCAGTTCCGTTTGCAAATCTGTTAAGTACTCGTTCAGCTCCTCCAGGAACATAAAACAATTAAAATACTATTGCGAGTTCAAATACTTTTGATAGGCGTCAAAATCGAAGGTAACCGTGTAAATACCGCTTCCAGGAATCTGAGACACTTGGATATAATCGTTTCCAACCACACAGTACTGCGTTTCCGTGAAGTTCAGCATCTGATTCATAACACAGTACTTACCACCGTCCATTTGATAGTACATTTTTGTCAAGCCACAGTTGAATAACATCTTAGTAAGCTCATAATTGAACTGCTAAGGCTGGCACACAGTAGCCTCAAGATAATTGTAGTAATTTATGTTGTACCTCGGCTTTTTCTTTGAATACTGCTCAGGCTTCGCAACAAAATATGTATACTGATTTATTATAACTTAATTCTGATTTTCATAAAAATAACTCGCTAAATCGTACTACGATACTGGATTAATAATGTCAAAGTACGCTTTTTCTTGAATTGGATCGCGAATTCTACTTTGCAGTTAAAAGTACTCGTTATTATGAGCATTTGAAAATGATATACTGCTTTGAGCAAACCTTGGCGTGTATAAAATTTATGTTTAATCGTCAAACAAGTAGCAGCCAGCACAATTCGAATATTATGATCTAAATGCGTTATCCATGTATAAAGTTAGTTAATTTGAATAGAAATTTCTTTAATTCTATGATCTAAAGGAATAGAACCATAGATTATGGTTAACATCTTAAAACTTAGTACATACATGCATCTATTGCAGTCGTATCATAACACAAAATTGTTCTGTGGATAATTAGCGTTGCAAAAAGTATACGAGCCGTAACAATTTGAGGTGCCAAACGAACTTAGCGTCAATCACCATAACGAGATTCAAAGCTATTTAGATGTCACCAACAGCTAATAGTTATGAAAGAGGCAGCTATTAAATTGACTGGACTACTAACGGGTCCTTCATGTAGTTTCTTACTGGAACGTGAATTTTTTCTCCGTTCACCATCTTGTAAAAGTTTGTGCTTCTCCAGGGAATATTAAGTTGAATTTCATTGTCATATATGTCTAGGCACTCAGTAGTTCCAAATTGAGCTTTAAAATAAATGCAATCGTCGAACTGCATTATATCTGACGAATCATAATCAACATTTAATATAATCTTTTGCATTTCTTTATTTGCGAAGAATTCAGATGACATAACAGTAATAAGTCTACTATTTAAGTACTAATACGATGATTAAAATAGTTTTTCGGGCTTTTCTGTAATATATTGAATTTAAGTTTAGTCTTTTACAATTTGCCAAAATTTAGTATTTTATTTGTCCACGATATTTGTGAATAGTGTGTTTGTTCTAGAATTTACAAGTTACGTAGTGCTATTACTATTAATAAATAGTTGATTAGGTGTTAATGTAGTTAAAATGAGCCAAAAATGGAAAAGTTACTACCCCAATGTAAATCCATAACTCAAATATATTTGTTGTAACTCAAACAGAGATTATGTAGGTCTGTCTCCTTATTAAGTTGCTGCATAATAACTGTACATATACATTGTCTGCGAATAATCGAATAAACAATATTCATCAATATAAAATAGTGTATTTTAGTTCGCGTACTCATCATATCGTGAAGTTATTTAATCTAACAGAGTACTGAATCTTAAAGAGATACCAATCACTCCTTTAAATTGGTTTTCTTCAAAAATAGGTTTTACACAATATAAATTTCAAAATATTCATTAATATATATATTCATATCACTGAAATATTGTGGTGTTATTCGTCAGATAAATCCCAACAACAAACACAAATATTGCTATAATAATTACATTAACTATCAGTGTAACGTTTCTCTGTTCGTAAACTGGTTGAAGCGAATACGGTTCTCCGTACGGTTCTGTGATGTTGAACAAGTAGTCGGAATAAATATTATCGTTTTGGTACTCGAATTTTAATTCCAGTTCCGTTTGCAAATCTGTTAAGTACTCGTTCAGCTCCTCCAGGAACATAAAACAATTAAAATACTATTGCGAGTTCAAATACTTTTGATAGGCGTCAAAATCGAAGGTAACCGTGTAAATACCGCTTCCAGGAATCTGAGACACTTGGATATAATCGTTTCCAACCACACAGTACTGCGTTTCCGTGAAGTTCAGCATCTGATTCATAACACAGTACTTACCACCGTCCATTTGATAGTACATTTTTGTCAAGCCACAGTTGAATAACATCTTAGTAAGCTCATAATTGAACTGCTAAGGCTGGCACACAGTAGCCTCAAGATAATTGTAGTAATTTATGTTGTACCTCGGCTTTTTCTTTGAATACTGCTCAGGCTTCGCAACAAAATATGTATACTGATTTATTATAACTTAATTCTGATTTTCATAAAAATAACTCGCTAAATCGTACTACGATACTGGATTAATAATGTCAAAGTACGCTTTTTCTTGAATTGGATCGCGAATTCTACTTTGCAGTTAAAAGTACTCGTTATTATGAGCATTTGAAAATGATATACTGCTTTGAGCAAACCTTGGCGTGTATAAAATTTATGTTTAATCGTCAAACAAGTAGCAGCCAGCACAATTCGAATATTATGATCTAAATGCGTTATCCATGTATAAAGTTAGTTAATTTGAATAGAAATTTCTTTAATTCTATGATCTAAAGGAATAGAACCATAGATTATGGTTAACATCTAAAAACTTAGTACATACATGCATCTATTGCAGTCGTATCAAAACAAAAAATTTTTCTGTGGATAATTAGCTTTGCAAAAAGTATACGAGCCGTAACAATTTGAGGTGCCAAACGAACTTAGCGTCAATCACCATAACGAGATTCAAAGCTATTTAGATGTCACCAACAGCTAATAGTTATGAAAGAGGCAGCTATTAAATTGACTGGACTACTAACGGGTCCTTCATGTAGTTTCTTACTGGAACGTGAATTTTTTCTCCGTTCACCATCTTGTAAAAGTTTGTGCTTCTCCAGGGAATATTAAGTTGAATTTCATTGTCATATATGTCTAGGCACTCAGTAGTTCCAAATTGAGCTTTAAAATAAATGCAATCGTCGAACTGCATTATATCTGACGAATCATAATCAACATTTAATATAATCTTTTGCATTTCTTTATTTGCGAAGAATTCAGATGACATAACAGTAATAAGTCTACTATTTAAGTACTAATACGATGATTAAAATAGTTTTTCGGGCTTTTCTGTAATATATTGAATTTAAGTTTAGTCTTTTACAATTTGCCAAAATTTAGTATTTTATTTGTCCACGATATTTGTGAATAGTGTGTTTGTTCTAGAATTTACAAGTTACGTAGTGCTATTACTATTAATAAATAGTTGATTAGGTGTTAATGTTGTTAAAATGAGCCAAAAATGGAAAAGTTACTACCCCAATGTAAATCCATAACTCAAATATATTTGTTGTAACTCAAACAGAGATTATGTAGGTCTGTCTCCTTATTAAGTTGCTGCATAATAACTGTACATATACATTGTCTGCGAATAATCGAATAAACAATATTCATCAATATAAAATAGTGTATTTTAGTTCGCGTACTCATCATATCGTGAAGTTATTTAATCTAACAGAGTACTGAATCTTAAAGAGATACCAATCACTCCTTTAAATTGGTTTTCTTCAAAAATAGGTTTTACACAATATAAATTTCAAAATATTCATTAATATATATATTCATATCACTGAAATATTGTGGTGTTATTCGTCAGATAAATCCCAACAACAAACACAAATATTGCTATAATAATTACATTAACTATCAGTGTAACGTTTCTCTGTTCGTAAACTGGTTGAAGCGAATACGGTTCTCCGTACGGTTCTGTGATGTTGAACAAGTAGTCGGAATAAATATTATCGTTTTGGTACTCGAATTTTAATTCCAGTTCCGTTTGCAAATCTGTTAAGTACTCGTTCAGCTCCTCCAGGAACATAAAACAATTAAAATACTATTGCGAGTTCAAATACTTTTGATAGGCGTCAAAATCGAAGGTAACCGTGTAAATACCGCTTCCAGGAATCTGAGACACTTGGATATAATCGTTTCCAACCACACAGTACTGCGTTTCCGTGAAGTTCAGCATCTGATTCATAACACAGTACTTACCACCGTCCATTTGATAGTACATTTTTGTCAAGCCACAGTTGAATAACATCTTAGTAAGCTCATAATTGAACTGCTAAGGCTGGCACACAGTAGCCTCAAGATAATTGTAGTAATTTATGTTGTACCTCGGCTTTTTCTTTGAATACTGCTCAGGCTTCGCAACAAAATATGTATACTGATTTATTATAACTTAATTCTGATTTTCATAAAAATAACTCGCTAAATCGTACTACGATACTGGATTAATAATGTCAAAGTACGCTTTTTCTTGAATTGGATCGCGAATTCTACTTTGCAGTTAAAAGTACTCGTTATTATGAGCATTTGAAAATGATATACTGCTTTGAGCAAACCTTGGCGTGTATAAAATTTATGTTTAATCGTCAAACAAGTAGCAGCCAGCACAATTCGAATATTATGATCTAAATGCGTTATCCATGTATAAAGTTAGTTAATTTGAATAGAAATTTCTTTAATTCTATGATCTAAAGGAATAGAACCATAGATTATGGTTAACATCTTAAAACTTAGTACATACATGCATCTATTGCAGTCGTATCATAACACAAAATTGTTCTGTGGATAATTAGCGTTGCTAAAAGTATACGAGCCGTAACAATTTGAGGTGCCAAACGAACTTAGCGTCAATCACCATAACGAGATTCAAAGCTATTTAGATGTCACCAACAGCTAATAGTTATGAAAGAGGCAGCTATTAAATTGGCTGGACTACTAACGGGTCCTTCATGTAGTTTCTTACTGGAACGTGAATTTTTTCTCCGTTCACCATCTTGTAAAAGTTTGTGCTTCTCCAGGGAATATTAAGTTGAATTTCATTGTCATATATGTCTAGGCACTCAGTAGTTCCAAATTGAGCTTTAAAATAAATGCAATCGTCGAACTGCATTATATCTGACGAATCATAATCAACATTTAATATAATCTTTTGCATTTCTTTATTTGCGAAGAATTCAGATGACATAACAGTAATAAGTCTACTATTTAAGTACTAATACGATGATTAAAATAGTTTTTCGGGCTTTTCTGTAATATATTGAATTTAAGTTTAGTCTTTTACAATTTGCCAAAATTTAGTATTTTATTTGTCCACGATATTTGTGAATAGTGTGTTTGTTCTAGAATTTACAAGTTACGTAGTGCTATTACTATTAATAAATAGTTGATTAGGTGTTAATGTAGTTAAAATGAGCCAAAAATGGAAAAGTTACTACCCCAATGTAAATCCATAACTCAAATATATTTGTTGTAACTCAAACAGAGATTATGTAGGTCTGTCTCCTTATTAAGTTGCTGCATAATAACTGTACATATACATTGTCTGCGAATAATCGAATAAACAATATTCATCAATATAAAATAGTGTATTTTAGTTCGCGTACTCATCATATCGTGAAGTTATTTAATCTAACAGAGTACTGAATCTTAAAGAGATACCAATCACTCCTTTAAATTGGTTTTCTTCAAAAATAGGTTTTACACAATATAAATTTCAAAATATTCATTAATATATATATTCATATCACTGAAATATTGTGGTGTTATTCGTCAGATAAATCCCAACAACAAACACAAATATTGCTATAATAATTACATTAACTATCAGTGTAACGTTTCTCTGTTCGTAAACTGGTTGAAGCGAATACGGTTCTCCGTACGGTTCTGTGATGTTGAACAAGTAGTCGGAATAAATATTATCGTTTTGGTACTCGAATTTTAATTCCAGTTCCGTTTGCAAATCTGTTAAGTACTCGTTCAGCTCCTCCAGGAACATAAAACAATTAAAATACTATTGCGAGTTCAAATACTTTTGATAGGCGTCAAAATCGAAGGTAACCGTGTAAATACCGCTTCCAGGAATCTGAGACACTTGGATATAATCGTTTCCAACCACACAGTACTGCGTTTCCGTGAAGTTCAGCATCTGATTCATAACACAGTACTTACCACCGTCCATTTGATAGTACATTTTTGTCAAGCCACAGTTGAATAACATCTTAGTAAGCTCATAATTGAACTGCTAAGGCTGGCACACAGTAGCCTCAAGATAATTGTAGTAATTTATGTTGTACCTCGGCTTTTTCTTTGAATACTGCTCAGGCTTCGCAACAAAATATGTATACTGATTTATTATAACTTAATTCTGATTTTCATAAAAATAACTCGCTAAATCGTACTACGATACTGGATTAATAATGTCAAAGTACGCTTTTTCTTGAATTGGATCGCGAATTCTACTTTGCAGTTAAAAGTACTCGTTATTATGAGCATTTGAAAATGATATACTGCTTTGAGCAAACCTTGGCGTGTATAAAATTTATGTTTAATCGTCAAACAAGTAGCAGCCAGCACAATTCGAATATTATGATCTAAATGCGTTATCCATGTATAAAGTTAGTTAATTTGAATAGAAATTTCTTTAATTCTATGATCTAAAGGAATAGAACCATAGATTATGGTTAACATCTTAAAACTTAGTACATACATGCATCTATTGCAGTCGTATCATAACACAAAATTGTTCTGTGGATAATTAGCGTTGCTAAAAGTATACGAGCCGTAACAATTTGAGGTGCCAAACGAACTTAGCGTCAATCACCATAACGAGATTCAAAGCTATTTAGATGTCACCAACAGCTAATAGTTATGAAAGAGGCAGCTATTAAATTGGCTGGACTACTAACGGGTCCTTCATGTAGTTTCTTACTGGAACGTGAATTTTTTCTCCGTTCACCATCTTGTAAAAGTTTGTGCTTCTCCAGGGAATATTAAGTTGAATTTCATTGTCATATATGTCTAGGCACTCAGTAGTTCCAAATTGAGCTTTAAAATAAATGCAATCGTCGAACTGCATTATATCTGACGAATCATAATCAACATTTAATATAATCTTTTGCATTTCTTTATTTGCGAAGAATTCAGATGACATAACAGTAATAAGTCTACTATTTAAGTACTAATACGATGATTAAAATAGTTTTTCGGGCTTTTCTGTAATATATTGAATTTAAGTTTAGTCTTTTACAATTTGCCAAAATTTAGTATTTTATTTGTCCACGATATTTGTGAATAGTGTGTTTGTTCTAGAATTTACAAGTTACGTAGTGCTATTACTATTAATAAATAGTTGATTAGGTGTTAATGTAGTTAAAATGAGCCAAAAATGGAAAAGTTACTACCCCAATGTAAATCCATAACTCAAATATATTTGTTGTAACTCAAACAGAGATTATGTAGGTCTGTCTCCTTATTAAGTTGCTGCATAATAACTGTACATATACATTGTCTGCGAATAATCGAATAAACAATATTCATCAATATAAAATAGTGTATTTTAGTTCGCGTACTCATCATATCGTGAAGTTATTTAATCTAACAGAGTACTGAATCTTAAAGAGATACCAATCACTCCTTTAAATTAGTTTTCTTCAAAAATAGGTTTTACACAATATATATGCAAATCATTGTAAATATTAAAAGTAGCTGGAATCAAATGTGTATATGTATATCCTTTATAAATATACTTAACAACAATATCTTGTATTTAGAGCAATAGATGATCATTCATTTATTATAAATTTTTATATTAGTATGTTTAATTGTAACTTACGTTGCTGGCATTAAGTAATTTCAGATTAATCTAATAATAAATTTACTATTCAGTTAACATTTAATTCATTTATTATGTATATTTAATATATGCTCTAATATTAGTAATATTTAATGGCACATTTATTTTCTTAACATAAAATGAATTTATAAACACAAATTCTTTATTTTTATATACTTTTTATTGGAATTAATTCTTTTTATTGCACTGAAACCCTTTGGAAATTATAAATACTGTTGTTCTATTAGAATCAGTATAAAAATTATCAAAATAATCAATTAACTAATAAATATTAACATTGAAATTAGACGGTTTTACATTTGAGTATAGTGCAGCTGAGTTTATATCGTAAGCGAAGCCGCGGTAAACTTTTTTAATTTCTTATCCAATAATAAATATATTGACATGAACTTTCTCGGAAATAGAATTTACAATATCTACCAATAGTAACCTGTACATATCCAATTCTTTTTGTTCAACATTTAAGTCCAAATAAATATCGTAGCTGTCAAGCTAACTAATGGAAAAACTACCCACTGTAATTGCCAAATCATAATCTGGTTGTTTGCTATTATACGGGAAAACAAAATTATTTCTGTTCTTATCTATGTACACTATTTCATCAAACATTTCAATGCTAGATTGTTCTTCTTGTTTATTTAGTATTATAGTTCCAGATGCATCGTTTAATTATTTAATAAATGATTCGTTGAACTGCTAAATAATATTTTAATCTTACACAAACGAGTTTACGTGCGTTTTCATAACCATAGACGTGTTTATATTAGCAGAACCCCATTTAGCTTCATAATCATTGGATATATTAAGTTATGGTTCTTCAGATGATACAAATTACGAATTGTATTGAAATTGATTTATATCTAATTTGTCCAGTGCATTTTATCTTTAGATTATATAGCTAGTTAACATATTATGCACAATTGTTTGTCTTTAGGTGTCAAAAGATTGAGTTGACTTAGATATTTTCTAAATTATGCTATATAACGTACTTTGAAGTTATAATTTTGATTAATCACTCTTAATTATATCATCTTATATATTTTGGATAACTATTTAAATTATAAATATCATGATCTTGAAGTGGTAAACACAACAAATTTATATTTATGTGTATACTATCATATATTTACAATGTTTAAAATTAATGTTTAAACGCTAAAATCGTGTTTAAGACGAGTTTTTGAGTAGATGTACATATATTACTAACTGAGCCAAAGAATAAGTCAAGTATATTCACTTGTATTAGTTAATAACCAAAAATAATAACTGATAGTACTAAAGTTGATAAAGTAAATTAATCTATGTTATATATTTGTCAAAATGGTTTCAAAAACAAGTTATCAAACGTTTAGTGAGAATATATTTGTGTTTATGTATTTATATTTATACTCAGAAGAATGATAAAAATAATAAAGATATTTTTAAATAAGACTATTTAGCTAATATAACCCGTAATAATTATATGCAGTCCTTTTCCATCACACTAGAACGACACACGTTTTTCTACTAATTCCAAAATTCAAACAAAAAATCTTATTAATATTAAACAAGTGTTATTTTATTAATTTTACAAAGCAAATTATCAAATTTCCACATCATAATGGGTTGTGGCGCAAGCTAAGATAAATAAGTAGAAATTACCACTACTGATTTCGAGCATGATTCACCAATAGAATGCTTTTAAAGTCGATTTCATGGTTTCTTTCATCCTGAACTAGCCGCTGGCCTATTTTTTAATTACTGTTTTAATTTATAAGCTAAATAAGGCGAAGCACCTCTTAATCAAGGTAAACTTACAAATGATTCTAAATTTTCATTATTACCGTTAGAATAAGAAGACAATGAAATATTTAAACAAATTAAAAGATTGAAACGTGATACTATATCAACCATGACAATGCCATCAGCTATTAATTAGTCTATTGATGAACATCAAACATATTTGCAAGACAAATATGCATTAATTAAAGAAGAAGAACTTAAACAGAAATAGTCAGGAGTTGTTGAACTTCCTAACGAGGATGACGAGCCAAATTTGCGTCTTAGTGTATCTTCATTACCTGATATGTAAGTGTACAAAGTAGATTATTCTAAATTTAAAGCATCATTCAACGCAATATATGAATTAATTAAAACTGACATTCCATATTTATCCGAATTCGACTTATATCAAGTGGAAAATTATATTAAATATGATCCAACTAATGTTCATCATACACCACATTTATCCAATAACTTTAGAACGTTTATGGCAACTTCACAACCTTCGGCAAATGTTTATTCTATGCAATCATATTTATAGCTGTATTATATTTTTAGTCCAGAACAACTTGTTAAGGTTTTACGGGATCCACTGTATATATTATTCTTCTATGCAGATGAATTATTTAATACATATGCAGAGTGTAATGTCTTATTGGGACTTTTTTAATAACACTTTCCAGATCTTAAAGTACCTATAAAAAAGATATTTCTTAAATCATGTGAAGAAAATCACATTCAGTTGGATGAATTTGAAACTATTCTTCTTCCAAAATTAAAAGATGAACTTAAAAAACATTAAAACGATCTAAAATTAAACTTGAATAAACCTGATTTAAAATAATTTGTAAAAGCCGATAAAAATAGAATTAAACAAATTTATTAAGAGGTATCTAAAAGTATAAGTAAATTTATGTTGGATTTAGATCCAAACTCAAAATGGATGAAAAGAAACGAAAGTTAAGCTGGATTGCTTAACGATGACTAGATAAAAGAAGAATAAGAAATGAGAAAAGCACTGGGAGACTGAATTTTATAGTTTTTGGATCTTATATGATTAATATCTCAATAATTTTTAATCTCACTACATACTTTAACGTTTCCATGGTAATATTAATTTATCATTTATTGCATCAATTGCTTCTTATCCGTGTAAAACAACAGAATCGTACTCTCTTTTGTCGCGCATCGTTTTTGGAATAGTCACACTTTTGCGGATATCTAAATAATTATTTCCACGGTCAGTGTTATATTTTCCAGGTCCACGCATATTATCTATTACTATCTGATTCTCATTGTTGAATTATCGTTCTACTGCTACAACTTTTCTCTTTTTTCTGAACGACACCTTTTTTGGTTGATGGAATATATCAACATTCTGTGTAATATTTTCTTTATCGTCAATAATTGTTTTCCGCTCGCTTTTATAAAGTGCCAAAGAAGGTTATTCTATTTTTTAATCTATTGTCCCATATTTGGTTGGGGATGGTATATCTAAAATCAAAGGCTTTTCGAATGGATTACGATTCGATTCAGCTACGTGTACTGCTTCAATAGATCGTCTTCGATTGTACAGAGATTTAGCGTAAGCTATGGTATCATAGTGATGGTGATTAATCATTATGTGGTGTGATTTGTATATTTCTTTGCGTAGTGTTATCTATAATAATCCGTCACTCCAAATGATGTAAATGTTTAATCTGGCATTAAAGCCTGTGATAGCAGTGTTGTTATTTTCTGGTATCTTGTCAAAATCTAGAATGTTGATATCCGTTTATATCTGTTTATCACTTTGTTTTCCTTCAAGTTTTTCATCCGATTTGTTTCTCCTTTGTTCTGTTCTAACTTTGAGTCGTTTACTGCGTCGACCGAATTTGTACACTTAAGATCTTTTTAAACCGGCTAAAGTGAATGCGAATCATTTTAATTTGGTTGTAGGTTTATTTTCTCCAAAGTGCTGCTCCAAGCCCGCTCTATCTTACCACCCGCGTGGTTAAAAGGCTTGTGTTCAGTATTTTGATCATTTTTGCGAGTTTATTTCCGTTAACGTTCAGGCCTCTAATTAATTGTTGTTTATGTCTTTTTTGTCCTTCCTCGTCGCGGCCTCAGGTGCGACTCTCGCCCAGTGCATTATTTTATTCATATAAGAAATTAAATATTTTAAGAGAATTGCGATCGTTTTCATTCAGAACCCGAAGCTTTTAATTAATTTCGTTCAACTTTTGATAAACGTTCCCGTTTTCATTTCCGCGCTCACGTAATTGACCGTTCAAATATACAGACTTAGATTCACACTACCAAGCATCTACTAAGACGATTTAATGATGATTTAATCAGATCTAAAGCAAGATAAAGCGTTTCTGAGCATCATACAAAACGAACTAATTCCAATTCAAAGCGCTGAAAAAGGAGGACAAATATTCGGACCAAACGGGGAAGTGGTTGACGCGAAAATTCTTAACAAAAAAGAAGGACTCGACATAATTACTGAAATTACAAGAAAATGCGGTATACTTGAAAAAATACAGTGGCTGAGGACTTTATAGTGAAAGGATTTCAATATAAAGTGAAACTTTTAACATTATTACTTAACATTATTATAAAAGAAGGACATGTCAATATAATTTTAGTACAGCCGTTTTAAAAAATGATTGTTGCGAGTCAATAATTGTTAATTGTTCTAATTATTTCCGGACAAATCCTGTCCTGTAGTGTTGAACGTATCATTAATTTTTATCAGTAAAGTATTTTGATATTAGACTATGCAATATTTTAAAATTACTCGCGTAAATTAATTAGTTAATTTACTTACGAAGAAATGAAATATATTAATTAACCAGTAAGTATCCTCAATATCTTGTATTGTGAGCTTTAAGTCAATATAAATACTTTTGTTAACTAAACTGTAAATAAACTGTAAATAATAGAGAAATACTATTAGTGAAGATGCAATAGTGAAGCAATATATTAATCATGCAAAAATAATAGAAATATATTTCAAATCCACACCTACACTTGAATAAGTAATGTATATGAAAAAGAACTAATCAAACGTCAAACCGCTATGTAAACCTCTATCCCGAATAAATAGTGACGCAGAAGAAGATGCCGACAAAACATCCCCAGAACTAATAAATGGCCGCCGAAAATATATGAGACCGCAACTACCAAAAATCTCAAAACCAAGCGGTGACGCAATTAAATAATGTTTTAACTTAGAGGTTCCGATAATAGAAAATATGGAAGGATTAAACGAAGAACAAAGAATGGAAACGTTCACTTCAAACTTCTTCATGACTGTTATTCACAACCCCAACTAACTTCAAGACAAGTTCGTTATTCAACAAAAGATAAACAAGCTCATAGACGCAAAGCCGGAAGGTGTAGATATAAACAGCGAACTGGAAACAATCAAGTCGTTTCTGACAGAATAGCTGGACTTAATTGACTTCTTCTGCCAGACCAGTTAGTTCTCTTCTCTGATTGAAAAATATCAGCTGAGTTCTTTAACCTTATCGAATCCGAACTTTAAATCGGCTCTCAAAAACTTTTTCCAGCTGAACATAAACATGGAGTGCTTGCAGCTGTTTTACGTGTATCTATTTGATAAAGTTCCCTTATCGATAGATAGCGTAGACTTAAACGATGACTTCTTCGAGATCTTCGGAGGGAAGTGCTGTTACGGCTACACACTTTGTAGTTTGATCGCGCTGCAGCGGGAGTGATGTTTATTGTTTAATTATAATATTCGAGTTTTATGTATGTTAGTTATCTAAAATACTTCAAAAATAGTGAATTGATTATTAGATTATAAAACCACGATAAAATGAATGAAAATTGAATGCACTCAAATCACTGGCTGTCGTGTTTGGCCTTTTCGACCATCAGGGCCTTGAACTCCTCGAAGTCGATGGAGCCGTCCTTGTTGGTGTCGACCATGTTGAACATCTCTTGACCCTGTTCTCTGGAGCAGCACTGTCCGATGCTTTCCATGAAGGCGGCGAGTTCTTCGAAGCTGATGCTTCCGTTCTTGTCAGTGTCGACCATGGCGAACATTTGTTCGACAGTGGGCATGGAGCATTGGCCGTGGCAGCATTGTGACATATCTTCGAGGGAGTGGGAGTAGTATCAATAAACAATATGTGTATTTTCAACGGAAAGGTGCGTGGGCGAAGCCGGCTAGCTCCAGTGCGCATGCAAGTGGATTTTGTTTCAATTATACATTTGTCTGCTAACTGAGTCAGCGGTTATTCCCCCCAACCTACTTCAATATTGCAGCAGTTTAGTCCACGTTTTTGAGTTAAATTCCCTTCTCTACTTATTTACCTATATATGTGCTATAGTTTCAATTTCACACTTCAATTATGATGAAAGCGGAATCGTTATAAATCATCAAGCAAAGTTAAAGCAGCTTTTTAGAAACGAAATTCTGATAACCACTAATATAGAACGCAATTTAAGTTGACTTATATTTATTATTATAGGTTTATTAATAAATGCTAGCAATTATGCTAATTAAAATTGTAAATTTCAAAGAAAAAGTTCATTTGACGCTGATAATTGCTTTAAATATTGTCATTCACGATATTTTAAGCTTATAAAAATCACTGTCCGACCTTTCATAAGTCATTTACTATAATACTCATCATTTGAGATAAATAGTAATAATTGAGATGAAATATTAACATATATCATGTTAAAACTATATAAACTAGTGATAATGACAATTTTATATTTTAATATATTTTTAAATATCAATATGTGTAGGTTGGGGGGGAATAACCGAGTCAGCTATCTAAATTTTTGGGTGTTCGAGCATCTGCCAGAATACTGGTGTTTACTTCATGAGTCAACGAATTTGTAGCCAACGTCATCTTCCACCGCCTCCCTTGACACCAAAATCCATTCCAAAATTTCGTGTTATTCAATTTTCTAGAATATGCTCACTGGATTAATAAAGAGCGAATCTAGTGGATGTAGAAATGATTTATAACATGCTCCTTTTTGACAGACATGAGCTTCAACAAAGCAGATTCACCGGTATGCACGTGCATGTAGAATTCGATTAAATTGCGTTTTCGTCTGCTAGATATCTCAGCTAGCTGAACTTCATAACTATTCACACATATGTCAAATAAATACAAATGGTTACTTTATAAACAACTATACTATTTTGTAATCATCTTCCTTATTTAGCTGTCTTTTATCACCAAAATATTAATTCAACAAAATTATAATTCAATATTTTTATTTTTATTTACTATATTTTAGGTTTATTATATTTTTTAAAATAATTGATATATTTTGCAAAACATTTAATGACTTTCTAAATACGAAAAAAATTATTTGGTTACCTAAACCTTAAACCGAAAAAGTATGAAAAGTCATATAACTCTTTTTTAGAATCGTAAATATATACATCACGCCATAAATTACTGTATGTCTATAAATTACGTCTATAGTGGTCACCCTTTTCTCTGATCATCACATTTCATATGAACTTTCTTACTTACTGAACTTTCTTCCTCTCTAATTATTCCTATCTTTGCGTTAGAACCATAAATATTATATTCTGTTATTTTGAGTTCATTCTGTTATTTAATCAGTTCGGAATCAAGGGAGCGTAATTATGAATCAAACGATGATCCAAGAAAATATTTGATGGTAAAGAGTTCCATATTTCAAATGGTGAACTTTTATCAACTAAAAGATATTAATGAAGTTTTAATACAACTTGTTACAACTTAATAATTATTTTTATACTGCGCTTCTACAGTTTGGATGTTTGGTCTTTTTATTCATTTAATTCTAAACATACTTATTAACGTATTTGTTTAAATATATTGTGTTAAACAGTTAACAAACACAATAAACAGTATCCAGTTGTTATAAATTGTATACATTATTAAATAATCTATTTCACTTCTTTCAATGTGGAAAGACTCCTTTAGTGAACGACTCAGAACTTATCTCCAACTCGAGTTCGGAGTATAGGCGTCTACTGACATGCAGACATACCAGTTCATACACTCCAGATACATTAAAAACGGCACCTGGGCCAAAATAGCAACCCTTTGTGGAGCAACAGAGAAGAACGTTCACGACTATTACCACAATACATGGAGCAAGCAGTTCTGTGACAGCTACGACGAATACAAGCCAGAGATGTTCCAACAACTCGAACAATTGGTTAATAGTAGCACAGCTAAGAGCGAGGTCCTGCACTAGATAATATATAACCTTCAGCAACAATACCCAGAGAAAAACTTTCATTCAATCTCGCTTAGATAAATATTGGCTCATGCATACGAACGACTTCAGAAGAAGTAGAGAAGACCGTCTTAGGCGCATGAAAACGATAGACACGAATCGAACCGCCAAAACGATCTGCAAGTTGTATTTCATAAACGCCTTTCGCAGAATTTGAATAGTTTGACGTTGCTGCCTTGGTAGCCTAGCTCAAATAACTTATTTAGTGATATATTTTTGTTGCTTATTTGTTTACAACATAATTTATGTTATTCTGGTACGTACTAGTATGTAATGCAAATGCAAAACTCAAGAAACATAAAAAGGAAGTGAAAACATACTGTTTAAATACAAAATATAATTATGACTTACTTGAATAACTTATCCGCTTCACTAAAACGGAAATATATGTGTAGTAGTGTGATCGACTGACATACAAATATATTTAAGCCATAAACCACTAATTAACAAATATGATTACGTGATATTTATATCGTAGAAAAGTTAACTACAATAATTTACAGTAAAGCATATTTGATTTTTTATGATTGTCTAATATTAAATTATCAGATGTAAAATGTGAAATATCACGCAAAATATCATACAATACTAAATATCATTAGTATTATAGCTGTTGAACGCTAATAATTCTATGTTTATTGTAACAATATCGACATATCGCTTATTGAAATTGTAGCATTGCTTCTTTTAACTTTCAGAATCAATTGTATATAACAAACAGAATCTTAAAGAATTTAGTACACTACAACTACTTCGTGAAATTTGCGATGAAACCAAAAAATACGAAACACCAAAGATTAAAGCAAACCTGTAATGTTTTCACATGTGTTCACAAATGAATATTATCAATGTTATATGGTTCTAAAACATTATTTATAATTTCATTTCAATTTCTCATATCAACCCACACGCACTCAGGATTGAATGCACCAAAGCGGTGTGTTCAGGGCTTTGTGTTATTTCGGTTCGGTTATCGTTTAATATTTTAACGAGGTTTCCACTGCCACTGAATCTGCTTCTCAGAATGGTCTCATATTGTTTTAGTTTGTCGTTTTCTTTTCCGCTCGCGCAAAACTTTTCTATTTCGAAAATGGCCTATTCGTCTATCAGTTTGGTCTTTCCCTGTTGTTTTCTATGTTTCGTTCCATAGCTATCTATTTCGAATTCGTTTACCTTTTTAAAGGCGAAAATCCCATCATTTTGACATAAAATGAGAATCTAACGCTGGTTCATATTGAGCCCACTAATAACCACTGGCGGATTTTCTATGATGGAATGCATTTATTTTATTATTACCACTGGTATAGACTGTTCAGTGGTTACCTCTAGTTGGAACTTTTGATATCCAACAGCGTGTTCTCTCGACTCCAAAAGAGGTTTTGATTCTGAATCAATTCGAATCGTGAAATACTGAATTCGAATTTCTTTCCCGGCTATTTTAAAGGTAACCAGAGATTCGTAGGAAAGAATGAATTCGCATTTGAGATCTGCTTTAAGCGAAAATGGTAGTTCCAGAAAGTTTTTGCATACAAAGGAAACTCCTGTTAATTTCTGCTTTAAAGGTTCTATTTTAGTAAGATCCTGCATTTGTTTTGGAATAATAAAGTTCGAGTGCATAAGAAGCTAACGAAATGCGTCATTGACTCCTACATAATCTTTATGATTTTCGCTGTAATATATGTCCGTAACTGTGTTTTAGATAAAGTTGTCCAACAAATTAGTATTAATCTGCACTTGTAATTTAGAAATATCGTCTGGCAATAAAACTTGAGCCAAGTCATGAATTCTTTGTTCGTCTGCGAAGCAATATGTTTAGCCATTGTACAAAACAGAAGCAACTGGCGAATATAATATCGAGTTAGATAAGCGACATACAAATACTGTGTGGTCGTCTATTTTCGGATTGTTCAAATCTAATATTGCAAATGAATTGTGATTAACAGGTGTTGTAGTCATATATTATTTTATTATGTCGGATATCGTATCAGTAGGCACAGTTAGCGAGGCGCTCTTAAAATTGTACGGAATGTCATCATATAGTTATTCAGAAAAGTCCAAGTACTTTTCATTTGTTTTTAAGTACGTGAAGTAATTTTACCTTTCGAAGTCTTATAGATACAACGAATAGCAAATGGCCGACGCGTAGAATTGAGATATTATGTGAGCGTACGTGAACGAATATTCCAGAAAACTGTTTTCGTTTTCATATCTTTCGTTAGTCTAAAATAAACTTGGTACCGTTTAATCGTTTTATACGGCGTTTTGGTCAAACATCATGGTTCTAGAAAACGAATCGTTTTCTTTCTTGTATTTTATTAAAACTGTATCTGCGAACCTCACCAGCTGAGAATTTTGTCTAATGCCATCATAAATATCTTTACAAATTGACTTCCAAAAATCTTTGATGTTGAAACACTCTTGATTTAAAAAGAGAACTTGAGAATCCAAAAGAGTTTGTTAGTAGGTCATATTGTGCTTTAGCAAACACTGAGTGTCTCTTTAGGCATCTATTTTTACTTATACATTTACCAAAATCTGATTTATAATATTTTGCTCGAAAGGCTGTATTTCATGGTCATAAAGAAGCACGTCTCTGCTGCGTTTCGGCTTAAATTCACTAGACTCATTTGCTAACGTTTATTTTGAAACTGTTGGCAGAGTTTGCGGTTTGCTTGATAAAGAAAATTTTCCAGATGGTTTTGGTTTTTCTGGCTATTTTGTTCTTTAATCTTCGAACAGCTGCAGCCATGTAAAAGTGGTTGGCTTCTTTGCTCCTGAGCGAATTAGTTTCATGCACTATCCAATTGATGGAGGTTTTGACTATCTCCACCAATTGCCTTATCTAATATCTTCTTAAGACAGAAATTTATTAGCCGTAACAAGCCCCATTAACTGGTTTGAAGTGAGAGACATGTAGACGTTTAGTTGTTACAGTTATTTTACCATGGACAACACTTCCTAAGATGCAATTTCTATTTTAATGTTATTTGGTTCTATCAGGCCTGGAGGAATCTGTATCTCTTCAGCTGATTGCTAGTTAATTATTGAAATTCTTTTCTGCTAAATGTGCCAATATTCCTTTAAATGATCTTAATTATACAGCTACTGGCATTGCGCGCCTAAAATGCACTGTTTGCGTATCAAGTGAGAGTGCACGAGCATTTGATAATGATAGTCGTCTGTTTCCCTGCATTCATTTGTGCATTATAAATAGCTGGCGTGGTGAAACTCAGACATATGATTAATAGACTGTTCCGTCTTTTTCCCTTGATGCGAGCAAATTATTCCGTCTGGACACAAATTTGACAGTTTTTTAGAAGGATGTCCTCTGTGACACTACGAAAGAAAACAGAAGCACGAATGGTCACAGGGTTGAGGGTGAGTGACAGTCAGCTTCAGCTGAGTATGTTGTTCTTGAGTCAGCTAACAGATTTTCAACGAACATTGCAAAGCTTGGCTTATTTCTACGTTGAAGTTGGCGACAGGAACCAGTTTTATAAAATCTGGAGAAAACCTTTATATGGCATCCAGCGTATCTGTGTGCAGCGAGTAGATATATCTCTGTCTCTGGCACAATGTACATATCTTCCCGTTGTTCAATCCTGGAAGACATATTCCTGCTCGGGACTTAGCGCCATACTTTGTGTTATATGATTTAAGCTGCCCAAATACAAACCCCAGGCTTTTTTCTATTTGTCTAAAGCCTTCATTGTGTTCGCTGAACGCGCCTTCATCTGGATGGATGTAAATCTTTTCGAACAGAAGCTAATAAGTAAGGAGCACAACCTGCACAACAACTCCGAGTCCTCTAAACTGATTTCCAACTCCAGATGGCATCGGAAACACGACGTGAACCACTTCGGTGCCCAAGGCAACGGCTTCGTCCAGGGCCCATATGAACGAATTCAGCCACTTGTTGAAACCGTGCGTTTCTGGATCAAATGCGGTGATGACGTCAACCCGCTGGCCGTTGATGAACTTTCCGAACGGATTTCGAATTACTTTGCAGCGCACGACCTAGGGCTTGTCTACCAGTTTGTAGTTCTAGTTCAAAGTCGACGCCGAAATGAAAGACGTGTGCGTGAGCACATCCGCGTTGTGGCATCTAGACATGATTTGAGATAGCCGCTCGTGGAGGTTGAACGGCTGATTGTACTAATAACATTTCGGCTGAATGCAATGGGAGTTGTTGCCCGCCACCAAACCAACGATGGCTTGTTTTTTGGTCTCTTTGGATAACAAATCCGCGAGTTGGTTCTGCACCATCTTGATGTTGGGCTGCGACACATTTTTCTGGTATTGTGAAAGAGATTTGTGCTCGATCGTGACATCGCGCGAGCCAAAACAGTACTTTTGGGACTCTTACTCTGTGATAGTGCATCGTACGTGGTTCATCAGACATATGTAGGACATCTGACCGGACAGCGTAAAATTTAGGATGTTATTGTATTCATACTGGTCAAAATACGGATCGTCTGCTTATATAATAGATTCATTTTACTTAAATTAGTCTATTTATTATGTATATTATTGTAATATATTCGAAATAACTTATTCAGAATCTACTGTCAGCATAATCTTTGTTTATATTTAAAGTGAAAAACATTAATTGGATACTATTTGATTAGCCATAATTTTCTTAAAAATCTTTAATTTTCTTAAAACAATAACTGGAACTTCATATCTTAAAAATATTCTGTGAATCTTTACCATTCACTGATGTACTAGAATATTTATGCAACTGTGAAAACACCAAAGATTAAAGCAAACCTGTAATGTTTTCACATGTGTTCACAAATGAATATTATCAATGTTATATGGTTCTAAAACATTATTTATAATTTCATTTCAATTTCTCATATCAACCCACACGCACTCAGGATTGAATGCACCAAAGCGGTGTGTTCAGGGCTTTGTGTTATTTCGGTTCGGTTATCGTTTAATATTTTAACGAGGTTTCCACTGCCACTGAATCTGCTTCTCAGAATGGTCTCATATTGTTTTAGTTTGTCGTTTTCTTTTCCGCTCGCGCAAAACTTTTCTATTTCGAAAATGGCCTATTCGTCTATCAGTTTGGTCTTTCCCTGTTGTTTTCTATGTTTCGTTCCATAGCTATCTATTTCGAATTCGTTTACCTTTTTAAAGGCGAAAATCCCATCATTTTGACATAAAATGAGAATCTAACGCTGGTTCATATTGAGCCCACTAATAACCACTGGCGGATTTTCTATGATGGAATGCATTTATTTTATTATTACCACTGGTATAGACTGTTCAGTGGTTACCTCTAGTTGGAACTTTTGATATCCAACAGCGTGTTCTCTCGACTCCAAAAGAGGTTTTGATTCTGAATCAATTCGAATCGTGAAATACTGAATTCGAATTTCTTTCCCGGCTATTTTTAAGGTAACCAGAGATTCGTAGGAAAGAATGAATTCGCATTTGAGATCTGCTTTAAGCGAAAATGGTAGTTCCAGAAAGTTTTTGCATACAAAGGAAACTCCTGTTAATTTCTGCTTTAAAGGTTCTATTTTAGTAAGATCCTGCATTTGTTTTGGAATAATAAAGTTCGAGTGCATAAGAAGCTAACGAAATGCGTCATTGACTCCTACATAATCTTTATGATTTTCGCTGTAATATATGTCCGTAACTGTGTTTTAGATAAAGTTGTCCAACAAATTAGTATTAATCTGCACTTGTAATTTAGAAATATCGTCTGGCAATAAAACTTGAGCCAAGTCATGAATTCTTTGTTCGTCTGCGAAGCAATATGTTTAGCCATTGTACAAAACAGAAGCAACTGGCGAATATAATATCGAGTTAGATAAGCGACATACAAATACTGTGTGGTCGTCTATTTTCGGATTGTTCAAATCTAATATTGCAAATGAATTGTGATTAACAGGTGTTGTAGTCATATATTATTTTATTATGTCGGATATCGTATCAGTAGGCACAGTTAGCGAGGCGCTCTTAAAATTGTACGGAATGTCATCATATAGTTATTCAGAAAAGTCCAAGTACTTTTCATTTGTTTTTAAGTACGTGAAGTAATTTTACCTTTCGAAGTCTTATAGATACAACGAATAGCAAATGGCCGACGCGTAGAATTGAGATATTATGTGAGCGTACGTGAACGAATATTCCAGAAAACTGTTTTCGTTTTCATATCTTTCGTTAGTCTAAAATAAACTTGGTACCGTTTAATCGTTTTATACGGCGTTTTGGTCAAACATCATGGTTCTAGAAAACGAATCGTTTTCTTTCTTGTATTTTATTAAAACTGTATCTGCGAACCTCACCAGCTGAGAATTTTGTCTAATGCCATCATAAATATCTTTACAAATTGACTTCCAAAAATCTTTGATGTTGAAACACTCTTGATTTAAAAAGAGAACTTGAGAATCCAAAAGAGTTTGTTAGTAGGTCATATTGTGCTTTAGCAAACACTGAGTGTCTCTTTAGGCATCTATTTTTACTTATACATTTACCAAAATCTGATTTATAATATTTTGCTCGAAAGGCTGTATTTCATGGTCATAAAGAAGCACGTCTCTGCTGCGTTTCGGCTTAAATTCACTAGACTCATTTGCTAACGTTTATTTTGAAACTGTTGGCAGAGTTTGCGGTTTGCTTGATAAAGAAAATTTTCCAGATGGTTTTGGTTTTTCTGGCTATTTTGTTCTTTAATCTTCGAACAGCTGCAGCCATGTAAAAGTGGTTGGCTTCTTTGCTCCTGAGCGAATTAGTTTCATGCACTATCCAATTGATGGAGGTTTTGACTATCTCCACCAATTGCCTTATCTAATATCTTCTTAAGACAGAAATTTATTAGCCGTAACAAGCCCCATTAACTGGTTTGAAGTGAGAGACATGTAGACGTTTAGTTGTTACAGTTATTTTACCATGGACAACACTTCCTAAGATGCAATTTCTATTTTAATGTTATTTGGTTCTATCAGGCCTGGAGGAATCTGTATCTCTTCAGCTGATTGCTAGTTAATTATTGAAATTCTTTTCTGCTAAATGTGCCAATATTCCTTTAAATGATCTTAATTATACAGCTACTGGCATTGCGCGCCTAAAATGCACTGTTTGCGTATCAAGTGAGAGTGCACGAGCATTTGATAATGATAGTCGTCTGTTTCCCTGCATTCATTTGTGCATTATAAATAGCTGGCGTGGTGAAACTCAGACATATGATTAATAGACTGTTCCGTCTTTTTCCCTTGATGCGAGCAAATTATTCCGTCTGGACACAAATTTGACAGTTTTTTAGAAGGATGTCCTCTGTGACACTACGAAAGAAAACAGAAGCACGAATGGTCACAGGGTTGAGGGTGAGTGACAGTCAGCTTCAGCTGAGTATGTTGTTCTTGAGTCAGCTAACAGATTTTCAACGAACATTGCAAAGCTTGGCTTATTTCTACGTTGAAGTTGGCGACAGGAACCAGTTTTATAAAATCTGGAGAAAACCTTTATATGGCATCCAGCGTATCTGTGTGCAGCGAGTAGATATATCTCTGTCTCTGGCACAATGTACATATCTTCCCGTTGTTCAATCCTGGAAGACATATTCCTGCTCGGGACTTAGCGCCATACTTTGTGTTATATGATTTAAGCTGCCCAAATACAAACCCCAGGCTTTTTTCTATTTGTCTAAAGCCTTCATTGTGTTCGCTGAACGCGCCTTCATCTGGATGGATGTAAATCTTTTCGAACAGAAGCTAATAAGTAAGGAGCACAACCTGCACAACAACTCCGAGTCCTCTAAACTGATTTCCAACTCCAGATGGCATCGGAAACACGACGTGAACCACTTCGGTGCCCAAGGCAACGGCTTCGTCCAGGGCCCATATGAACGAATTCAGCCACTTGTTGAAACCGTGCGTTTCTGGATCAAATGCGGTGATGACGTCAACCCGCTGGCCGTTGATGAACTTTCCGAACGGATTTCGAATTACTTTGCAGCGCACGACCTAGGGCTTGTCTACCAGTTTGTAGTTCTAGTTCAAAGTCGACGCCGAAATGAAAGACGTGTGCGTGAGCACATCCGCGTTGTGGCATCTAGACATGATTTGAGATAGCCGCTCGTGGAGGTTGAACGGCTGATTGTACTAATAACATTTCGGCTGAATGCAATGGGAGTTGTTGCCCGCCACCAAACCAACGATGGCTTGTTTTTTGGTCTCTTTGGATAACAAATCCGCGAGTTGGTTCTGCACCATCTTGATGTTGGGCTGCGACACATTTTTCTGGTATTGTGAAAGAGATTTGTGCTCGATCGTGACATCGCGCGAGCCAAAACAGTACTTTTGGGACTCTTACTCTGTGATAGTGCATCGTACGTGGTTCATCAGACATATGTAGGACATCTGACCGGACAGCGTAAAATTTAGGATGTTATTGTATTCATACTGGTCAAAATACGGATCGTCTGACGTTAGTATTTATTGAATATGTAATTGTTAAACAATTGTGTCGTAATTTTATTTAAATCCATCAGATTATTATATGCCAGAATCTATATTTATCATAAATTAGGGAGAAGTGAAAATGTTTAATATTTTCTTTTATTGATAAGAGAAAATATAGGGAAATCTATTCATTCAAGAATCAACTTCAATTATGTTACTGTAAGAAAGCAGCATTATTGTTAATTGAACTTTCATATTTTCTTTTCAAACAGTTGATGCCACTTTTATAGTTAGTCGTTTGAAGTAGCGTATCCATTGCTATCGAAATATTACTATTTTAGATAACGGATTCTAAAATACACTTATTTTTGATTTTTAGATTTAATATTATTGGCTATACTTTAATAATTCGATAATCCAAATATTTTTACTAAATTGAATAGCTGTTAATCTTCAATTTTTGTCCATCGTGATCTTTAGCTTAATAAGGATAGATCCTATAAATCGTTAGTTATATTACTCTTTATAGTTTCTATTTACTATTTAATTATGTTTATTTAATTTTAGAGGGCTATTTATTCTAATTGTTAGTAAAACATTTCATTCATATTTCGAGATGGGACAGAAATATATTATTGTTATTTATTATTTTAAAATATATTATTAACTGCTATTTTTAAGATACAAAAATATAGTCAAATGAAAAAGTGTAGAGTATTTGTGAACAAGACGTTGTTAATAATAGTTAATACTTGTAGTATGAATGTTGATGTTTTGTAAAAGAAATGTGATGATCAAAGAAAAAGAGTAACCAGTAAAGACGTAATTTACGGTGTGATGATCTCTATTAGACTAAATTTAGTGTTTACGGTGTGATGTTTTCATACGTACTACAGTACCTCGCTCTCAAGGGGTAGCCTTTTCACTTATAAGTCATATCTAACCCCCATTTAAGTGAAATGTATCTAAAATGTATCCAAAATTAATGTTGAATTTGAAGGGCTTATAGTCAAAAAACGGGGTTTAAATGCATGATTTTTGGCACTCGCTTATAAGGGCCCCTTCTGAATGAGGCAATGTAGTTCTCAATCTCTAAATCTTGTTTGATCATTTTTCTATTAAATGATACTATAATATATTTATACATTTCAACTTAATTTATTTTCACCTCCCTAACCCATTAAATGCCATTAGAACCAGTTATTGTTCAAGATTCTCCTTGCCTTGGCCCATACTCTCATGCTATGAAAGCCAACGGATTTTTATTCGTATCTGGTCAATTAGGCATGGTTGGTGGTCAATTACCACATACTGTTGAAGAATAGACTGATGCTTGTTTAAAAAACTTAGGTAACGTTCTTAAAGCTGCTGGATCTGATTATAATAAAGTAGTTAAGTGCTAAGTTATGTTAAAGGACATGAATGATTTTGCTAAAGTAAACGAAGTTTATGCTAAGTATTTCGTTCAAAACAAGCCAGCTAGAATTTGTGTTGAAGTTGCTAGACTTCCAAAAGACGCACTTGTCGAAATTGACGCTATAGCAGCTGAATGAGCTGTTGGTACTAATAATTAATATACTTTTTATATTTTAGCATTTATATTTATTTATGTTTTTAGCATTTAAACACTTTTTCTACACTAATGTGTTGTGATCATATTGACCTGGTATGCGTGTACTTCCAGCCAGGCTCTTCCGGCCAACAAGTCGAGGTTCTGGTCCAGATCGCTTCCGTGCAGCTCCGGTTGTTCGTCACCACTAACGTAAACGCCACGAGGTACTGCAGTAGGCTGTCAGCTCGTGACGATACAGAAATTAGGAACATCGTGCAGCTAAAAGTGCAGCTAGCGGCTTCCGTGACCATCGGCAACGAGGTCGTGACAGACGCGCCCGTGACGGTGCTGCAAAGCGAGCGACACCCGTTTTTCATCTGAGCCATAGCCGCGATCCTGGTCGTGGTCGCGTTTCTGTCAGTGGTGGGATTGACTATCTGCTCGAAGTGATGTATAATATATCGTAAATAATAATATAGCAAATACCAATGCTCAAACCGCTCACTCGATGTTTAATGAGGATCGTCACAGCAAACATGTCACCGACATCATTTCTTCAGTTCGTCCAACCTCTTCTTCTCCTCCTCTAACTTCTTCTGATCGATAGGCTTTGGCTAGGGCTGGGCGTGTTTGGCTGGATTGCAAGATGGACCTCAAGGCATATGCTCTCTGGAAAGAGGTGGATTCGGTCAGAAATTGTGTGCTGGATACACTGTAACAGACAACAGTTATTTAAATATACAGAAATTGTGCAATTCATGAGAAAGCGTGGAGAAAACAAGCGCTGCATGACGACACGCACTAGATTCGCTCTTTATTAATCCAGTGAGCATATTCTAGAAAATTGAATAACACGAAATTTTGGAATGGATTTTGGTGTCAAGGGAGGCGGTGGAAGATGACGTTGGCTACAAATTCGTTGACTCATGAAGTAAACACCAGTATTCTGGCAGATGCTCGAACACCCAAAAATTTAGATAGCTGACTCAGCTAGCAGACAAATGTATAATTGAAACAAAATCCACTAGCATGCGCACTGGAGCTAGCCGGCTTCGCCCACGCACCTTTCCGTTGAAAATACACATATTGTTAATTGATACTACTCCCACTCCCTCGAAGATATGTCACAATGCTGCCACGGCCAATGCTCCATGCCCACTGTCGAACAAATGTTCGCCATGGTCGACACTGACAAGAACGGAAGCATCAGCTTCGAAGAACTCGCCGCCTTCATGGAAAGCATCGGACAGTGCTGCTCCAGAGAACAGGGTCAAGAGATGTTCAACATGGTCGACACCAACAAGGACGGCTCCATCGACTTCGAGGAGTTCAAGGCCCTGATGGTCGAAAAGGCCAAACACGACAGCCAGTGATTTGAGTGCATTCAATTTTCATAATCCAAATAATCACTAGAACTCTAGGCATACGCTCTCTGAGAAAAGTGGGATTTAAACTAACTGCACTGTTAACTCTTTTGGTACATCTCAAAAACATCCACTCAATAATCTATTACTTCAATCACAAGAAACATTTAAAAATGTTATATTTATTTTAATGTGTTATTTACTCCTGTACATAAAGGACTCCATATTTTCAGTATTAATTTTTTTGAGTCATCAAATTATATCAATTCAGAAATGATAGTATTGTTTTATACTTTATCGTGTTATTACTGTGTTACTAATATTTATATAACATTAATTTTACATCAAATCTGAAATATTAACAGAGATGATGGGTGACTTACATTGTTCTTCAGTTTCTTTGAAACTAATATTCTGGAGCTTGATGGTTGGTATATATCTTATAATCATCATTTTTTGTCTACTATATTAATTTTCGTGGATAAGATAGTTATAAGATATTACAGCTACTATATATTTATTTTAATTAGTTTTTTACTATGATTTTAAAAGACATTTTAAACATTTTTCTTTTTCGTAGTCTTATTTTTGTAATCTTGTTAAAAATTTAGGGGATTCTCAGTGTTTCAAAAATTATGTGTTTCATTAAATCATTGAAAAATATTTTCATAAGTATTTATCATACGTTTATTTGTTCATATAAAGTTCAACCAATCACTTTTCATCTGTCTGAGTATTTTGTTACATGTTAAAAACAGAAATAATATACTTACATAAAATATTGTATAACGCTTATGTACGTATTAATATGAGTTGCGTGTTGATAAGATTATAATCTTAATGTAATCTTAAATTTTTGAAAAGTTGACTTATATTATACAACGTTTATTATAAATATTTTAATGATAAGTTACACTCCTATACGTAAAATATATTATGAAAGGAAATAAACCAATGTAATTAATCAATTCGATGAATAATTATACTAAGAAATGCAACTAAGAGATGAAAATTATCAATGCTAAATAAGATAAATTTCACTCGTTAAAATTGTAAGAATTAATTTAACAATCCAGACCATAGCCTTAGAAATCATCAAAATTGTGCCTATCCTTTTAAGAATGAGCGTCGATGTATTATTATTTTATGCAATAATAGTAATAATTTCAAAGTTAATTTAGTAGTTTAATATTCTTTTAATAATTTCAATAATAAAATAATAATTTCTGAGTTAATTTTTGCATTAATAACGAGATTAATGGGTTATTTTCTGCATAATTTTGTAATATCGTATTAAACACATTTTTTCACATCCATTAGACAAAAATAAGCTTTAACCATATTGAACTTTGCAGCTTCAATTATAAACGCAAATCTCTACTGTAAGTAACTATTGTGAGTAGACCCTAATACATTGTTTTATCAATTAGAGTGAACTATTTAAATAGCACAAAATCTAACACACCGCTTTCATTTCTAACGATTTAGAGTGTTAAATATTTTAACTGAACATTTAACTTTTAATCTTTTATTATATTTATAAAGTAATAGGTAATATTCCTGGATCTAAGATTCACTGAATGTCATCGAAAACGTAAGAAAACATTTCAAGTATTTCGTCCGCTCCAATCTCAGTTCCGTGTGAATTGAAACGGTTTCAATATTCCGCTCCCCGTTAACAATTTATATTTTGAACGAATTAACATCTTGAGCCGAACTCTCGTCCCAGAAGACCAAAACCGAATCGGAACGCGAAACGGATTCGTTCACCGTTTTCGGGCGAATATACTATTTTGATTCGATTTCGGGCACTATTTCATTTATTACTGTTTCATCTGAAGTGGAAATACAAAATGAAAGAAAGAGCTTTAATTCAAAGAGAGAGTTTTTATGAGAAAAAATTCAATTATAATTATGATAAAGGTTTATGATAAAGGTTTAACAATATAGTCCAATTTAACATATTATGCTCAACTAAACATAACTTGAGGAGCATAACACGAATATTGAATCAAAAAATTAGCCTGAAATATTAATTACTCAGGCAAAAGCTCATCTATCCAAACAACCAGCATCTTAGGTTATATCTACTCAAGAAGCAAAACCAGCACCGGTAAAAGCTTCAAAAGCAGAAGTAACTACGGCAAACGCCAATAAGACCGCCTAGGATAATTTAGTCGACTACAAATAGCTTCAAGCTTAACCAAAAGTGTTTGAAAATGCGTCTCAGGCTTAAAAATAATACTTTAGTCTAGAGATGTAATTAAACCACTTAAAATAGCTCGAAGCTAGTAGGAAAATAACTAAATACCGAGCATTCACATGTTACCTATGTTAATATCAATTTGCTACATTACAAGATCTCCACTATCATTTTCTATAACAGTACAAATCTCACCCGATTCATCATTTTATGAATCATTACTATGGTTAAATCACAACGCACATTAATGAGTTGTAAGAAAAACTCAAATAGTGCTACATATGTGACTAGTGCGGCCATTTCACGTCTAATGAAGGGACGCACTCCTCACATCTCACAAACTGTATGTATCAACACTAGTAACTCCGTTGGGAGGTAGCTCAAGACAACCAAGGCAACCAACGAACCAAAATACTAATTAATAACCAAATAGTTAGTAACAAGGATAGTAGAGCAAACAAAACAAATAGCCTACTATAAGATTCATAACAGCTGGCAAGAGGCAGAACCAGAACGATGAAAACCCGGGAGGAAATATGTTATAGAAATTATTAGACGATTTTGAAAAAAATACCTTAAGACGAGTAGAACTCACTAAAAAGTGTAATGACGAAGAAAAGTATTGGATAGAAAGAAAAGGAAAATACTTCTGTTAACTATATAAGGAGAATAAAAATAATGCACTAAACTTCTTAAATCAGTTTTTGGGGTAGTTTGTAAAAATGCACACCCCAAAGGTCGACACTTACGAGTACTCTCCTGCTAAATAGAAGCAGTACACTGAACGAATGGTTGTGAGACACATCGAAACCTTTAGAGCTGTTGGTAGAGCAAGCGACTAAATCAACAGAGACGCTGCAGGCGAAAGATATGAACCTATCTCAGAGGAAGAAAGAATCATACAGAATAACATTCACTTCCCTCAAAACAAACCTATCGCAGAAATTTAACTCACTACAAGCTAAGATAAAGTGCTTAAACCAGCTACGGAAGACTTATAAACCAAACAGGTTAAAGACCAAATATAATCTCTTTAATGGTTTAAGGCGGCTGGACCATCCGGCTTCGGCCCACTGCACATCCTGTATGCCACAAGAACACTTACAGAAACATTTGTTTAATGGCTAACAGACGCGTTCAACGAGTTAAAAAAGAGAGAATAACCTTGCACAAGGCATAATATTTTCAAATTCGAAGTTGCTTACATTCCTAAAAAATCTAAGGGAACGGAAAAACGGTATAGAAGTATCTGTCTAGGTGAAACAGTCCTACAAGTATTTCATAAACTGTTTGAACGACAGCTAAATAGTAAGATTACTCACCACCACAGATAATACGTCGGGAGAAAATCAGGACTACTAAGTGCAAAACTCCAAGTTGCTCATATGCTGAACAACAATCAGAATCACTTTGCACCATAAAATGATGACACTTAAACTGACACAACTCATAATTCAGCTTAAGACGACACTATCTGGGACGTTGTCAAAGTAGATATTCAAAATGCGTTCAACGAACTCCCCACGATTAAATTAGGTAAGCACTAGAGAACTCAGCAATAAGCTTACAGGACAGGCGATATATCTTCAACCACCTTTAGTCACGGTGGGCGGACGATATTCCGCGAGTAAGATAAGGGGTATCTACCGGAGATGTCATAAGTTAAAAACTATTTCTGGCATGCGTAGACCCAATACTATTCGAACTCGACGAAAAAGGATACAGAGCCGTAATGTACGCAGATGATTTGACTGTTCTCCACAAAAGAGGAGAATATCATCAAACTGTTGAGTTACTCGCAAATATGTTCCAAAAAATCGGACTAGTGATTAACAAAGACAAATGCGAAGGAACCGACCCCAGCTCAGGAAATACAACAGGTGTTATTGAATTCCTTGGACAAAATATCGGAATCAACTCTGAACCGATAGCAGTTCAAATACAGAAATAACTCCAAACCAGGATTAAGGCATTATAAAAATACGATATTCCAAAATTCTACTAATATCTTATTTTCAAGCAATGTATTATCCCCTCAGCAAACTACGGTCCCTTCCTCGAAGCTTCCATAACTGAAACCCAACTGGCTGATGCGAAAGATAAATACGATTACATCGACATCATGCTAGCAGAAGCTATGGAAGAAATCCTCGAATCAGATCTTCCAACCAAAGATCTACTCGATGTCATGATACTCAGCAAGGACGACGGGGGCTTAGACTTAATAACCCCTGGAGCATATTTCGATCTAATGATTCAAAATAGGGACATGGCGTTCCAAGATCCGACTAAAGTAAACAAGGAAACGAGAGACTTCTTCTCCAAAAACAGACACGAATTCATCAATTCTAAATAATACCCCACTAATGTGAAGTCAGAAGTAAAACTGGGTCATTGCCTGGATAACTACTACTAAATCACAAACAAAGGGTTCTAATATTTAGTTGACATGAGATTCAACAAAAAGCAAAAATACGTAAGCTTAGATACAAAATGTGATCTTTGCAACTGCAAGAATGACATCTACCACGAGCTTAATTGTAAAAAGCTTCAAAGAAATCACATCTTAACACATGATTACTTTGTTAGATAGCTGGCCGATAAAATGATTGACGCCAACAAAGTTAGAGAAGTCAAAGAAGTTAGCAAGAATAATAACAACAGAACTGACCAAAAACACAAAGCCGACATATCTTTCATAAAAGATGGCAAACAACAGTTCTTTGACATAGGCATATCCTGGGACACCGAGAGATACTTCGCCGTGAAACAAAAGCATTATCAAACGGAAACTGTCAATGGTTAGCCTATTACTTGCACTCCAATTATTATCGGAAAAGATACGACAGTCCATCCAGAATCATTAGCCGCACTTCGACAAGTAGGTATCGAAGATTCATGGTTATACCAGTAAGTTGGAATCCTAATGTCCAACTACAGAGAACAAACAGACTATATTTTCAGAAAAAAGACTAGAAAAGCACAAGATCAACCAACAGAACTAAACATATAAATTGATCAAACAGAGGAATTTAGCAGTATTCCAGTCAATGAGACAACAAACTCAAACGCTGGAACACAAAATACTAGCGTAAAACCTAAGAAGAAACCTAGGCAAAAATCTCAAGTGCAGCATAGCCAAGAGATCCAAGCCAAGATGAACACATAAACTCAACCATCTTAGGTCTCCAAGAATACAGATAACACCTAGACGAACCAAGGTGCAATGAATATTCAAAAACAAGTTGTTGTGAACAATTTCAATTGCAACAACACTAGTCTTCCTGTATAACCAAAGAATCAAAATACCAACAAAAGCGAAGCAGTGAGAAAATCTCAAACTCTATAAACCTAACCCAAGCAAGCTCCCTAAACTCCAATTAAAAGAAAACACTTTGGCATGAAAACTCTTGAATTTTTAAGAGACCAAGACATAAAAATTGAACGTCAAATAGAAACCGATCTTACCGAGTAAGACATTAAAATCGTGCAAACGTTGAGTTAAATTGAAGAGCAAGCTAGCGAAATTAGACAGATGGTCGCGGAAGAAAAGTTTGAGCCCGAACTATACTAGAAAAGATTATGCAGCGAACTTGAAGATATTATACAGAACTACGCAGAAGACCACGCAAACATGAAGATCACGAAGATATAATCCAACTTGATGATTATTGTGTAGTCCTTCTACAAGAGAAATCTCATATCTAAAGATCATTGCGGAATATTCTAGTAAAAAATTAAATCTCTGAAGAAAATCGAGAACATTGAAGATATCTTGAAACAGAGAGAATAAAACCTACCTGCCCAGTAGGAACAGCCCAAGAGAAGCGCGAAACCCAATAAAGGCACAGAAGAATCGAGCATTGACTCGTTCTTCTGAAGGCGCTTCTTCTAGATGAAGGAGCATACCTTTGATGCCCTCAAAGGTTTAGAACACGATACTGATCCAGTATAAACGAAAGTTAAGTGAGTGGGATATATATAATTATGATAAACATATCGACATAAACATATCGCATATTAAATAGCAACATTTCAGACTTACAACTACATACTATAATCGCAAAAGCTAGCAATGAATTGATCTCAAATCAAATTGTCTCAAACTATTCTATTAAATAATTATTTTGAAATGTTGTATATTCCGAGTGGCAGGCCTTTATAATTTTTAAGTCACGTTAGCGGCTATATAGAAAAGACATCAAAACTTGTTGTCCAATCAACATGCATAATTATGTTTATAAGGGAATACAAATGAAATATTTAATCCCAGATGATTATATTAAAACCATAACGTTATAGTAATATTTTAATACTAATTGTAACATGAAGTAAACCACTCCAATGAATCGAACTCTATATTTGTCTTCGCGTAAGAATCAGATCGAAATTATTAATTCGGACGCTGAGATAGATCTGTAGTTAAAGCTTAGTAGTTACCCGGACGTATCTGAGGAGTAGTTGAATTAAATCGCGCTAATTGCTTTTCAGACTCCAACCGAGGATGAGGCCCGTTAGTTCTTGATTTTGTTTTACGCCTATAGTAAGCGCAATCGCACGAATACCCTCGTTTTCAAGGACCAGGTGGAAGACTTACTTGTAAAGCTCTACTTCAACTTCCCAAACTTGTTACAGCAGCATTTGGACTGCCTCAATATCTGTGTAGATTAATTTCACTACCTGAACGCACCGTACTACCAAATAATTCCGTCCTTGGTTGAGTAGTTCCAATGGCAAACTGATTCAATTAAATGTTCAATCGCCTCGTTCGTTTTGAGTGTGGCCGAGTGCGCTACTGACGATGAAGTCATTTCTTCTACCAAAGAATTCTACTCAAATTTACTGTCTGACATTGAAAATTTAAATGCTCCCCTTTAAATTGAAGTCATTACCAGATTTTAAACTGCTGGATGCTACGGAATGAGGCCAGAACTGGAGATTTAAGAGTACTTTGTCCAGTGGCTCACCCAAAAAGTAAAGACGTTCGCTGAAAATATAAGCGATGAGAAAATATGCCTAGCATGTGTGCAAACAATAGCGGAGCTAACAGCCAATTAGCACTTCGGCCGAGAATTAGTTTACTTAATAGACCACATTATGAAACTAGCGTTCAAAGCACTTAGTCAGAAGAACATTAACACAGAACTAATTGTATATTGCCTCAGATTTCTTGAAATCGCGGTTGACGCGAATAAATCGGATTAATTCCAACTGTGCCAGAAAATGATTGACTGCAACCTCAAAAACTTTCTTTAATTGGTAGGCACTCTAAAAGGACAGAAAATCACTGTTGCTGTGCTAAGATTGCACTATTTATTAGTTTCGATTATACCACAAGATATTATTGACTTATAATATTATTTAAGCACTGTCCTCGCATTAGACGATCTTGTTCAAGTATGGTCGATAAACATGATTCACAAATGCTTTCTATTCAATCCTGACTTAATTACAAGTCATATGATAAACGATATAGCGCGTGGAAGATATAGTAATAATGTACTAATGTAAATAGCAATTTTCTTAACTGATGCAATTCCGGAGATTGGAAACTAATATCTGATTTTGGATCCACTTATTGAGCAAATGCGCTCTTATGGTCCATGTTATGAATTTCTAACCTATTTCGGGTTTGAAGATGATACTTTGTACATGTGACTCATAAAAGATAGTTGATAATGAATGAAGTTAGATTGAGTTAGATTTGAATCAAAAAGTAATATTATAACACATAAAGCCTCAAAATCTAAATAATACTATAAATGGGTGAATATTTAAATAATTACAAAGAATACTAAATTAATCTAAATTATAATTCTTTAAAGTCGTCATTAACTTATATAAGACACTCTTGCATAAAAAATTAGCCGAAATATATTTTAGTAATAATCAGTCAATATTAATAATCTTACTAACCCAGATATTTACAAGATAGATAATTTATGCTATTACAGGTTTAAACCTGAACAAATAAGAAACAACGCAAAAACACAACTCCCAAGCCCAATTAATAAATTTTTTGAGAAGTTTTGACGAGTGATTACGCCGCTTTTACGGTTTTAACGCCGTGCGAGATATTGATCTTGTTAGAAAGGTGAGATCATAGAAAGGGTGTCGGTGATAGACGTAATTTACGATGATACGATGCATTTTTACTAATAATCTTCGTTCCATTTCATCCTTGTTGTCATTTTACCTTTAATAACATTAACATCATAATTTACCACCACTTACTATTTTTCAATCAGTAATCTATTGCGCCCACTCCAATCACATGGAACCTCTCGCCTTACTGTCCTCCGCCCTTTTACAGGACAACAGTCAATCCGCGCTTGAGTAACTTTTACAGCACCCTCAATCCATTTCAGCTCTAAAAAGTTACTTCGGCCCGAATTTCACCGAATTCTAAAACGAAGTTGATGCCTTACCCCTCGCCGACCAGCTCCGTTAATTCCTTTTCGCATTAAAAATTGAAACGCCAAAACTGTACACGAAATATTTGAACGAGTCCGTTTCAACATTTAAACCACAGTCAAAGCTGGATCAGTTACAAGATGAGATATCCACTTCTATCTTTGACGGGGTGCAAACAATGACAGAGAGCTACATTGAAAGGCACCGGGTAAACCCAAGGTGCGACAAAATAAGCAATAACCTGAACAGCTCCATGATCAGCACCATCGTGTACTAATAATAACCCATGAAACGCTCCAAATCGCAAATGTCACTGTCAAACGTAATACTATCAAGCAAACAAAACGAAATCGAACGCATCAAACTCAACAAATAACTCTCACAACTCACCAAAGAATCAGTTGTTTGCGATAAAGCAATCATGGCATCTAAAAACACGCTGCAAGATCTATTTAAGCAAATAAGATAAGTACAACAACTGAACCTGCGATTAAATAACAACCAAGTGGTTAAATAAGTAGCTGCATCGCAAGAAAACACAGTTATCCCGAAAATACAAGATAATATCAAAGAACTCCAAGCATAACTCAAAACAGTAACCAAAGCTCTCGAAAAAGTAAAAGACTTGAACCCAGATTTCAAACTACACCCATTTGGAAACACAGCTGTTGAACAACTCGATAGCATGTACCAATAACTCATTGCGATAACAGAAGAGAACGTTTTCATCGCTAGCAAAGAAGAATAAGTTCTCATCTGCTAAGAAATTAAAAATATCGATGGAAAAAGAGAAGCACTAATCAAAAAGATAAATGGAGTTTAAACAGAACTTAAACACATGGAAAAAGAAAGAGACGGACTCAAAAGACTACTCGACAGGAAAATGTGAACATAGTGAGAGTTAAAATCTGTAAGATTAATTTCAACATATTTGAAGGAATGATTAAATCAAATTACATAATATATAATCTAATAAAATCACACATCACTGATATATCATTCTTAAAAGGACAAACACAATCTTGATGATTTCTTAGGTAACGGCCTTAAGAGTTCATTAAATTCAGATTGTTTTGATTAGTAAAATTTATCTTGCTAATTAATTTGAATTTGTACATCTTTATTACATTTCTTTGAATAATTATTCATAGAATTGATTAGTTACATTGACTTATTCATTTTCTTTAAATTTTATAACGTTTAAGAAGTGAATATATAGAAATATAACTACGTATTGTTAATTTTTATGTTGTTGCATAATATATATGTATACTTATTATCAAGGTTTAAGATCATACGATCTTACAACCATTCTAAGTACATTTAAGATTTCAATCCTATTTATTGTTTGTATATAGCTTAGTATTAATTTTTCAATCAGATATGCAAATCAATCAAATAACTCACAATATATTAACATAAAATTTACAAAATTTAAACTGCGTTTAACATAGTGTGGTTAATATAAAGAACCCGCTTTAAACAGATACTTTTCCAGCAAAATTGCATTATTGTCGGATCGTATAAGTTATGTAAGTTATAATTACGTTTCATACACGTCGTTTCATTAAATGTCTAATAAAATTACTCTATATGGTACTAAATAGTAAACTAGTGGTAATCTTATCAACAATTACTTACGTATTATTAATAATCTAAGGTACTGAGCACTTCAGGTGTAACCACCTAGCCTGTAAGTGAAGAGGGGGTGGTGTTTCAATACAAGATAATGTAGTAATAAATTAGATTAAAAATAAGAGTTTAAACTTTAGTGTAACATGTTTAATAAAATTACTTGCATGTGTTATTTATATTATATATTATTAGAAAGTTACATATTTGTTTGATAACTCGATTTGTAGATATGAACACTATTTTGAATCAAATGATTACAATTAATATTCATAACGCACATAAACTTGTTGTATGGCTTTTCTGTTCATTATCTCGAGTATTATTTTTGAATTCACTGTCAAATCCATGTTCTTTTAGATACAAATTTGCATAGTATAAATTCTGTACCAATCTCATTCAATCACAGTAATCAATATATTTATACAAATCTTAGAATCCATCCCAATATGCTATTTCTGCCGGCCCTTCATTTGAACTGCTTCGATTTGAATTCGTCCGTTATCTACCTTCGATAGTCAAGACAAGTAATTTTTAACGCCTGGCCCAGCTCCGCCTTGAATTCTGATTAATCCCAAGTTTGCACTCAGATTTTAAACCAGAAGTAGTTCCTAATTCAGGTTCAAATCGGTACGAACACCTTTTCATCGAATATTTTGTTCACTTTCTCGCCCAAAAACGCAGTTCAAATCACTTTGGACTGCTAAATAATCAATTAATGCGTTTATTCTCAGGTAAATTAGTTTTCAATTGCCGTTTTCAGCCTGAGATTTCCCCAAAATGAAATGGTCATTAGCTCAGTGGCCGGCTCGCTCAGGAACAGGATTTTCGACCACCTAGCCTGCAAGAAGAACACACACAACGACATCAGTTTGGTAGCTGGAGCAGAGTAAATGATCGCGTACGCAAGCTCAGTTCAAGAATGCACGGTGAGGCCAGCAAACGAGTTCATGACCATGATCCCCATGATCGGGCAGACGATGATCTCGTACAGCACCGTGAACTTATCAGCACCGCCATTTAACATGCCACTAGCAGCCTAGCCTACATACATGAAATACATCAACATAATTCCATTCATCTGCGCAGCTAGGCCAGATAAAGCACTTTGCATCCAAGTGGCATACAGTTTATTATAAAATGACTTCGTCTCGTTCTACGCAATCATGAAAACAAAAATCAACGTAAGATACCAAGGAGCCTTGCAATAATTCGATCAAACAATCAAGTTCATGTTCAAAAAAATATCCAGTGCATAATAAGAAGACTGCTTCTCCAGCTCGACGATAACGTTCTACGAAAAATCGATCAGAATCGAAGCGAAACCGGGACCTTGTGCTAAATGCTCAAAATAGTATTTTAAACAGCAGCAAATAGTCTACAGCAGGGTATTCCTTAGGATCACGCTGGGAATCAACGAAGACCACACGGGCGCGACGTGCTCCAACGAGTTCGAGGTGTCCGACGACCTGTTCGGCGCTTCCCTCGACCGCATGGTAACGTGCGAGATGATGAAGGACCAAAACAGTTGCAGAGATAAGATGCCGGCAGTAGTAGCGCAGCTTCGGCAGAACTCTAGCGTGCGTCTGGTTCTGGTGCTCAAGCAGGACGAGCTGGTGGTGTTCAAGGCGATCTACACCCCCTAAATCGCACAGCCACAGGTCTAGTCTGCCCGCGTGAGCGTGTTTGACGACCAGGTATGCGTGTACTTCCAGCCAGGCTCTTCCGGCCAACAAGTCGAGGTTCTGGTCCAGATCGCTTCCGTGCAGCTCCGGCTGTTCGTCGCCACTAACGTAAACGCCACGAGGTACTGCAGTAGGCTGTCAGCTCGTGACGATACAGAAATTAGGAACATCGTGCAGCTAAAAGTGCAGCTAGCGGCTTCCGTGACCATCGGCAACGAGGTCGTGACAGACGCGCCCGTGACGGTGCTGCAAAGCGAGCGACACCCGTTTTTCATCTGGGCCATAGCCGCGATCCTGGTCGTGGTCGCGTTTCTGTCAGTGGTGGGATTGACTATCTGCTCAAAGTGATGTATAATATATCGTAAATAATAATATAGCAAATACCAATGCTCAAACCGCTCACTCGATGTTTAATGAGGATCGTCACAGCAAACATGTCACCGACATCATTTCTTCAGTTCGTCCAACCTCTTCTTCTCCTCCTCTAACTTCTTCTGATCGACAGGCTTTGGCTAGGGCTGGGCGTGTTTGGCTGGATTGCAAGATGGACCTCAAGGCATATGCTCTCTGGAAAGAGGTGGATTCGGTCAGAAATTGTGTGCTGGATACACTGTAACAGACAACAGTTATTTAAATATACAGAAATTATGCAATTCATGAGAAAGCGTGGAGAAAACAAGCGCTGCATGACGACACGCACTAGATTCGCTCTTTATTAATCCAGTGAGCATATTCTAGAAAATTGAAAAACACGAAATTTTGGAATGGATTTTGGCGTCAAGGGAGGCGGTGGAAGATGACGTTGGCTACAAATTCGTTGACTCATGAAGTAAACACCAGTATTCTGGCAGATGCTCGAACACCCAAAAATTTAGATAGCTGACTCAGCTAGCAGACAAATGTATAATTGAAACAAAATCCACTTGCATGCGCACTGGAGCTAGCCGGCTTCGCCCACGCACCTTTCCGTTGAAAATACACATATTGTTTATTGATACTACTCCCACTCCCTCGAAGATATGTCACAATGCTGCCACGGCCAATGCTCCATGCCCACTGTCGAACAAATGTTCGCCATGGTCGACACTGACAAGAACGGAAGCATCAGCTTCGAAGAACTCGCCGCCTTCATGGAAAGCATCGGACAGTGCTGCTCCAGAGAACAGGGTCAAGAGATGTTCAACATGGTCGACACCAACAAGGACGGCTCCATCGACTTCGAGGAGTTCAAGGCCCTGATGGTCGAAAAGGCCAAACACGACAGCCAGTGATTTGAGTGCATTCAATTTTCATAATCCAAATAATCACTAGAACTCTAGGCATACGCTCTCTAGGAAAAGTGGGATTTAAACTAACTGCACTGTCAGTGTATCTTGGAAAAACGTTACTCAACTCATGATTCCAAAATATACTGTTTAAATCGGTTAGCAATGAATACATAATCAAAAGCGGGCATCCAACATGCGGTTTTATACTTATCTTTCCAGCCTAGCTAACAGTAACCTTTGAGAAACCAGAATAGTCCACTTCTTCAACAGAAACGAAGATGAAAAACGATTATAATTTACGGTTTCTGAAGTATGATCGAAAATATAGTGGAAGTAATACTTTAAGTGTCTTGTATCTCAATCCCACCCACTCAAGAAATATTAAAAGATTAAAATTGTTGAATGTGCCAAAATGCTAAAATCGTAAAGAATCAAATCCAAAATCAAGCGGTATAGAGTCTCTGGACGCATCAAAAATTGTATTAGAAATCGTCTTTCTTCAATATTAATATTTATAAATCTCTTTGTGCGCCTTAAAGATTAATAATTGTACAAATACGTATCACTTCTTCTGACAGCACTCCTTCTTCTCCTGACAACATTATTGTTCCTTCTGGTGGTGGATCTCCTTCATCATCTCGCAGAACTCCTTGAAGTCGAGCAGACCGTTGTGGTCGGCGTCGAACTTGTCGAAAGCAGCCTTGGCCTGTTCTTTGCAGCAGTCCTTACCTTTGCACTCGGATTGTTCCATGAAGGTAATCAATTCCTGGAAGCTGACGAAGCCGTCCTTGTTGGCATCAATCTTTTCAAAGGTGGCCTTGGCTTTCTCGCAGCACTCCTTCTTCTCTCCGCAGCACTTCTCTTCCTTTTGGTGGTGGATCTCCTTCATCATCTCGCAGAACTCCTTGAAGTCGAGCAAGCCGTTGTGGTCGGCGTCGAACTTGTCGAAAGTAGCCTTGGCCTGTTCTTTGCAGCAGTCCTTACCTTTGCACTCGGATTGTTCCATGAAGGTTATGAGTTCCTGGAAGCTGACGAAGCCGTCCTTGTTGGCATCAATCTTCTCAAAGGTGGCCTTGGCTTTCTCGCAGCACTCCTTCTTCTCTCCGCAGCACTTCTCTTCCTTTTGGTGGTGGATCTCCTTCATCATCTCACAGAACTCCTTGAAGTCGAGCAAGCCGTTGTGGTCGGCGTCGAACTTGTCGAAAGTAGCCTTGGCCTGTTCTTTGCAGCAGTCCTTACCTTTACATTCGGATTGTTCCATGAAGGTAATCAATTCCTGGAAGCTGACGAAGCCGTCCTTGTTGGCATCAATCATCTCGAAGGTGGCCTTGGCTTTCTCGCAGCACTCCTTCTTCTCTCCGCAGCACTTCTCTTCCTTCTGGTGGTGGATCTCCTTCATCATCTCGCAGAACTCCTTGAAGTCGAGCAAGCCGTTGTGGTTGGCGTCGAACTTGTCGAAAGCAGCCTTGGCCTGTTCTTTGCAGCAGTCCTTACCTTTGCACTCGGATTGTTCCATGAAGGTAATCAATTCCTGGAAGCTGACGAAGCCGTCCTTGTTGGCATCAATCATCTCGAAGGTGGCCTTGGCTTTCTCGCAGCACTCTTTCTTTTCTTGGCAGCAGTTGTTTCCCTGTTACATTTGTATTGATGGAGTGGAAAGGAGTCGACCAGAAAAGTGCTAGATGTCTGGTATTACGGACGTGAGGGACTTTTGAAAACACCTTCTGATGTATCTTGGATATAGCCATAAAGTGACGCAAAAGTCTTGACTCGAAAAACACCGCTGGGGCTGCGTCCGTGAATTTGGCGCCGAATTCGCTATCTGGCCGGAAAACTATAAGTTTGCACATTGTATCCGCGAAATAGCCATGGAGTGAAAACATAGTTGTGAATTGATCCGCGACGAATTCGAATATTACGCGGTATTCCACGTTTGTATGCCGCCAACTGCAATATTGAGATTAAATTAATTCAGAAACAAATTACAGCAGGGTATTCCTTAGGATCACTCTGGGAATCAACGAAGACCACACGGGCGCGACGTGCTCCAACGAGTTCGAGGTGTCCGACGACCTGTTCGGCGCTTCCCTCGACCGCATGGTAACGTGCGAGATGATGAAGGACCAAAACAGTTGCAGAGATAAGATGCCGGCAGTAGTAGCGCAGCTTCGGCAGAACTCTAGCGTGCGTCTGGTTCTGGTGCTCAAGCAGGACGAGCTGGTGGTGTTCAAGGCGATCTACACCCCCTAAATCGCACAGCCGCAGGTCTAGTCTGCCCGCGTGAGCGTGTTCGACGACCAGGTATGCGTGTACTTCCAGCCAGGCTCTTCCGGCCAACAAGTCGAGGTTCTGGTCCAGATCGCTTCCGTGCAGCTCCGGCTGTTCGTCGCCACTAACGTAAACGCCACGAGGTACTGCAGTAGGCTGTCAGCTCGTGACGATACAGAAATTAGAAACATCGTGCAGCTAAAAGTGCAGCTAGCGGCTTCCGTGACCATCGGCAACGAGGTCGTGACAGACGCGCCCGTGACGGTGCTGCAAAGCGAGCGACACCCGTTTTTCATCTGGGCCATAGCCGCAATCCTGGTCGTGGTCGCGTTTCTGTCAGTGGTGGGATTGACTATCTGCTCAAAGTGATGTATAATATATCGTAAATAATAATATAGCAAATACCAATGCTCAAACCGCTCACTCGATGTTTAATGAGGATCGTCACAGCAAACATGTCACCGACATCATTTCTTCAGTTCGTCCAACCTCTTCTTCTCCTCCTCTAACTTCTTCTGATCGACAGGCTTTGGCTAGGGCTGGGCGTGTTTGGCTGGATTGCAAGATGGACCTCAAGGCATATGCTCTCTGGAAAGAGGTGGATTCGGTCAAGAAATTGTGTGCTTGATACACTGTAACAGACAACAGTTATTTAAATATACAGAAATTATGCAATTCATGAGAAAGCGTGGAGAAAACAAGCGCTGCATGACGACACGCACTAGATTCGCTCTTTATTAATCCAGTGAGCATATTCTAGAAAATTGAAAAACACGAAATTTTGGAATGGATTTTGGCGTCAAGGGAGGCGGTGGAAGATGACGTTGACTACAAATTCGTTGACTCATGAAGTAAACACCAGTATTCTGGCAGATGCTCGAACACCCAAAAATTTAGATAGCTGACTCAGCTAGCAGACAAATGTATAATTGAAACAAAATCCACTTGCATGCGCACTGGAGCTAGCCGGCTTCGCCCACGCACCTTTCCGTTGAAAATACACATATTGTTTATTGATACTACTCCCACTCCCTCGAAGATATGTCACAATGCTGCCACGGCCAATGCTCCATGCCCACTGTCGAACAAATGTTCGCCATGGTCGACACTGACAAGAACGGAAGCATCAGCTTCGAAGAACTCGCCGCCTTCATGGAAAGCATCGGACAGTGCTGCTCCAGAGAACAGGGTCAAGAGATGTTCAACATGGTCGACACCAACAAGGACGGCTCCATCGACTTCGAGGAGTTCAAGGCCCTGATGGTCGAAAAGGCCAAACACGACAGCCAGTGATTTGAGTGCATTCAATTTTCATAATCCAAATAATCACTAGAACTCTAGGCATACGCTCTCTAGGAAAAGTGGGATTTAAACTAACTGCACTGTCAGTGTATCTTGGAAAAACGTTACTCAACTCATGATTCCAAAATATACTGTTTAAATCGGTTAGCAATGAATACATAATCAAAAGCGGGCATCCAACATGCGGTTTTATACTTATCTTTCCAGCCTAGCTAACAGTAACCTTTGAGAAACCAGAATAGTCCACTTCTTCAACAGAAACGAAGATGAAAAACGATTATAATTTACGGTTTCTGAAGTATGATCGAAAATATAGTGGAAGTAATACTTTAAGTGTCTTGTATCTCAATCCCACCCACTCAAGAAATATTAAAAGATTAAAATTGTTGAATGTGCCAAAATGCTAAAATCGTAAAGAATCAAATCCAAAATCAAGCGGTATAGAGTCTCTGGACGCATCAAAAATTGTATTAGAAATCGTCTTTCTTCAATATTAATATTTATAAATCTCTTTGTGCGCCTTAAAGATTAATAATTGTACAAATACGTATCACTTCTTCTGACAGCACTCCTTCTTCTCCTGACAACATTATTGTTCCTTCTGGTGGTGGATCTCCTTCATCATCTCACAGAACTCCTTGAAGTCGAGCAAGCCGTTGTGGTCGGCGTCGAACTTGTCGAAAGCAGCCTTGGCCTGTTCTTTGCAGCAGTCCTTACCTTTGCACTCGGATTGTTCCATGAAGGTTATGAGTTCCTGGAAGCTGACGAAGCCGTCCTTGTTGGCATCAATCTTCTCAAAGGTGGCCTTGGCTTTCTCGCAGCACTCCTTCTTCTCTCCGCAGCACTTCTCTTCCTTTTGGTGGTGGATCTCCTTCATCATCTCACAGAACTCCTTGAAGTCGAGCAAGCCGTTGTGGTCGGCGTCGAACTTGTCGAAAGTAGCCTTGGCCTGTTCTTTGCAGCAGTCCTTACCTTTACATTCGGATTGTTCCATGAAGGTAATCAATTCCTGGAAGCTGACGAAGCCGTCCTTGTTGGCATCAATCATCTCGAAGGTGGCCTTGGCTTTCTCGCAGCACTCCTTCTTCTCTCCGCAGCACTTCTCTTCCTTCTGGTGGTGGATCTCCTTCATCATCTCACAGAACTCCTTGAAGTCGAGCAAGCCGTTGTGGTCGGCGTCGAACTTGTCGAAAGTAGCCTTGGCTTGCTCCTTGCAGCAGTCCTTACCTTTGCACTCGGATTGTTCCATGAAGGTAATCAATTCCTGGAAGCTGACGAAGCCGTCCTTGTTGGCATCAATCATCTCGAAGGTGGCCTTGGCTTTCTCGCAGCACTCCTTCTTCTCTCCGCAGCACTTCTCTTCCTTTTGGTGGTGGATCTCCTTCATCATCTCGCAGAACTCCTTGAAGTCGAGCAGACCGTTGTGGTCGGCGTCGAACTTGTCGAAAGCAGCCTTGGCCTGTTCTTTGCAGCAGTCCTTACCTTTGCATTCGGATTGTTCCATGAAGGTTATGAGTTCCTGGAAGCTGACGAAGCCGTCCTTGTTGGCATCAATCATCTCGAAGGTGGCCTTGGCTTTCTCGCAGCACTCCTTCTTCTCTCCGCAGCACTTCTCTTCCTTTTGGTGGTGGATCTCCTTCATCATCTCGCAGAACTCCTTGAAGTCGAGCAAGCCGTTGTGGTCGGCGTCGAACTTGTCGAAAGTAGCCTTGGCCTGTTCTTTGCAGCAGTCCTTACCTTTGCACTCGGATTGTTCCATGAAGGTTATGAGTTCCTGGAAGCTGACGAAGCCGTCCTTGTTGGCATCAATCTTTTCAAAGGTGGCCTTGGCTTTCTCGCAGCACTCCTTCTTCTCTCCGCAGCACTTCTCTTCCTTTTGGTGGTGGATCTCCTTCATCATCTCGCAGAACTCCTTGAAGTCGAGCAAGCCGTTGTGGTCGGCGTCGAACTTGTCGAAAGTAGCCTTGGCCTGTTCTTTGCAGCAGTCCTTACCTTTGCACTCGGATTGTTCCATGAAGGTTATGAGTTCCTGGAAGCTGACGAAGCCGTCCTTGTTGGCATCAATCTTTTCAAAGGTGGCCTTGGCTTTCTCGCAGCACTCCTTCTTCTCTCCGCAGCACTTCTCTTCCTTTTGGTGGTGGATCTCCTTCATCATCTCACAGAACTCCTTGAAGTCGAGCAAGCCGTTGTGGTCGGCGTCGAACTTGTCGAAAGTAGCCTTGGCCTGTTCTTTGCAGCAGTCCTTACCTTTGCACTCGGATTGTTCCATGAAGGTAATCAATTCCTGGAAGCTGACGAAGCCGTCCTTGTTGGCATCAATCATCTCGAAGGTGGCCTTGGCTTTCTCGCAGCACTCTTTCTTTTCTTGGCAGCAGTTGTTTCCCTGTTACATTTGTATTGATGGAGTGGAAAGGAGTCGACCAGAAAAGTGCTAGATGTCTGGTATTACGGATGTGAGGGACTTTTGAAAACACCTTCTGATGTATCTTGGATATAGCCATAAAGTGACGCAAAAGTCTTGACTCGAAAAACACCGCTGGGGCTGCGTCCGTGAATTTGGCGCCGAATTCGCTATCTGGCCGGAAAACTATAAGTTTGCACATTGTATCCGCGAAATAGCCATGGAGTGAAAACATAGTTGTGAATTGATCCGCGACGAATTCGAATATTACGCGGTATTCCACGTTTGTATGCCGCCAACTGCAATATTGAGATTAAATTAATTCAGAAACAAATTACAGCAGGGTATTCCTTAGGATCACTCTGGGAATCAACGAAGACCACACGGGTTCGACGTACTCCAACGAGTTCGAGGTGTCCGACGACCTGTTCGGCGCTACCCTCGACCGCATGTAAATGATCGTATACAATATCAAAGTATATAACAAATTCAACGACAAGCACAATATTTAGAGTGCAAGGTTATGTGAAGAGTATTTTGCGAATTAATATATTATCATTTTATATTACTCAGCTACGTGTTTGAATGTGTAAAAATATAGTTGTGAGGTAGGTACGTTTCAAAGGTACGTATTTACGTAAATATTATTAGTTATACATTTATTAGTTCACTCTCTGATATCCAATTTTGTTTTTTCTTCAAACTTATGTTATCATAGATCACTGGATGAAGTAGATTGAGAGGTATGTATAATAATATTGCTTTGACTATATTAGTTATTGTTAATAGGTTGTTAATTAATAGGTTGAAACTATTAGATTTATTTAGTTTATAATTTACTATCTATTTTTCAAATAATTATAATGGAATAATAATATACTATATAATTGAATAACAACAATCAAATTGTTTGATTTCAACTACTGAAAATATTAAATATAAAACATAGCTATAAAACATGATTAATTATAGTGGGTTTTATAAATGTGATTTTAGATAAATTTAATTAATCATTTCACTTCATTATATGTTCTTTGTTATTACTTTTCAACTCAACTGTTTTACGGATAATACCGCCGTAGTATTATCAAAACAGTATAAATCAGCTTTATTCACAGCGCAGCTGTTGATGGACGATACTAAATCATTTGAAGTATGTCAGTCCATGTTTGGGCATTCCTACAATATTCAACTGATATTTGGATCATTTGTTTATGAATATCCTTCCAGTTTGGTGATGTTTGGAAATTTATCTTTAGCTTTCCCTTGCACTGACACCATAAATAATTGCGATGTAGCTTTCGCAGCGACACAAGTTTCTTTCAAAATTGTTTTTCCAGAAACTGATATTTTGGTTGAAGATGCGATATCCGTCTTTAAAATAGACTTATACAATAGACTGGACTGTTTATAGGATACTAAAATTATTTACGATTAAGCTAAACAAGAAATGCAAATTAGTGCGGTAACTGGTAACTGTAAGGTGTAGATAAGATAAAACACAGATGCTACTATTAAAATTCTGGTGTATCCAGATTTGATCATTCAAAAGAATATTTCTCTTTCCTCAGTAACTCAAATTTCTGATATCTTTGCGAATTTGATAATAAACTGTGATAATGATTTTGTTGGAACCGAATAGAGAATATGTCATCGCATGTTTCAATAGTTCGTAGAGAGCTTTAACAACAAGGCTGAACTCACACTTTCTCTCCCTGCGATTATTCCAGATGGTTCGGCTGTTTATAGTAGAGAATCTGAATTTTAATTGTTTGCTCCTATTAAAGCTATATCCTCAAATTTTGTAAATAATTATGATTGCTACACATCTAACTAGTAGGCTGTTTTGTTTACAAACAAAATTAGACTTACTTACGAAATTAACACAAGCGCTGTTTACTGCAGTAAACCATTCGAACAGTTCATTGGAGATAGCGATAAATAAATACGTACTGTTCGAGTAACTGACATTGATGGAACTTTTGTGGAATTCAAAGCAGTAAGTTACTCTAAAACTCTTCTAGTCACTCGCATTTGGATGGAATGCGCTTTTGACCTTTTAGGAGAGTAGTAGTGTTAGGATAATATTTAAAGAGTTCTTAAAATGAAAGAACCACACGGAATAATTTCAAGAGAATTCTTGAAAGGAGATACACTTGTAAAACAGGTTTAAAACACTATAGTAGTAAGAGGAACACGCCACGCGAGTTCAACTGTAAGTCTTAATCAATCTCACGTATGTTTTTCAACTTCTAATAGCGGGGTTAAAAATTAGTTTTATCAAGTAAAAATTGATTTCATGATTGGTACACCCAGATATTTACCAATATAACACACATAAGTAATGTCTTTGTATGGTCAAATATTATATCCAGGAATTCAAAATACAATTAATAGTAATGGAATATATTGTTTTTAGATTTCACTTACTTCATAATAAAAGTAGTTCTATAATATGATGATGTAAAATACAAGTCAAGTAACAGGAATCGTAAATTTCATGTCCGATATACCTATTGACAAGATTAAAATACAGCTTATATCTGATCACATTGATTATATGTATGTACTATCAGCCACATTAGTATTATCATCTGTGGTTTGGTATATTCTACAGTAAAGACTGAAAATATAATGATAGGATTCATTTATAAATCATTAAAGTTTTTAATACTTATTTTAATTTGTATTTGGATCACTTTCTAACAGATAATAGCACTTATTTTGCAATTATTGAATTACAGTAAGAAAAATATATGTTATAATGATATTTCATCAACTTTCAATCTTTTAAGATGTATTTCAACTATTTACAATTGGTTAAATTTCAGAATACAGCCGTAGAAGACTTATTCTGATTAATTTTAAAGATATATTAAAGATATTTTCAATTCAATTTGAGATCCTGTGTTTAATGGCAGCATTTATATTAGTTGTACGAGATAAAACAATATTTTCACTTCAAATCTCTATCTTTGCGGTTAATTCATTATCGCTCAATCCGCCCATTAAAATAGTCTAAATTTCAGCTTACTGCATATGTATCACACGTACTATATATATTACACTAACTTCATCAAATCTTGTAAATTATAGTTAAAAATGAGTTAGATTAATTTATATGATGTTAGAATAAACAGAGCAAGGCCCTGTATACAATTACAATAGAGACACTTGTTAAGGCTTCATATAAAATGGATATTAAAATGGTAATAAGAATTATGTTACTTTTTATTCAATTCAATATATTAGGTATACCATAAATAGAAAGACATCACACCGTAAATTACGTCTATACTGGTCACCCTTTTTATCATCATTTCAAACACTTTCACTAAAATATTATCTCAATCATATTATTATTTTTATCAGTTTCATTTTCGTACAATGATAAAAGGGGTGTGAATAAAATATATGAACATTTATATTATTTTATGATTATACGCGAATAACATTCCACTTTGCAATCAAATAATTGCTCTTATTGTCCTATATATATATCAAGTTGATGAAACGATGCATCAAAGGCAACCACCACCAAGCAATGACAATACAACGGAACAACCTCTCGTGCAAGCCGAAGGAAATAACGAGCAAAAAGGAACTGAGCGAGAACCAGTTTCTTAAAAGTAAGTTAGCGAATCAGGTGAAACTGGTCCGCTAACGACTCAGTGAGGGCCCTGCTGGGTCTTTACTGAGTGGACATAAATGACGGGTTGAGCCCGTTTTGAAAGTGGAAACACTGGCGTGCGAGAGCCCATGTTTTGCTTTCGAAAGTCTCAATGAAGTCTGTTTGTGCCGTCTCGAGGAAGTGAAATGAATATATATATATATATAATATTAGTGTTAGGTTATTAAATTTTTAGAGATGATGAGTATGGATAATACTACATTACCTCACTCAGAAGGGGTTCGCATTTTCACTATATATATATATATATATATATATATATATATATAGTGAAAATTAACGCATTTACTACGCAAAGAAATATTTTAATAAATGCTTAAATCACCTATAACGTATTTGTAAATTCCACAATGATAATGATATTGCTGTGCTTAACTGATAAATGGATTGTAAAAACGAATCACTTCTTCTAACAGCACCCCTTCTTCTCCTGACAACATTATTGTTCCTTTTGGTGGTGGATCTCCTTCATCATCTCACAGAACTCCTTGAAGTCGAGCAGACCGTTGTGGTCGGCGTCGAACTTGTCGAAAGTAGCCTTGGCCTGTTCTTTGCAGCAGTCCTTACCTTTGCACTCGGATTGTTCCATGAAGGTAATCAATTCCTGGAAGCTGACGAAGCCGTCCTTGTTGGCATCAATCATCTCGAAGGTGGCCTTGGCTTTCTCGCAGCACTCCTTCTTCTCTCCGCAGCACTTCTCTTCCTTTTGGTGGTGGATCTCCTTCATCATCTCGCAGAACTCCTTGAAGTCGAGCAGACCGTTGTGGTCGGCGTCGAACTTGTCGAAAGCAGCCTTGGCCTGTTCTTTGCAGCAGTCCTTACCTTTGCATTCGGATTGTTCCATGAAGGTAATCAATTCCTGGAAGCTGACGAAGCCGTCCTTGTTGGCATCAATCATCTCGAAGGTGGCCTTGGCTTTCTCGCAGCACTCCTTCTTCTCTCCGCAGCACTTCTCTTCCTTTTGGTGGTGGATCTCCTTCATCATCTCGCAGAACTCCTTGAAGTCGAGCAGGCCGTTGTGGTCGGCGTCGAACTTGTCGAAAGTAGCCTTGGCCTGTTCTTTGCAGCAGTCCTTACCTTTGCACTCGGATTGTTCCATGAAGGTAATCAATTCCTGGAAGCTGACGAAGCCGTCCTTGTTGGCATCAATCATCTCGAAGGTGGCCTTGGCTTTCTCGCAGCACTCCTTCTTCTCTCCGCAGCACTTCTCTTCCTTTTGGTGGTGGATCTCCTTCATCATCTCACAGAACTCCTTGAAGTCGAGCAGGCCGTTGTGGTCGGCGTCGAACTTGTCGAAAGTAGCCTTGGCCTGTTCTTTGCAGCAGTCCTTACCTTTGCACTCGGATTGTTCCATGAAGGTAATCAATTCCTGGAAGCTGACGAAGCCGTCCTTGTTGGCATCAATCATCTCGAAGGTGGCCTTGGCTTTCTCGCAGCACTCCTTCTTCTCTCCGCAGCACTTCTCTTCCTTCTGGTGGTGGATCTCCTTCATCATCTCGCAGAACTCCTTGAAGTCGAGCAAGCCGTTGTGGTTGGCGTCGAACTTGTCGAAAGCAGCCTTGGCCTGTTCTTTGCAGCAGTCCTTACCTTTGCACTCGGATTGTTCCATGAAGGTAATCAATTCCTGGAAGCTGACGAAGCCGTCCTTGTTGGCATCAATCTTTTCAAAGGTGGCCTTGGCTTTCTCGCAGCACTCCTTCTTCTCTCCGCAGCACTTCTCTTCCTTTTGGTGGTGGATCTCCTTCATCATCTCGCAGAACTCCTTGAAGTCGAGCAAGCCGTTGTGGTCGGCGTCGAACTTGTCGAAAGTAGCCTTGGCCTGTTCTTTGCAGCAGTCCTTACCTTTGCACTCGGATTGTTCCATGAAGGTAATCAATTCCTGGAAGCTGACGAAGCCGTCCTTGTTGGCATCAATCATCTCGAAGGTGGCCTTGGCTTTCTCGCAGCACTCTTTCTTTTCTTGGCAGCAGTTGTTTCCCTGTTACATTTGTATTGATGGAGTGGAAAGGAGTCGACCAGAAAAGTGCTAGATGTCTGGTATTACGGATGTGAGGGACTTTTGAAAACACCTTCTGATGTATCTTGGATATAGCCATAAAGTGACGCAAAAGTCTTGACTCGAAAAACACCGCTGGGGCTGCGTCCGTGAATTTGGCGCCGAATTCGCTATCTGGCCGGAAAACTATAAGTTTGCACATTGTATCCGCGAAATAGCCATGGAGTGAAAACATAGTTGTGAATTGATCCGCGACGAATTCGAATATTACGCGGTATTCCACGTTTGTATGCCGCCAACTGCAATATTGAGATTAAATTAATTCAGAAACAAATTACAGCAGGGTATTCCTTAGGATCACTCTGGGAATCAACGAAGACCACACGGGTGCGACGTACTCCAACGAGTTCGAGGTGTCCGACGACCTGTTCGGCGCTTCCCTCGACCGCATGGTAACGTGCGAGATGATGAAGGACCAAAACAGTTGCAGAGATAAGATGCCGGCAGTAGTAGCGCAGCTTCGGCAGAACTCTAGCGTGCGTCTGGTTCTGGTGCTCAAGCAGGACGAGCTGGTGGTGTTCAAGGCGATCTACACCCCCTAAATCGCACAGCCACAGGTCTAGTCTGCCCGCGTGAGCGTGTTTGACGACCAGGTATGCGTGTACTTCCAGCCAGGCTCTTCCGGCCAACAAGTCGCGGTTCTGGTCCAGATCGCTTCCGTGCAGCTCCGGCTGTTCGTCACCACTAACGTAAACGCCACGAGGTACTGCAGTAGGCTGTCAGCTCGTGACGATACAGAAATTAGGAACATCGTGCAGCTAAAAGTGCAGCTAGCGGCTTCCGTGACCATCGGCAACGAGGTCGTGACAGACGCGCCCGTGACGGTGCTGCAAAGCGAGCGACACCCGTTTTTCATCTGGGCCATAGCCGCGATCCTGGTCGTGGTCGCGTTTCTGTCAGTGGTGGGATTGACTATCTGCTCGAAGTGATGTATAATATATCGTAAATAATAATATAGCAAATACCAATGCTCAAACCGCTCACTCGATGTTTAATGAGGATCGTCACAGCAAACATGTCACCGACATCATTTCTTCAGTTCGTCCAACCTCTTCTTCTCCTCTTCTAACTTCTTCTGATCGACAGGCTTTGGCTAGGGCTGGGCGTGTTTGGCTGGATTGCAAGATGGACCTCAAGGCATATGCTCTCTGGAAAGAGGTGGATTCGGTCAAGAAATTGTGTGCTTGATACACTGTAACAGACAACAGTTATTTAAATATACAGAAATTATGCAATTCATGAGAAAGCGTGGAGAAAACAAGCGCTGCATGACGACACGCACTAGATTCGCTCTTTATTAATCCAGTGAGCATATTCTAGAAAATTGAAAAACACGAAATTTTGGAATGGATTTTGGCGTCAAGGGAGGCGGTGGAAGATGACGTTGACTACAAATTCGTTGACTCATGAAGTAAACACCAGTATTCTGGCAGATGCTCGAACACCCAAAAATTTAGATAGCTGACTCAGCTAGCAGACAAATGTATAATTGAAACAAAATCCACTTGCATGCGCACTGGAGCTAGCCGGCTTCGCCCACGCACCTTTCCGTTGAAAATACACATATTGTTTATTGATACTACTCCCACTCCCTCGAAGATATGTCACAATGCTGCCACGGCCAATGCTCCATGCCCACTGTCGAACAAATGTTCGCCATGGTCGACACTGACAAGAACGGAAGCATCAGCTTCGAAGAACTCGCCGCCTTCATGGAAAGCATCGGACAGTGCTGCTCCAGAGAACAGGGTCAAGAGATGTTCAACATGGTCGACACCAACAAGGACGGCTCCATCGACTTCGAGGAGTTCAAGGCCCTGATGGTCGAAAAGGCCAAACACGACAGCCAGTGATTTGAGTGCATTCAATTTTCATAATCCAAATAATCACTAGAACTCTAGGCATACGCTCTCTAGGAAAAGTGGGATTTAAACTAACTGCACTGTCAGTGTATCTTGGAAAAACGTTACTCAACTCATGATTCCAAAATATACTGTTTAAATCGGTTAGCAATGAATACATAATCAAAAGCGGGCATCCAACATGCGGTTTTATACTTATCTTTCCAGCCTAGCTAACAGTAACCTTTGAGAAACCAGAATAGTCCACTTCTTCAACAGAAACGAAGATGAAAAACGATTATAATTTACGGTTTCTGAAGTATGATCGAAAATATAGTGGAAGTAATACTTTAAGTGTCTTGTATCTCAATCCCACCCACTCAAGAAATATTAAAAGATTAAAATTGTTGAATGTGCCAAAATGCTAAAATCGTAAAGAATCAAATCCAAAATCAAGCGGTATAGAGTCTCTGGACGCATCAAAAATTGTATTAGAAATCGTCTTTCTTCAATATTAATATTTATAAATCTCTTTGTGCGCCTTAAAGATTAATAATTGTACAAATACGTATCACTTCTTCTGACAGCACTCCTTCTTCTCCTGACAACATTATTGTTCCTTCTGGTGGTGGATCTCCTTCATCATCTCGCAGAACTCCTTGAAGTCGAGCAGACCGTTGTGGTCGGCGTCGAACTTGTCGAAAGCAGCCTTGGCCTGTTCTTTGCAGCAGTCCTTACCTTTGCACTCGGATTGTTCCATGAAGGTAATCAATTCCTGGAAGCTGACGAAGCCGTCCTTGTTGGCATCAATCATCTCGAAGGTGGCCTTGGCTTTCTCGCAGCACTCTTTCTTTTCTTGGCAGCAGTTGTTTCCCTGTTACATTTGTATTGATGGAGTGGAAAGGAGTCGACCAGAAAAGTGCTAGATGTCTGGTATTACGGATGTGAGGGACTTTTGAAAACACCTTCTGATGTATCTTGGATATAGCCATAAAGTGACGCAAAAGTCTTGACTCGAAAAACACCGCTGGGGCTGCGTCCGTGAATTTGGCGCCGAATTCGCTATCTGGCCGGAAAACTATAAGTTTGCACATTGTATCCGCGAAATAGCCATGGAGTGAAAACATAGTTGTGAATTGATCCGCGACGAATTCGAATATTACGCGGTATTCCACGTTTGTATGCCGCCAACTGCAATATTGAGATTAAATTAATTCAGAAACAAATTACAGCAGGGTATTCCTTAGGATCACTCTGGGAATCAACGAAGACCACACGGGTTCGACGTACTCCAACGAGTTCGAGGTGTCCGACGACCTGTTCGGCGCTACCCTCGACCGCATGTAAATGATCGTATACAATATCAAAGTATATAACAAATTCAACGACAAGCACAATATTTAGAGTGCAAGGTTATGTGAAGAGTATTTTGCGAATTAATATATTATCGTTTTATATTACTCAGCTACGTGTTTGAATGTGAAAACATAGTTGTGAGGCTGACATTTGAGCTGTTACTGTTATCATTGATAAAAACTAATACTTCATCTATATATCTTCATCTCTACAATATTTACGTTAAATACATTTAAATACTATAATTTTGTATAATAAGTAGCCCTTCACTCTCTGATGGCCTTTTTGTATTCTTCTCTATTGTCTATTCTTCTCTTTTCTAGTTCAGTTTTAACCGCTTCCTCCAGTACCTTTCCGCTTCCTTTTTATAGATTTACATTTTATAGGCATTCCATGAGCTTTGTTCCGCTAACTTTCCCTTCCTGTGAGAAAAACAGTAATTATCCAGAGCCGTCAACCACACTCTACATTACGCTCTCTCCTCTCTCTTCTTCGAGGTAATCGCACACATATTCCTCCTACAACGAGAACTCACTTGAAGCCGGGATGCACCTAATTGGAATCCCTAGATGTTAAATAGCTGCACAAGCAGCTGACATTTGAAGGGCGAAAACGGACCCATCTTGTTTCAAAACGTTCACAGTGACCGTTAAAAGTTGAACAATTTGACCCGTTTTAACACAAAGTGACTCGAGGGGAACCAAATTCGTCTGTTAAAACGACATTTAAAGTTATGAACTACCAATTATTCGGAGGAAACCGCAGGAGGGTTTATTCGCGTGCGGGGTTGTAAGTGTTAACTAAGCGTGAGCAGATACTGAGCTGAAGGTGTTCGAGGCGAGGCAGAAACCGGGAACGGAGGGGAAAGAAAGAGTTATTGGGAGCTTGTCAAGGGGGTAACGGCCGTCCACACGCATGCTTTTGTAATGGAGTGGAAAAGGAGAATAAGTGCTTGTGATACGTAATAATTTGAATAATATGGGTATAAATGTGGCATTGCTTTAGGTATTTTGATTGAAATTCTTCATATTACAAGCATTAATAATTAAGTAAAGTCGAAAATATTTGGAGGAATATGTTTAATTGTTACCTAAACTATCCTATTCATTATAAATATAAATATTTCTCTTAGAAGTTATAATTAGTTATAATGTTTCGTTGATCTTGTTTTGAACGGAAAGGTGAGATCAGAGAAAAAGGATGACCAGCATAATCGTAATTTACGTACAATAATTAATGTGTAATTGCATTCATTTAAGAAGTAGTGTATTTTATGTTAATTATTATATGTGAATACAAAGCATTAAAAACAAGAATTCCACACCACTAAATGGACAACACAGCCCAAATTCAGAAACTACAAGACAAACTGAGCGGACTCGAAGGAAAACCACACGTATCAGAAGTAATGAAAGAACTAATCGAATTCACACAACAAACTGAAGACCCACTACTCATCACAGACAAAAAAGCCAAAAACTAAAGCCCATACAAAAAGAAGAAAGGAATATGAAACACTTATTACAAATCTAGAAAAATATGCATATTTTAATTATAAAATCTACAATGTCATCACTCAAATCTCTTAATTTTATCTTCTTCTTACCAAGCTAGACAAACAGCATTAATGCAGTATCTACGCGTACCTGGTCCATACTCATTTTCAAACACATGGCCTAAATGAGCACCACACTTGCTGCATACCACCAGTACAATAATAAGGTTTTTCATTTTATTTTTAAAATTCAAAATAGTTTTTAGAGAACGCAGGTTCTGTTGATTTTTGTTGAGTTACTTCAAGAGCTAATTTTGATAGTTAATCCATATATACTGGAAGTGGAAAAGTAGACCCAGTACACTGACATAATTTCATATCATCTTAAATATTTCACACCTCTTCCGCAAAAATCATGAGAGAAATCGTTCACGTACAATGCGGTCAGTGCGGTAACCAAGTCGGTGCCAAGTTCTGGGAAGTCGTAGCCGACGAACACGGTATCGACCCATCCGGCGAATTCCGTGGAGATTCTGAACTCCAAATCGAACGTATCAACGTTTACTTCAACGAAGCCACTGGCGGTCGTTATGTCCCACGTGGTATCCTCGTCGACCTCGAACCAGGCACCATGGACTCCGTCCGTGCTGGCCCATTCGGTCAACTCTTCCGTCCAGACAACTTCGTCTTCGGTCAATCTGGTGCTGGTAACAACTGGGCCAAGGGTTACTACACCGAAGGTGCTGAACTCGTCGACGCCGTCCTCGACACCATCCGTAAGGAAGCTGAAGCCTGCGACTGCCTCCAAGGCTTCCAGCTTGTCCACTCCCTCGGTGGTGGTACCGGTTCTGGTATGGGTACCCTCCTCCTCACAAAGCTCCGTGAAGAGTACCCAGATCGTATCCTCGCTACCTTCTCCATCGTCCCATCTCCAAAGGTTTCTGATACCGTCGTTGAACCATACAACGCAACTCTTTCCATCAACCAGTTGGTCGAATCTGCTGACGAAGTTTTCTGCATCGATAACGAAGCCCTCTATGACATCTGCTTCCGTACCCTTAAGCTCACCTGCCCAACCTATGGTGACTTGAACCACCTCGTCTCCCTCGTCATGTCTGGTATCACCACTTGCCTCCGTTTCCCAGGTCAACTTAACGCTGATCTCCGTAAGCTTAACGTCAACCTCCAACCATTCCCACGTATGCACTTCTACATTGCTGGTTTCGCTCCACTCACCTCCCGTGGTTCCCAAATCTATCGTGCTCTCACTGTTCCAGAACTCACCTCCCAAATGTTCGACAACAAGAACATGATGGCCGCCTGCGATCCACGCCGTGGTCGTTATCTCACTTGCATCGCCATCTTCCGTGGTCGTATGTCCACCAAGGAAGTTGAAGAGCAAATGCTTAACATCCAATCCAAGAACACCTCCTACTTCGTTGAATGGATCCCACACAACATCATGACTGCTATGTGCGACATCCCACCAAGAGGTCTCAAGATGGCTTCTACCTTCATCGGTAACACCACCGCCGTCCGTGAACTCTTCCAACGTGTCGGTCAACAATTCACCGCCATGTTCAGACGTAAGGCCTTCCTCCACTGGTACACTGGTGAAGGTATGGACGAAACCGAATTCACTGAATGTGAATCTAACATGAACGATCTCGTTTCTGAATACGAGTCATATCAACTTGCCACCACCGATGAAGAAGGTGTTGAAGGCGAAGAAGAAATGGCATGAGGGATATTGTATACTTTAAATATATCATTTTCATTCATCATAGGTTATAGCTATCAGATCCATCGTAGCATTAGCTTCTGCGCAAAGCCGAACTATTTCGAGTTCTTCCAAATACGCCAGTACTGCACAACCACGTCTTTCAGCCACCGGCCAACCCTTATTTCGACGCTCCACGCAGCGCTTCATTTCCCAAAGCTATTGATCGCCCAAATTTACGCAAAAATTGTTGCAAAATTTGGGAATTTTAGTCTATTTCATAAAACTAAATAATGAACCAAACGTGCGTATTTGGCACGATGTTGCAATCCACTCCAAATTCCAACCCCACTCCACCCTCCGCAAAAATCATGAGAGAAATCGTTCACGTACAATGCGGTCAGTGCGGTAACCAAGTCGGTGCCAAGTTCTGGGAAGTCGTAGCCGACGAACACGGTATCGACCCATCCGGCGAATTCCGTGGAGATTCTGAACTCCAAATCGAACGTATCAACGTTTACTTCAACGAAGCCACTGGTGGTCGTTATGTCCCACGTGGTATCCTCGTCGACCTCGAACCAGGCACCATGGACTCCGTCCGTGCTGGCCCATTCGGTCAACTCTTCCGTCCAGACAACTTCGTCTTCGGTCAATCTGGTGCTGGTAACAACTGGGCCAAGGGTTACTACACCGAAGGTGCTGAACTCGTCGACGCCGTCCTCGACACCATCCGTAAGGAAGCTGAAGCCTGCGACTGCCTCCAAGGCTTCCAGCTTGTCCACTCCCTCGGTGGTGGTACCGGTTCTGGTATGGGTACCCTCCTCCTCACAAAGCTCCGTGAAGAGTACCCAGATCGTATCCTCGCTACCTTCTCCATCGTCCCATCTCCAAAGGTTTCTGATACCGTCGTTGAACCATACAACGCAACTCTTTCCATCAACCAGTTGGTCGAATCTGCCGACGAAGTTTTCTGCATCGATAACGAAGCCCTCTATGACATCTGCTTCCGTACCCTCAAGCTCACCTGCCCAACCTATGGTGACTTGAACCACCTCGTCTCCCTCGTCATGTCTGGTATCACCACTTGCCTCCGTTTCCCAGGTCAACTTAACGCTGATCTCCGTAAGCTCAACGTCAACCTCCAACCATTCCCACGTATGCACTTCTACATCGCTGGTTTCGCTCCACTCACCTCCCGTGGTTCCCAAATCTATCGCGCCCTCACTGTTCCAGAACTCACCTCCCAGATGTTCGACAACAAGAACATGATGGCCGCCTGCGATCCACGCCGTGGTCGTTATCTCACTTGCATCGCCATCTTCCGCGGTCGTATGTCCACCAAGGAAGTTGAAGAGCAAATGCTTAACATCCAATCCAAGAACACCTCCTACTTCGTCGAATGGATCCCACACAACATCATGACTGCTATGTGCGACATCCCACCAAGAGGTCTCAAGATGGCTTCTACCTTCATCGGTAACACCACCGCCGTCCGTGAACTCTTCCAACGTGTCGGTCAACAATTCACCGCTATGTTCAGACGTAAGGCCTTCCTCCACTGGTACACTGGTGAAGGTATGGACGAAACCGAATTCACTGAATGTGAATCTAACATGAACGATCTCGTTTCTGAATACGAGTCATATCAACTTGCCACCACCGATGAAGAAGGTGTTGAAGGCGAAGAAGAAATGGCATGAGGGATATTGTATACTTTAAATATATCATTTTCATTCATCATAGGTTATAGCTATCAGATCCATCGTAGCATTAGCTTCTGCGCAAAGCCGAACTATTTCGAGTTCTTCCAAATACGCCAGTACTGCACAACCACGTCTTTCAGCCACCGGCCAACCCTTATTTCGACGTTCCACGCAGATCTTCATTTCCCAAAGCTCGGAAATAGTTTTTGAGTTGTTTGTTTGTCGAACTTCCTCCATCTTTCAAACTTTAACAAAGCCTTTTCAATGTTCACATCCTACTACGCGGCCTTGTTAACTGGATTTCGTTTAATGATCTGCTCTTACTATTTAGCTGTGTAGTTGTGTTTGCACTTCTCTACGCGACTAGCTGGCTGTTGGTACTAGAGATTGGGAACGCAGGTTGTTTAGTAAAATGATTCCTGCTTCATTTCTGATATTTGGTTGAGGTAGAACTCGTCGCAGCGTTTAGTTAACAGCAATTCGTCTAAGTGTACGTCTGTCTATTTTCTCATTTTAGCGCGGAAACAGTAGATTTAGTTGGGGTCGTAGTTTATGAGTATACGCCATGTTTGTTGTTTAAATTCCTGTTTCACAAACAAATTACTCCAATAATACACCAATAAATGAAAATATTGAAAAAGCTGAAATATAGAAATGTGTTCAAGCTGGTATAATACTATAAAGTAAGGTGCGTTTTTGCGGGATTTTGCGTGTCCAAACACGCTCAAACGCGCAAAAACAGTGCGCGTTTTACTATAAATGACCCCGGATATATTTTTTAGCGTCATTTTTAGCGGCATGTTTAAACACGTTTGCAGTGACATATAAAATTAGCGCTAATTTTAGCGCTAAAATGTATTGGAAATTATCTAATTTATACTGATTTATAGGTATCTTATCATCTATTTAAATTTGTAGGACATTTATAATATGTACAATTAAGTGTATATCACTCATATTCATCGTTTTCATCATCGTCTGTATAAATGTGATTAATGTTATTAGTTATTTTTTCTACATAAATGTAAGCCATTGCATCAAGTGTTTTATAATCTAAATTTCTTCTTAAAAAGTGACTTGTTTGTCGGTGATAGAAGCTAAATAATCGTTCAACGCTACCATTACTAACTGTTAATGTTTCAAATATACTTAATAGGCCAACCATGTACTCGTTGTTCTTCCATACTGCCTTTAGATAAGGTAACATATCTGTTTTACCATTATACTTTATAGTATAAAGTAATTAATACAGGCTTTTGGTACATCTCAACATAACTAAATTAAGTTATCATAAAGTAAAACCCAGATCACTCTCTTCCTCTTGTGATTTAACTAATATCAAATTATATCAATTCAGCTAACTCAGTTTATAGTGCTTAGCGATTACATGAATATTTATAATTTTAACGAACGTAATACTACACAGAAACTAGCCATAACTTATCATTTGAAGTGTTAAACGTTAATTTACATGCATATATGGCTTAACATTTCCCAGTTTTGCTGGGAGAAAGTATAGGTTTTGCTGGGAGTTTGGAGATATTGGGAGATTTCTGGTTTTTGTGCTGGGAAATAACCAGCAATAATCAGCAATAAAAACATTAAAAATAAAAACTGGGAGATTCCCAGCAAGAAATAATAACATGACTCACTCAACAGCAACAATCCAACAATACATCTAAACGCAATATATAAATATATACTAGTTATTTTACTATAGCCAAGTAAAAATAATATATATTTTAATAGTTCTTGTGGTTAGTGAATTTACAGTTTATTAAAATGGTTTTCATCTTTTTTCCAATCTAAGTGATTCTGCTTCCTCATTTATGTAACAGCTTTAATGTATTTACTATGTGTGATTTAACATCTTTTTTAATATCAAGTAACATCTATTTAATATCAAGTAACTATTTTACTTTATTCTATGGTATAATTATTCTATGGCACATCAAATATCATTCTTATTCAACGAAATCGACATACTTCAGGCTTTATATGTCGTCTATGCGTACCAAACATCAACCTTGTGTTATTTATCTCAATAATAATATTAGTAATAATAATATTATTATTACAATCAGATCAAAATACTACACAGAAACTAGCCATAACTTATCATTTGAAGTGTAAGCGTTAATTTACATGCATATTATTATAATCAGATCAACCACTTCTAAATGAGTGTCAATGGCAAAACTATGTATGCACAAACCAAATATATTAATAATGAAATACAAAAATCAGCTAATCAGTACTAAAAATAAAAAGAAATGCTTGAAGTTACCCAAGTCATAATGGACAAATGTCTATCGAAGAAAAGCTATTTAACCAACTTAACCTGGTATGAAAAAATTATAACGAGAAACGCCGCGCAATAATACAGCGAAGTGTATTCCATTGTAGCATAATAAGTGCTATCATCTGTTAGAAAGTGAGCATACAAACTAAAATTAGTATAATAGCTATAATGATTTATAAATGAATCTTATCACTATATTTTCAGTTTTTACTGCAGAATATACCAAACTACAGATGATAACACTAATATGGCTGAAAGTACATACATATAATCAATGTGATCAGATATAAGCTGTATTTTAATCTTGTCAATAGGTATATCGGACATGAAATTTACAATTCCTGTTACTTGACTTGTATTTTACATCATCATATAGTAAAAATGCTATTACTATTAAGTAAGCTAAATCTGGAAACAATAAATTCCATTACTGTGTATTGCATACTAAATGCCAGGATAAACGATCTAGCCCTTCAGCGATAGTGTTTGTGTGTGCTGTGTTGGTTATAGTCTAGGCGACCCTATCATAAGGTCAACTTTCACTTGGTAAAACCCATTCTCTTCTCCATTATTAGATGTTGTGAGACATACGTGTGATTGATTAAGACTTACATTAGAACTCGCGTGGCGTGTTCCTCTTACTAATATAGTACGTTGAACCTGTTTTACAAGTGTATCTCCTTTCAAAAATTCTCTTGAAATTATTCCGTGTGGTTCTTTCATTTTAAGAACTCTTTAAATATTATCCTAACACTACTACTCTCCTAAAAGGTCAAAAGCGCATTCCATCCAAATGCGAGTGACTAGAAGAGTTTTTGAGTAACTTACTGCTTTGAATTCCACAAAAGTTCCATCAATGTCAGTTACTCGAACAGTACGTATTTATTTATCGCTATCTCCAATGAACTGTTCAAATGGTTTACTGCAGTAAACAACACTTGTGTTAATTTCGTAAGTAAGTCTTATTTAGTTAGTAAACATAACAGCTTATTAGCTTGTGAAACAATCAAAATAGTTCACAAAACTAGATGATATGGCTTCGATAGGAGCAAACAATTAAAATTCAGATTCTCTACTATAAACAGCCGAACCATCTGGAATAATCGCAGGGAGAGAAAGTGTGAGTTCAGCCTTATTGTTAAAGCTCTCTACGAACTATTGAAACATGCGATGACATATTCTCTATTCGGTTCCAACAAAATCATTATCACAGTTTATAATCAAATTCGCAAAGATATCAGAAATTTGAGTTACTGAGGAAAGAGAAATATTCTTTTGAATGATCAAATCTGGATACACCAGAATTTTAATAGTAGCATCTGTGTTTTATCTTATCTACACCTTACAGTTACCAGTTACTGCACCTATTTGCATTTCTTGTTTAGCTTAATCGTAAATAATTTTAGTGTCCTATAAACAGTCCAGTCTGTTGTACAAATCAACCTTAAATGTAGAAACAGCGTCTTCAACCAAAATATTTGTTTCTGGGAAAACAATTTTGAAAGAAACTTGTGTCGCTGCGAAAGCTACATCGCAATTATTTATGGTGTCAGTGCAAGGGAAAGTTAAAGATAAATTCTCAGACATCATCAAACTGGAAGGATATTCATAAACATATGATCCAAATATCAGTTGAATATTGTAGGAATGCCCAAACATGGACTGACATACTTAACAAGGAACATAATAATGAAGTGAAATAATGGCATTATGACTAAGAGTTAAATGAATAACTATTAAAAATTTAATTTTTTATCATGTTTTATAAAATTAAACGAAATTTTTTATATTTATATTCTTAAATATACATTAAATAAAATTACACGACTAATTATTGCACAATACACCGTTAAATACTACTTCATAAAATTTTATATTTGTGTATACTAATTGCAAATTATATATTTTTATATCAAAATTAATTAAAACTCTTTTCGTATTTAACTGAATTTTAATTGTAAGATTTTAACTTTAACTTTTTCGATTCATAAATAAATATTAATTACTAAGAATTAATTTTGTTCTTTAAGGTAATTTTTACAGAATATATTATTACTTATTTACAAATTGCAATAAATTTATTCGAATTTCACTGACTTACTATCAGAAATAACTTACAATTTAAACTGAAAATATAAATGATATTGCTGAGAATACAATAAACATCTTCAACATATACATCTTCAACCCTTATAAGTGAAAATGCGAACCCCTTCTGAGTGAGGTAATGTAGTATTATCCAGACCCAAAAGGGACCTCACTGGAGTCGTTAGCGGACCAGTTTTACTAACTTAATTTTAAGAAACTGGTTATTTCCGTTGGCTTGCATAGGAGGTTGATTCATTGTATTGGCATTGCTTGATGATGGTTGCCTTAGATGCATCGTTTCATCAACTTGATTAGACTTCCTAGGTCCCTTTTTAGTTTATTTGTTTTTGCAAATTCCTAATTTTGGGGTATATTGCCATTGGTGGTGGATTAGCTATTTCCTAGGGTTTAGTTGCGTTGATATCTTTCTTAGTCCCATAATTTTCGAGCTATTTCTGATATTCTTTTACTTACTTCTTCTTCTGGGCTTTCGTTGAGAACGAGGATCCCGTTCCTGTGTTTTAAACGAACAGTTAATGAAGACTATTTAAATTTGTTCAATTAAGTTAGATTATAATTGAAGCTTAATAATGTTATTAACACAACCAATCATATGATGAGTTGATTTCTGAAATATATATCGGCTCACTCTTTTGGTACATCTCAAAAACATCCACTCAATAATCAATTACTTCAATCACAAGAAACATTTTAAAATGATATATTCATTTTAATGCGTTCTTTACTTCTGTACATTAAGGACTCTAAATTTTCAGTATTAATTTTTTTGAGTCATCAAATTATATCAATTCAGAAATGATAGTATTGTTTTATACTTTATCGTGTTATTACTGTGTTATTAATATTTATGTAACATTAATGTTATATCAAATCTGAAATAATTGAACACACAACGGAAGTATTAACTGTTCAATTAGTTTAAATGAATACTAATCTTTTAGAGTTAAAACAGCCTAATTCTTAGTCAACTCTTCAATTCTAAAAATACAGATATACTGTTTCATGTTCATATTTAATTCTAATGCATTTATATACCATCTGTTACATTCAAATAACACTTCAAAATCGAATGTTCAAATATCGTGTAACTTATGATAAGATTGCAGTAAAATATAATGATGGCGAAAAACAATACACCGAAAAAAGCTTGAGGTTAGAAAGCACTGCGTATAAAGAAATACAAATATGCGGATATAACAACGACTTAGGTGTCAAAGAATATTTTAGAATGCCAAACGTGTACAATATTAATAGACTGTTTTTAGATTAGTGCATTGTTGATTTAAGCGCACTCAAAGGAAATTTCGGAACTGTTTGCGTTGATAAATGTTCCATTAAAGGTTCCTTATCATTTAACTTGTTTGCTGACCAATTTAAGATATTTTTTCGTGGAGTACTTGATATAAATCTTAGCTAATTGATCAATGGATAAATTAAAAAGATAGATCTAAATCTTTACGATATCAATTAAGAATTGGATTTAAGTGGTGCTAACAAAATGTACGGCCGACTTGGTTATCTTTATTTTAGTTCAACTTCTACATTAAATTTGGCTAAACTTGAAGGGTACTGGGATTGTGTCGTTATATCTAACTGCATGTTTGCAAACAGCATTAAACAAAATTTGTTTGGTGCGAAGATGCTTTAACTTTTTCAAACAAAATGGGATATATTCTAGCATATTTCTAACGGCAGCATAGAAGTATTAGAATTATTATACAAATCAAATTTCGATTTTACTATTTTATTGCAGTGCACATTCGCAAAAGCATTCTCTTTAAATTTATCTCATTTATAGATAGATTTAAATTAAATACATGGCATTTTTCGCAGTTTAGTCTTCAGTCACTGTTCGTTTTAAGGAAGTTTATCTCAAAACTGTACCGCAGAAAAACTTTACGTTAACGGTTGTAAAATTAGCTCGTAGTAGTTGAGTTAGTTTTCATGCAGTTTCCTGGAACTGCGAATATACGAAACTAATTCCATATCTGAATTACCTCAGTAGCTCTAAAAACTAAACGCGCATGGAGTTACTTTGAACATAAGGAACCATAAACAATATCTTCGACTAACTGAAATAGAACTAGAAGACAGCTATATTAATAGTTTATCGATCGTAAACGCCCCGAATATAAAATTATTGAAATTAATAGATGGATGTAAATCTAGCTAATCGATATAAAACCTCATGAACATAATTAAAAGAAGAGAAAATAACAACACAACGCTTGTAAAACTCAAGAAATAACTAAATTTGGCCATTATTAATACTTATTCCCATTAAAGAAAACTTGATGCTCTTAAAACGGAATTTAATGAACTAATTGAATTGGATATTGGAGAAATCACAAATGGGAATGAGTGATACGTATTGATAATTAAATTTCTAATTATTCTATAACTAGCGAAATTATATTAAAAATGTTTCTAAAATGTGTACAGTATTTTCTTTCTAGATAAAAACATATTTATATATTAAAAATTAATTGAAAGCATTAATCATTAAACAGTATTTAATGCTTTTATATGTACTTTACATTTAAACTATAAACGAATCTTATCCAGAATAAGATACTATTCAACACAACTATTTTTGCTCCCAATCCTGAAATATAACCTCTTTAATTGTTTAAAATATGTAAAATTTTGTCCACACCATAATTACATGTTTGGATGTTGTATGGGAGGTGACATGACCAGCTTGCTTGGTAAAGCCTAGAAAATGGAGGAATAAATGCAGCCACAAGTTGACGCGATAATGCCGCAGGTGAACGAAATTTATCTGAAGTAGTTTCGCCAGGTTGATACAGACCACGATGGGTTTCTCTCTGTTTCAGAAGTTACTTTGACTATTCCAAGTGTATGTGTAACGCAAAGATCCGCTAGAATACTGCTGAAGCTGTTTTCTGATGTTGATAAGTATGACGAAAAAGCGTACCTTCAGTTTGTGCACTGCTTCCTTTCCGCAAATTCGTTATACGATAGAATAGCAAAGGATTACATTGAAAGAACTAACACACACAAGATGGTTTAAATAGGACAGTATCAGAAAATGGAGCACACAGTAAATCCATATACGCTCGAGAGGTGTTTGGTGATTAACTAAATGCAAATTCAACCAGATTTGTTTTCACACGCAATCAGACAGATAGATCCAAATTTGACTGGATTGTGTTTTGACGAGTTCTTCACTCTCTTCGGAATGATTCTGTTGTGCATGAAACGCAAAAACATCCAGAATACCTTGCAATTGCAATATGAAGACCAAGTAGTTCAGGAGGTATTCGCCCTTCTTTGATGTGATCAAATATTATATATTAAAATATTTAATTTTTCTATAAAATTGCATATTGCATAATGATATTGTTAAAATATGTATATTGTTATATAATTATTAATATTATAATTAAATATATATATATAGTAAAGTGTAAATGTTACATCAAATCTGAAATAATTGAACACACAACGGAAGTATTAACTGTTCAATTAGTTTAAATGAATACTAATCTTTTAGAGTTAAAACAGCCTAATTCTTAGTCAACTCTTCAATTCTAAAAATACAGATATACTGTTTCATGTTCATATTTAATTCTAATGCATTTATATACCATCTGTTACATTCAAATAACACTTCAAAATCGAATGTTCAAATATCGTGTAACTTATGATAAGATTGCAGTAAAATATAATGATGGCGAAAAACAATACACCGAAAAAAGCTTGAGGTTAGAAAGCACTGCGTATAAAGAAATACAAATATGCGGATATAACAACGACTAAGGTGTCAAAGAATATTTTAGAATGCCAAACGTGTACAATATTAATAGACTGTTTTTAGATTAGTGCATTGTTGATTTAAGCGCACTCAAAGGAAATTTCGGAACTGTTGAAATTAGAAGTTGTTCAATTATAGGTTCCTTAACTGAATACTTGTTTGCCAACATATTTTTGGTATCGATATATGATGTTCTCGACCTTAGATTTAGTTAATTGATTGATGGAAGAATTAAAAAGATAGACATAGAGTTAAATTATATATAATAGGATTTAGATTTACGAGGCGCAAATTATTCGTATGGACGGCTCAGTCATTTAGGCATTTATTCCCAATGTGTAAACTTAGCTTTTTTAGAGGGATACTGGAAATGTGTAGAAATTTCCAATTGTTCTTTTACAAATAATGTTAAAATTAATACGTTTGGAGCAAAAACTCTATATTTTTATCAACCCTCCCTGGATGTATTTTAGAGATTTTCTAATTGTGAAATATTAGTGTTAGATTTATCTTTCAAACAAACACCTTAGTAATAAGTTTTTGATTTTAACATACTTAGACTATGCACATTCGCTAAAACAATAAACTTAAATATATAAAGTTTCTAAATTGATTTAAACCAAATAACTGGTTCTTATAATATTTTAGGGTTTACCGACTGTACATTTTAAGGTAATATATCTCAAAGCTTAAATATAGATTAACTGCGTTTAGTCTGCACTACTCTGAACTCAGAACAATTAAATTAGTTTTCATGTCGATCTTTGGAACTAAGAACAACAAATAGCGATTATCAAATAACAGATTTACCAAAATAGCTTCAATAGTTATACGTCTATGGAATTACTTTAAATATTAAGAATTTGAAGTAATACCTAAGATTATCTGAAATCGAACTTGAAGACGGCTATGTAGAAAATCTCTCGTTCGTTAATGTTCCTAATATCAAGTTGTTAAAACTAAATGGATGCAAATCCAGTGAGGCGGTGCATAAGATTCAAAACATAATAAAGAGAAAAAAGAAAAACGATATTAAGTTGGTGTAACTGAAAAAAGACCTCTTGCAGACATAAAAATATAAATATTCATGTAATCGCTAAGCACTATAAACTGAGTTAGCTGAATTGATATAATTTGATATTAGTTAAATCACAAGAGGAAGAGAGTGATCTGGGTTTTACTTAATGATAACTTAATTTAGTTATGTTGAGATGTACCAAAAGCCTATATTCATTACTCTTGTATAGTATTAAACCAGCTTGAACACATTTCTATATTTCAGCTTTTTCAATATTTTCATTTATTGGTGTATTATTGGAGCAATTTGTTTGTGAAACAGGAATTTAAACAACAAACATGGCGTATACTCATAAACTACGACCCCAGCTAAATCTACTGTTTCCGCGCTAAAATGAGAAAATAGACAGACGTACACTTAGACGAATTGCTGTTAACTAAACGCTGCGACGAGTTCTACCTCAACCAAATATAAGAAATGAAGCAGGAATCATTTTACTAAACAACCTGCGTTCCCAATCTCTAGTACCAACAGCCAGCTAGTCGCATAGAGAAGTGCAAACACAACTACACAGCTAAATAGCAAGAGCAGATCATTAAACGAAATCCAGTTAACAAGGCCGCGTAGTAGGATGTGAACATTGAAAAGGCTTTGTTAAAGTTTGAAAGATGGAGGAAGTTCGACAAACAAACAACTCAAAAACTATTTCCGAGCTTTGGGAAATGAAGCGCTGCGTGGAGCGTCGAAATAAGGGTTGGCCGGTGGCTGAAAGACGTGGTTGTGCAGTACTGGCGTATTTGGAAGAACTCGAAATAGTTCGGCTTTGCGCAGAAGCTGGCGCGTTAATGAATCTGATAGCTATGACTTATGATGAATGAAAATGATATATTTAAAGTATACAATATCCCTCATGCCATTTCTTCTTCGCCTTCAACACCTTCTTCATCGGTGGTGGCAAGTTGATATGACTCGTATTCAGAAACGAGATCGTTCATGTTAGATTCACATTCAGTGAATTCGGTTTCGTCCATACCTTCACCAGTGTACCAGTGGAGGAAGGCCTTACGTCTGAACATGGCGGTGAATTGTTGACCGACACGTTGGAAGAGTTCACGGACGGCGGTGGTGTTACCGATGAAGGTAGAAGCCATCTTGAGACCTCTTGGTGGGATGTCGCACATAGCAGTCATGATGTTGTGTGGGATCCATTCAACGAAGTAGGAGGTGTTCTTGGATTGGATGTTAAGCATTTGCTCTTCAACTTCCTTGGTGGACATACGACCACGGAAGATGGCGATGCAAGTGAGATAACGACCACGGCGTGGATCGCAGGCGGCCATCATGTTCTTGTTGTCGAACATCTGGGAGGTGAGTTCTGGAACAGTGAGGGCGCGATAGATTTGGGAACCACGGGAGGTGAGTGGAGCGAAACCAGCGATGTAGAAGTGCATACGTGGGAATGGTTGGAGGTTGACGTTGAGCTTACGGAGATCAGCGTTAAGTTGACCTGGGAAACGGAGGCAAGTGGTGATACCAGACATGACGAGGGAGACGAGGTGGTTCAAGTCACCATAGGTTGGGCAGGTGAGCTTGAGGGTACGGAAGCAGATGTCATAGAGGGCTTCGTTATCGATGCAGAAAACTTCGTCGGCAGATTCGACCAACTGGTTGATGGAAAGAGTTGCGTTGTATGGTTCAACGACGGTATCAGAAACCTTTGGAGATGGGACGATGGAGAAGGTAGCGAGGATACGATCTGGATACTCTTCACGGAGCTTTGTGAGGAGGAGGGTACCCATACCAGAACCGGTACCACCACCGAGGGAGTGGACAAGCTGGAAGCCTTGGAGGCAGTCGCAGGCTTCAGCTTCCTTACGGATGGTGTCGAGGACGGCGTCGACGAGTTCAGCACCTTCGGTGTAATAACCCTTAGCCCAGTTGTTACCAGCACCAGATTGACCGAAGACGAAGTTGTCTGGACGGAAGAGTTGACCGAATGGGCCAGCACGGACGGAGTCCATGGTGCCTGGTTCGAGGTCGACGAGGATACCACGTGGGACATAACGACCACCAGTGGCTTCGTTGAAGTAAACGTTGATACGTTCGATTTGGAGTTCAGAATCTCCACGGAATTCGCCGGATGGGTCGATACCGTGTTCGTCGGCTACGACTTCCCAGAACTTGGCACCGACTTGGTTACCGCACTGACCGCATTGTACGTGAACGATTTCTCTCATGATTTTTGCGGAGGGTGGAGTGGGGTTGGAATTTGGAGTGGATTGCAACATCGTGCCAAATACGCACGTTTGGTTCATTATTTAGTTTTATGAAATTGACTAAAATTTCCAAATTTTGCAACAATTTTTGCGTAAATTTGGGCGATCAATAGCTTTGGGAAATGAAGCGCTGCGTGGAGCGTCGAAATAAGGGTTGGCCGGTGGCTGAAAGACGTGGTTGTGCAGTACTGGCGTATTTGGAAGAACTCGAAATAGTTCGGCTTTGCGCAGAAGCTAATGCTATGATGGATCTGATAGCTATAACCTATGATGAATGAAAATGATATATTTAAAGTATACAAAATCCCTCATGCCATTTCTTCTTCGCCTTCAACACCTTCTTCATCGGTGGTGGCAAGTTGATATGACTCGTATTCAGAAACGAGATCGTTCATGTTAGATTCACATTCAGTGAATTCGGTTTCGTCCATACCTTCACCAGTGTACCAGTGGAGGAAGGCCTTACGTCTGAACATGGCGGTGAATTGTTGACCGACACGTTGGAAGAGTTCACGGACGGCGGTGGTGTTACCGATGAAGGTAGAAGCCATCTTGAGACCTCTTGGTGGGATGTCGCACATAGCAGTCATGATGTTGTGTGGGATCCATTCGACGAAGTAGGAGGTGTTCTTGGATTGGATGTTAAGCATTTGCTCTTCAACTTCCTTGGTGGACATACGACCGCGGAAGATGGCGATGCAAGTGAGATAACGACCACGGCGTGGATCGCAGGCGGCCATCATGTTCTTGTTGTCGAACATCTGGGAGGTGAGTTCTGGAACAGTGAGGGCGCGATAGATTTGGGAACCACGGGAGGTGAGTGGAGCGAAACCAGCGATGTAGAAGTGCATACGTGGGAATGGTTGGAGGTTGACGTTGAGCTTACGGAGATCAGCGTTAAGTTGACCTGGGAAACGGAGGCAAGTGGTGATACCAGACATGACGAGGGAGACGAGGTGGTTCAAGTCACCATAGGTTGGGCAGGTGAGCTTGAGGGTACGGAAGCAGATGTCATAGAGGGCTTCGTTATCGATGCAGAAAACTTCGTCGGCAGATTCGACCAACTGGTTGATGGAAAGAGTTGCGTTGTATGGTTCAACGACGGTATCAGAAACCTTTGGAGATGGGACGATGGAGAAGGTAGCGAGGATACGATCTGGGTACTCTTCACGGAGCTTTGTGAGGAGGAGGGTACCCATACCAGAACCGGTACCACCACCGAGGGAGTGGACAAGCTGGAAGCCTTGGAGGCAGTCGCAGGCTTCAGCTTCCTTACGGATGGTGTCGAGGACGGCGTCGACGAGTTCAGCACCTTCGGTGTAGTAACCCTTGGCCCAGTTGTTACCAGCACCAGATTGACCGAAGACGAAGTTGTCTGGACGGAAGAGTTGACCGAATGGGCCAGCACGGACGGAGTCCATGGTGCCTGGTTCGAGGTCGACGAGGATACCACGTGGGACATAACGACCACCAGTGGCTTCGTTGAAGTAAACGTTGATACGTTCGATTTGGAGTTCAGAATCTCCACGGAATTCGCCGGATGGGTCGATACCGTGTTCGTCGGCTACGACTTCCCAGAACTTGGCACCGACTTGGTTACCGCACTGACCGCATTGTACGTGAACGATTTCTCTCATGATTTTTGCGGAGGGTGGAGTGGTAAATGAAGGGAGTGGAATTTTGTGATTATTTTGTTATTTTGCGTTAACTAGCTCGAATACTGTGCATTGTGTATTACGTTTCGTGTGATGTGCGGAATTATGATAATTATAACATTCTTTAAACATTTTTTCACTTAAGCTTATGTAGTGCGTTTCTTTGTTTGTAGATCCATTTTATTTTGTCTCCTTTTGCGCATTTTTTGTTCAGCACATTTATTATAATTTGAAGCTTCTCCAATTCAATTCCGGGCATTGTATTCTCAGCACTTACCTCGCACACCCAGAATCCCTCTTTCTCAACCACTTTGTACTTCCTCTCTTTAATTAATCTGTTAATTTTCTTCACAAGTTTATATCCGCTCCTACTCAGTGCGCAGCTCATTCTCTCGTTTATAACAATTATTTGGGTCAACAGAATTACAATTTAAACGAAGGAACTCAGAATCCGGGCGAAGAACCCGAACCCGAGCCCCGAAAACGCGACGTAGAAACCCGTTTACTTCGACACAAACACCAACAAATAAATATTCGCGACCAAATTAACGATTTGAGAAATAAAACGAATCAGAATAAAAGATACAAAATGATAATAATTCGGTAAGGAGATGTCACCCACCCAGGAGCAAGTGTGGTCGTAGTACACACAACAAGAGGACGTGTGGTACGTTTGAGGAACCGCACAATTACAAATATCACATGTATAAAGAAGTAAATTCTAAGCCTAGTTAAAAATTAAACGCTCCGAAGGAGATAAAGACCTCGGAATAAAAACGAAGTCTTAAAGGTTTGGAGAATTGTACTGCATATATAATTTTGAAGGAGATATGAACTAACGCGTTACAGTCTTAATGTAAACTGAAAGAGAAAGCAACGATAATAAAGCACGCGGAATCACCAAAATTTAAACTGCTTTTGGCTGAATATTTAACGGATTGAAGACTTTGCAGTCACCAGTGCAATTGAATAAGTTCTTGTCGACCGAAAAGAGCAATTCCTCGTAATGCAGGATTAACAAGACATTTATGAACACGTAAAACTCGGGAGCGAGCGTTTTCTTGTTAGAGGTCTTATTTACTCTGTTTATCTTTACAAATATCAAAGTATTACAAACGAACGTAATACTACACAAAAACTAGCCATAACTTATCATTTGAAGTGTTAAACGTTAATTAACATGTATATATTATAATCAGATCAACCACTTCTAAATGAGTGTGAATGGCAAAACAATGTATGCGCAAACAAAATCTATAAATAATGAAATACAAAAATCAGCTAATCAGTACTAAAAATAAAAAGAAATGCTTGAAGTTACCCAAGTCATAATGGACAAATGTCTATCGAAGAAAAGCTATTTAACCAACTTAACCTGGTTTGAAAAAATTATAACGAGAAACGCCGCACAATAATACAGCGAAGTGTATTCCATTGTAGCTAAATAATTGCTATCATCTGTTAGAAAGTGAGCATACAAACTAAAATAAGTATAATAGCTATAATGATTTATAAATGAATCTTATCACTATATTTTCAGTTTTTACTGCAGAATATACCAAACTACAGATGATAATACTATATATACGATATATAACTAAATCACTAACCAAAAAATGTATTAAAATGACAAGAAATGAACCTCGCATTTTGGGCATTTTGCAACTTTGAACAATATATTTATGCTCTTGAAGATATAAGTAAAATTATACATATATAATAATTTTCACACCTCTAACAAGTTCATGTATCACTACTGCATGAAGAACTAACAATATGATAATAGTTTACAAAAGAAAACATTCGGTTTAGAACTTATATATTCCAGCTACGGAAGTATTCTTTCTGTTTTGTCATATTTGTTTAGATGGGCGGTTTATAGATTTGTTTAGAATGAGTCTAATGAAAGTATTTAATCTGTACAGTTATTGTAATAATCCTATATAAACATATTATCATAAAATCTTTACTCACTTGTCATCTGGACAGCTCAATTACTATGAAATTAGGTCGATTTACAGGTTTTATCGTATTTGCTAAACTCAACTAAACGATGATTATTCTCCGATTTACTACATTTAAAAAGGATTCCCACAGCGCCTCTTGAATATTTATTACCAACTTTATTTTCGACCATATTTGATATGTGGACAGTATGTCTCGTGTATAAACTTTAGAAATGGAAAACTTATACGTGATTTTGTCTGGCTCTATACGTGAGTGTATCCAATAGTCTATTCGTGAAATTTACCGTACCAACATAACTAATGATATTACACAAATAATAACCGAAATAAATTCTCTCGTCTTGAGAATCCATATAAAATGCATATTTTGAATTAGTATACAGTGTATACTATACAAAAAATAAAATGTGTATAGTATACACATTTGCATATAATTACTGAGGTTCTATAAGCTTTGAATATTATATTATCTGAATGCAAATTAATTATATTTATAGTTAAGGGGTTACGGGTATATTAATATTATTTATGAACTTGTTATAATTATTATCAATGCGATTGAATCTACCTGCCACGAATTATTATTTATTGTTATATTAATATCAATATTAGCATATAGTTTGTTATAGAGTTGTGTTCAATCATTAAGTGTGTATCAACAAGTTATAGGGTGAGTGTATTCTAAAGTAGTTAAAACTATATAGTCCTCACTCAGTATCCGAAATCCACATTTCCACAGGCGTAACTGAGAGCTATCTTAGCTCATAACATGCCTCTACACACACGCTACAAATACCATCATTAGATGGAAGAATATTTTCCTCTACTTTAATAATCCACTAGTGATCAATTTTTCTCTTCAATTTGCTTCTTCAATTGTTTGCTTATACTTTTATTCTATCAGTTTTTTGATACACGATCCAGTTATCATGGCCCTCACGGAGCCGGTTCAAGTAGCGATTATTGAGTCAATATGACAGCTGCCTAGCTCCTCATATGAATTTTTGGTTGAAGTTTCCTTATACTTATAACCTCCAAACGACTTGTTTCCGCCTTTGTTTTGCTTGCTGAAGTTTGTCTAGCCTATTGGTATTTTGACATTCATGAATGAGTCATCATTGCGCTTTAATTTAACATCCTCGTATCTGTATTTGCCATGCATTATTTACAGATATGTATTTATATTTAATTACATTGACATTTACTCCAAGAATTACTAAATCTAATTCTATAGTTGAAATAGCTCGCCAGAAAATTTGTTGTTGTTTCTATCAAGAATATTTCTTCCGGTTTTTCTTGTAAGCATCATTGTTTTTGTTTTGTTGTTTGTGATCGAAGCAGTTGTTCATCTCACATTATTTGATGTAGATGTACGGGTTTTGATCAGTTGTAGCTCATTATTTTATGGAGCTGTTTTGATTCTGTTATCCAGTGAATGAGTTCCCTATTGGCTTTTGGTTACCATTAAGAAATTTGTTAAAAGATTTTATTCCTTCCTGTGCTCTTAATAGTGTGCGAAGTTTCCACTATTTGAGCTGGAGTACTCTGAGTTGCGCGAATTTGTTTTGTCGATCTATTTGTCTTGTCAACGTGTTGGCTTTTTAATGGTTGCTCTTCCTTCTTCTGTTTTCGCCTATTTGGGATGTGAATGTGTAGATGTCACTTTGTGAGGCGTGAGAGTTATTCCATTTGTTTTGTTGGATTAATAATTTTTTGATTGGTTCTTTTTCGCGTTTATCGTTGTCTTCTCCCAGGTCTGCCAGAGGAGCAAATTTATTCATGTCCAGCTTGCCAATCGGTGCTTCTTCGAGGTTTATTTCTTTTTCGAGATTTCGCTTTTTGTAGAGCGAGTTGTTACACATTTGAGCGTATCTCGAGATTTTGTATCCAATCAACTAAATGTCTTGGGATTGTGTTACTATTTAAGGTAACCTGTATAGACCAATCTCGGCGTAGAAAGTTTGCATGTTTACCTTTAGTTCCTTTAAGAACAGGTGGCTTTCCTTGTGTAGTGTACAGTTTTTGCCCACTATAATTGGTATAATTTTAACCTCATATCCTTAGTAGTGTTTGACCTTTGCTTTAATGTACTTTTCTTTGTTCCACGTGACCCAAACGTCTAGGTAGATTTTTTCGCTTCGATAGTTCATTGCAATGTCAGGTTTTATACCACCATAGAGCGGTTGTGATTTTTTTGAGACTTTTACTGCCTTGTATTGTCTGAGAACTTGTTCGATGTAATCAACAATTTTATCGTGAACACCTATATGGTATTCTTAAGCCTTTTTGCAGTTTGTTTCATGGTATGGCGAGTTCTTCTCGCCACCGTTTGAACATGATGTTGGGATTAGGTCTTCCTTTTCTTTGACGAACCTGGTGTTGGTTAGGTAACGGAAGGCTTCGTTAGGAAGTTGTCTTCTATAATTTTGAAGGTTGTATGTTATACGAGGTGTTATTTCGTCGTAGGTGCCGAACTTGTTCTCGTAATCGACTCTATCTTGTTTTGTTTTGGAGAGGAACGTTCTACGAGCGGTCCATAGTTTTCACATTAAGTTAAGATTAGCTTTTTTCGTATTATGTGTATCGGTTATGGCTTCCTATTCTTTCTTGTATGTTTGCTAGTTATTGATCAGTCAATGGTTTCGCGTCTTGACTGAATTCCTTCCCACGATATGTGACTATCCCTGAATTGTTTTCGAATGGCGTTTTGTTGTTGCTTGATGTTTTGTTGGTGTTCACCTCAAGTTTCAGTCATTAGTATTCGGCTATGGTGATTCTAATCGCGTAATTTTTTCTTTCAGGGGTGACCATGATTAGTACAGTATGGAAAACAGATGTTGTCAATAGTGATATATTTAGATTATTGATGTTATAAGTTAGGCTTTATATAAGAAATCACCATTTCGTCAACTTGCCATTTTCTTTTATTACAGCAAGCTTCCTAGGTACCATAATCAATACAGTCCTTGGGATATCTTCTTATAGTTTAACGCATCGGTTAGGTTAGGAATGACCAATAGGTTCAGGACTGGTGGGGAAAGAGTTTCTTGCAGTGTTGTGTATTGTATTGATCAACATAGAGGTAAACACAGCATTTTAGAAAATGTTCATGGATCGTGCTGGACGTATCGATGGCCAAGCTAGCGGCAAAATTGTGGCGGACGTGGTGGGTCCGATTCATAGCTTTGATATCAAGGTTGGGCAAAACCTCTAAGCATTATAGTGTGGAGTGGTTGACAAGCAATTAGATTTCTAGTAAATAGAAATGAGGTTATCTTCGTTTTCCAATTCAATGTCCAATGACCTAACCATACAACATAGTTTGATCCACAGCTGAACACATTTGTTCCGAAAATTTTGGTTCTTCAAAATTTTGGTAAATTCTGAAAGGAATTCCGGAGAGAAAACGGATAGGGCTGGTTGAATCAACAACTTTTGGAGATGGGCCAGTGGTGTCATTCTGGTGGTTGGAGACGGCTCCATGTGACTTCGCTAAAGCAAGCTGGAAATTTGGGTAAAATGGTCTTAACCATGGACATTAAGTGCTCCAAGAAAACATTCTGTAACATCAGTAGTAGCTTATGGCAGAAGCGTTTGAGATTCAAAAAACAGGTTGGATTCTATTTGGGAGTTGTGGAATGGTGATGATCTACTGGCCACGAGGAGCATCTTTGATTAAGGTTATCAACAATATCTGTTGTATTGACCATATGAAAGGTTCAACCTTGGATCTGGAGTTCAATTGGGGCAGTAGAACTTACGGGAAGACACAAATCTGTGGTTGGTTCAGATACTGGTGTCAAAAGTATCGAAAGCGGGCTGGCATGCTTAGGGAGAGCCCTTCAGAGAGCACACAGTGTTACCTAGCCTTGAATGATTATCAAGTTTGAGCTGGAGCTTGACCTCCTCGTCCATGTGTATAAGAAGTGAAATAAAAGACTAGAGTTTTATTGTCTTTTAAAAGTTGTACCATTAAAAATTGATAAATAAGATAAATATACAATTTCACACCCCTTCCTTTAACAGACATTTTCCTGACACTAACTGATTTTTACCCTGTATGTTATCTGAATAGCTGATTGCAACCATGAAGCATCACGCTTGCAAATAAATGCATGGCGAGCGAACAACCTTAACTCACACCAACTTTTATATTTATTACGTGGTCACTCCAACGAGCTTTTGTTGCATATATAATGTATTTTTGTGTTGTGGGACCTATGTTATTTCCGTTTAAGTTTCTAGCTAGGATGTCGTGTCTTAGGCCGTTGAAGGCTGGTTTGACATTAAAGTTTATAATGGTGTATCCGTTTTTTATTGCTTATGCCACTTTGAGTTTTGCTTGTAGTTGGTCGCAAGCTTGGTTTACATATTAGTTTGGGTCAATTACAAGATCCTTTTGCTAAGATAGCTCTTAGTTACGCGTGTGGAAATGGGGATTTCAGATGCTAAATGAGGACTTTATCTTAAATTTGTTCAACTCAGTTCTGTCGTAGAATTTGTGTTGGCTTTTGGACAAAGTCCAAGAAAGAATACGTAAGTATATCATGAAGTGTTAGATAAATATAGTTAATTCATTAATGTTATCTTCTATCATAATATTTAAATAATTAGAATTCAAAACTTAATAGTGCTTCAATAATATACTAGTAGACAATAATTAATATAGTTATTGTCAAAAATAATAATCGTTGAATAAAGTTAATTTAAACGATAAAATATATTTAACGTAAAAAGCCAACAACATCAATCTATTTATTTACACAAATGCAACTCAATAAGCACAAATAGATGTATCAATTCACAATGTTGAAGTAGATGCGTTTGCTTTATTTGGATTCAGCATTAACAGTCAAACTATAACGGACTCGAATATAAATATTTCAGTACAGTTTCAAGTCATGAGTGGAGCGCTACTTTGTGGTAATTGTGATGTAAAAGTTCAAAAATGTAATTTAGTATTTATTGCTTCTGGGTAGTAAATATCCGGTTTGGTGATTGAGCCTAAGGTTTGTTTCATTGTCTAGTAGTCTTTCATATAGTTTAGAATTATAAGTGCGTATTCATCGGGGTTTATAAATGTTGTTAAATAACAAAATACTGTGTTTATAGTTAATTAATGTAAACTTTCAGGGAGTAATTAAGTGCATAGTAGGAATAATGGATATATTGCATCTAATATACATGTAAGCATTCATTTATAAATTTCTGAATTATAGATTTGTATAGATCAAACACAGCGTTTTGGATAAGATAGTGTATAACTAGATATTACAGGCGAATCAACACAGTGCAACATCTGTGAGAATTAATTTGTTGTTTATGGATTGTGCAGTGAAGAATTAAAACATAGCGAAAACGTAAATGGAATGTACTAATGCGTATATCCATTTGAGTACGTTGATAATTAGTGTATTTGTGTTACTGGGTATTTGCTCAACAGTACTAAATGCATTCATGTAGTCGAATCTATGAATAATATCAGTTATTTAATTGATAATACCACGGAATAATTATAAATTATTTCCAATGATCTTTAAAATTAACTTAATATTGTTGATTAAAGTGTTTAAAACAACGTTACAAACATCGAAAATAGAATATTGGCAAACTATTCAAAGTAGGATTAGAACTTGCATTTAAACACTTCGATTTTAGATAAGAGAATACGTGACAATATTACACTAATATAAAACGATATTTCAACAATTTAGAATATAGCTGATTAAAAATTGCTTTTCAACACCTCAATATTAGACCAAAGAATATTCAATAATGTTAGTGCTTTGAATTTATCACTTATTGCTGCTAAAACTGATTTATAACAATTGGAAATAAATATTTCGACAGTAAACCGCACAATAATGAATGAACTTACTTATGTACATAAGAATCTATCATCTATCGATAATGCAATATATATTCTTGGAAATAATATTTCAACAATCAATGTTAATATATCGGCCTTAGATAGCAGAATACAAGGTAACACATCCGTTTTACAAAACAATATAAAAGTGAGCTCAAGCGCATTAGAACAGTATATATAGCAGAACGCTACTGTATTGGACTGGAGAATATACTATAACGTTTCATTGTTAAATGCTTCTATTAATAACAATTTAAACGATATTAATGATTCATTATCAAAGTAAACCTAGATTAATGTGCAACAGCAAAACACAATTAATGACTTAATAAAGCAAATTAACTGCACAAATAATTACGGATACTCTATGGTAAATGGATCATGTGTTCCTGTCAAATGTGCGATTTTAGGTTAGTATAATATAAATGGTATATGTTAGTGTACAAATATAAACGCAATCGTTGATAATGGTAAATGTGTTTGTCCAGCGAAATCATATGTTGTAGGAACTGCTTGTGTTTGCTCTATAAATGGATAAACGATGAAGAATGGATAATGTACAGATGCTAATTCTTTTGTACATACATAACTTATGTATATTCAAACATTTTTGGGTCTAAAATATTATTTTGACTGTTGCTTCATGTGAGCATAACTCATATTATTTGATGTTAACTTAATAGTAAATTGATAAATTGGATAGCTATGGTCTTAAATGTGTTGCATTAATAGCTGATTCGGCACAGGTTATCAGTTGTTGTGTAGCCCCATTAAACGCTAAATTGAAGGGCACATCATACGAAACCAATTGTATAGCGATGTATTCAATCTAATTCTACATGATATATCGGAGGAATTTCAAATTCCTGCAATGTTATCTATGTTGTACTAACAAAAAGTTGAATTTAAGCCTTATGTAGTGATATAATATTAATATAGATAATTTCTTCGTTTTAATTATTCATACTAATAATGACTCGATTACAGTTAATTCTGCTTATCACAAGTTACATAAATATGTACACCAAAAAATATTTCGACGCTTCGCGTCCATTAAATCATAAATACCACTTCAATCACAATGTAACTGAAATATGTTTCATGACAAGAAATATGTTATCTAGAAAGAATATATGTTACAAAATTGTTACAACGGTTTCATTCTGCTATAAAACTGTGTTTTAAAATGATATTTAGTATAAAAAATTTAATATAACACAAATAAGTTATTATGATATATTTGTAAATATAATAACTTAATTAAAGGTTAATAATGTAATATATAAAAAATATACTATTTAAATAGTAAAATCTCTTAAAATTCAACTTAAGATTTTGCGCACGGATTAAAATTTCTATAAATCCAAAAATAGGCCTTAAATAGGTCATTTGCGCACGGATTTGAGATGCGAACGTTAAACTATACAAGTCTAATACATAACATACATGACTTACTTTATCTTTAAAGTAGCTTCATATGCTACAGCAAAATTCTGTTACTTTAAGTTACTATCATATATAGTTTTAAACACTACACGTTTAGCTTGGCTCTGGTTCAAGTTATTGAAATTATTAACCAAACTATGGAATTTATTTCTTAACCCTTATTAGACGGTGAGCTTTTTCGACTCACTCAGCAGCGCTCTGTAGATCTATTCAATAAAACACATGACAATATTTTCAAAAATAATTGATATTGAGGGAAACGAAAATAATTATGTTAGTAAGGATTGATATCTGCGACAGAATTATATTATTTTAATTTTTATTCAACTTTAAAATTTATCCATTTCTATCATCTTTTTTTGTGTTCTAACTTTTACACATACAATTTGAATATTCTTATAATTGATTTAATCTGTTGAGCCAAGTTATAACTATATCCAATTCATTTTAGTTTATCTACTGTTGCATTAATGATCAACATCAAAAAATACAAAATTCTTAACAACTTATTTGAAGTTAAATATCGTTTCCTAGAAATTTTAAAGTTCAAGTGACAAGCGCTTTTTTGCACAAATGATCTCTTGTAGAATTTATTATATTTTGATAATTGTTTATTTTATTGTTTGATATAAAAGAACAAAAAGTCATAATTATTTAACAATAATATTTCTCTAACCAATTTTCGAAGATGTTAATTTAAATTAATATCGAACTATATTGTCACCTTACATTTTATAAAGTAGTATTTTTCAAAAGCGATTCTATCAAGGACAAGAATATTTCAAATAATTTGATTTTAAAGATGATAGGATCCAACAGCAAACGTAATTTAACGGATTTTGTATACTCATTAGATAATACTATAATAATGGCCATCACTGTAATTAATTCACCGCTTCAAGTTCATCTTTAATAATTATCACAATTTTGTATTTTTTGATTTTTAGCCAATAATTAATTTTTCCATCAACAAATAAAAACTAGTTAATCTTAAACAAAATAACAACTATATCAAATTTCATTACTTAATTAGATAACTGTAACCTGAATATTTATAAAATATCAGAGCAAATCGATATAACTTTTCTATTTAAAGAGCTAGAAATATGTTATAAATTTCTCTAGTTATAATAAAGACTGAATAAGTAATTATGGTATTACATGCTTTTAATTCCATAAATTTAGTCTCAAGATCATAAAATATTTAAACAGATTATTAGAACTTTTGTAATTTATAAATTTAGCATCTAAGAATAGTAATATAACCGTCGAATTAAGAAACTAAGTATTTCCCTCTATTAAATAAATTTTTTAATCCATCCACATCAAATTAATTTTTTAAATCATAATTTTATAGTTATAGTCATCTACATTCATTTAATGAACCTCTTAGTTGAGGAATTGAGTTAATACACTTATTGACAGCGATTTAATCTTAAGGATCAAAGTTATAATTTAAATTGTAAATAGCTGTTGGAAGAAATTGGAATAATTTCTTTCAAAATTAATAATTCAAGTTTCTTGCATTATTAATATTATTTAAGAACAAAAGTAATTATATTTCCCATTTTTGATTGATCATCGTACTTTTAATGTCTTAAATATGAAAAATTTAGTAACGTAAAATAATTAAATATGTACTAATATTTGAAATTATTGAAAGCGTAAATTATATATATGGTTATGCAGTTAGTATTTTCGCTTAACTTCAAATGTTTAATTTAATTCAAGTTTGTTATATTAATTTCTATAAAAAATATCTCAAATAAAAGTGTGGTGATTGAGTTAATTTAATTTTCTATTAAGCTAGTATGCTCTTTAAGTTAACGAAGCCGCTTGTCACTTGAACCTGGATCTCAAGTTTAATATCGCTTTTGTATGTTTCTATTTTACAACACTATTGATGCCCTGTAAATATAATGATTACAATTATAGAATATGAATAATTTAAGGAATAATTCATGCTAGATATTAGTCAAATTGTTGAAAGTAACAACATTTATATTTTTCATAGTTTTCAAATTCTGGAAACTAAAATTACAACATTTGAATTTGGATTAATATATATTTTAAAGTTCTAAAAATTTTATGGTGTTCGATTTGAGTAATGAGTGCGATTTTATTAAACTACTAATTCAATATTATTTAGTCATTACATAAAATTTTTAATTTCAAATTCATTTAAGAAGTGAAAATATTAAATTAATTTACGTCGCACATATTTGCTTATATATAACATATTATAAAATAAATGTTCCTTGCTGATTATTTATAAAATTATTATCATGTAATAAAACTATATGTATATAAGTACTCACCTATCTCAACTTTATTTCATTCACCACCAGTAAGGGCTTGTTCTTGAACTATCAACAAATATCTTGTTTGACACTTTTGACATAAATATGCACAATTCTTCCACAGATTTTATTTATTCTCCATTCCACTTTTACACAACATATTTGGACTCGTTTTATCGGGTTAAAACTTGCTTATTGCTTTTAAAACGTGCTTAAATAAGAATTTTTCAAATTTCAAGTGTTGCTATGTACTGTTTTAGTTGATTATGCGTATTTGGTTGAATCACAAAGATCAAAAGAAAGACAAAATAGATTATATAGTTGTGTTTCTTGGCTTGTAGTTGGAGAAAAGAGTGAGTACATAAAATGTATTGATGAACACTTTTAGTGAATGAATGAGCGGTCCAGTTATTGCGCTGATATGAAAAGCGACAATAATATGAAAGTATTTCAAGTTTTTTATTACAAAATTTATTTGACAATATACAAGGACAATTTTTTGAGGAATAACAAGCTTTTTGTAATTTCTTTCAACTTTGCAAGTTTTCAATCACCCCGAGAATAATCGATTTGTGCAAGCTCGTCCTTCTTAGCTTAGTTTTTTAAAACCGTAAAAAGTGTATTTTCGGATTTAGAGAATTCATTGGTTTCAAAGATCTCCACTATTTTCTAAACTTCGGCCTTGGCACGAATTTTTTGAATATCATTACAAAGTCCAATCTGTATTGTTGAAGATATTTACAAACATCTAAATTTTAGAAGGTATTATCAGCTTATAGTGTCTTTCTGAAAATTTAAAAGCATTAAGGCTCGTAATTAGTCTATAGCATCAATTTTATTTGCTTACAACAATTTACAAAGCTTCTTTTACTTGTGCTCAACTCTAAAAATGTCATAAAGCAGGAGTTAGCGCGAGAATGAACTCTATATGGTAAACTAGATTAAAATAGCTCGCCTAGAAGCTGTTGTTGGAAGTTAGTGCAGATTAAGTTCAATAAATCGTGCTCAGCCATGATAATTTGCAATAGTTGGTAATTTCGCACGGAATCGTGAAACGCTTTGTAGCATTATTGCTAAATTCCACATATTGTTCGTTTTACTCCTTGTATCCCTTCATTCGTTTCACTTTTTTAATACTAATTCCTGATTTAATACGGAATTAGTATTTGTTCTTAAAGCAGCAGCTTGGATACTGGAAAATAAGTTTAAATTTGCTCAGAAATGCATTCTAATAACCATTGTCTAATCTATATATCAAGCTAAGTACAAGTGTTCATAAAATTTATAGTGTTTAAATTTCTAAGAAGCTACTTGCTTATCTATTAATTTTCTTTGCAGAATATTGGTATACCATTATTTTGTAACAAATTATTTGAGTTGAACTTCACACCAAGTAATCTAAATGTTTAGAATTATCGGAATTATTTTTCAAATAAGTCAACTGGATCAAATGAGTGGCTAACAATGAATTAAATGCATTTTAAACATCATTTGGAGAGACTGGAATAGTTTAGCGTCATCATGTTAACTTGTTGTTTATTTAAACATTTTCTGTTCTGGGGTGGAAATAATTTAAACAGTAATTCGGTGAGGCCAAACCTGGTAATATGGCGATATATGAAGCCTTGTTTCACATGCATTACATGTAGTTCGTCTAATAAGGGTTAACCATCTATATGAACTGTATTAAACTATGTTGTTGTAATACTCTTCGAGACCCTGAGCTACTATAACTGCCTTACCACCGCTTATCGACTAATTATTCAATGCTTTGTTGGACCAAAATCAACCCAAAAATTATATAATAGTTGAATTTTAAAAGCTTTGGCCCAGTCTCAAGTAAGTTATAGATTAGTATAATAGTAATAATTATTGAGACCAGTTACCAGGCTCCACCTGCAATTCCGCTTTACTTCCATTTTTGTAAATCTTGGTCACAAAAATCTCCGTTTTGAGCTCAACTTGAATAAAGTTTGACAGCAATTATGATCGAAGTACCCTCAATATTCAACATTTTAGTTTATAAAAGTTAACATTTATTTACTACTTAATTTATACATAGTATTATAATATTATATTGATAATTGTATATGTCCTCTGCAATAATTTTACAATCTTAACTGTTACTAACTGTAATTTATTGTATTTCATGTAAATTTAGTGAAATTATTGAATAGATTACTCTGAATAGATTTATCAACACGTGGTAGCCAGACTCTCTCCATTGCGTTGTCGCTAACCTCGCGTGTTCACAGGCGGATTTCATCTAAGGTTCGTGAAGGAGAATTTTTAAAACTATGTTGGAATGTCAATTTAGAAATGGTACGTTGTTTGCTGAGCGGCTACAGTTACTACCTTCATTTGAGCTCCGAAAACCACGCGCCAACCCTCATTATAGATGGGTCCAGTACTACATTAAGAATTATCTGCCCTTTACATGAACTTACGCGGCACTGACGTTGTTTCGTAAATCATAATTAATGATTATAAATAGTATTATTGTGATGTTTACATTTTATAACATTGTTGAAACACTGTATTATCTCTGTAGATTATAGCTGTGAGTAAAATATATTAAAATGCTTGTGAATGAGTAAGATAGAAAAAATGAGTAGAGATATTTTTGTAGAAGATTTAATATCGTAACTAACCTCACAGCGACAATAGCTCTCAGTGAAACTGAACATTTATTTAACTTAGTGTAAATATAGCTATGTGAGTTGAATAATAGCTTGGTTCTAACAAATCAAAAAGTCAAAAGCGCTCAAAGTTTGGAAGCTCAACACGTAGCCGCTGGCGCGCGAATCCTTGGAAAGTTACAAAGATAAATTCTGAAGATAATTCGGTTGGTGCAAGTGCCGGACTAACCCCTGCTGCTTGAGGAGCTATTTAGCTCAGCAATCCTTGGAGACGAGTTGTGCCATTGAGACTCGCTTTTGGTCGCGTTTTTGTGTAGCTAAGCTTGGATTTGTGGACTGTAGATATTTATGAGCTGAAGAAGGAACGACTAGGTTGAGGTAGTTTAAGCAGGATACGCGATTCACGAAATCAAATAAGATAAACCAAAGTAGTGTGCGCTGGCCAGTCGATCTGCTTCTAATGTTCCAATTCAAGCATATTTTTGGCACTTTGTTCCATTTAGCACATGTTCTAAACTCGGATTTCAAAATGGAATGTTGTTGGCCGTCTATATTCATTTGAATTGAAAGAATAGATTTATCAACACGTGGTAGCCAGACTCTCTCCATTGCGTTGTCGCTAACCTCGCGTGTTCACAGGCGGATTTCATCTAAGGTTCGTGAAGGAGAATTTTTAAAACAATCAATTTAGAAATGGTACGTTGTTTGCTGAGCGGCTAAAGTTACTACCTTCATTTGAGCTCCGAAAACCACGCGCCAACCCTCATTATAGATGGGTCCAGTACTACATTAAGAATTATCTGCCCTTTACATGAACTTACGCGGCACTGACGTTGTTTCGTAAATCATAATTAATGATTATAAATAGTATTATTGTGATGTTTACATTTTACAGCATTGTTGAAACACTGTATTATCTCTGTAGATTATAGCTGTGAGTAAAATATATTAAAATGCTTGTGAATGAGTAAGATAGAAAAAATGAGTAGAGATATTTTTGTAGAAGATTTAATATCGTAACTAACCTCACAGCGACAATAGCTCTCAGTGAAACTGAACATTTATTTAACTTAGTGTAAATATAGCTATGTGAGTTGAATAATAGCTTGGTTCTAACAAATCAAAAAGTCAAAAGCGCTCAAAGTTTGGAAGCTCAACACGTAGCCGCTGGCGCGCGAATCCTTGGAAAGTTACAAAGATAAATTCTGAAGATAATTCGGTTGGTGCAAGTGCCGGACTAACCCCTGCTGCTTGAGGAGCTATTTAGCTCAGCAATCCTTGGAGACGAGTTGTGCCATTGAGACTCGCTTTTGGTCGCGTTTTTGTGTAGCTAAGCTTGGATTTGTGGACTGTAGATATTTATGAGCTGAAGAAGGAACGACTAGGTTGAGGTAGTTTAAGCAGGATACGCGATTCACGAAATCAAATAAGATAAACCAAAGTAGTGTGCGCTGGCCAGTCGATCTGCTTCTAATGTTCCAATTCAAGCATATTTTTGGCACTTTGTTCCATTTAGCACATGTTCTAAACTCGGATTTCAAAATGGAATGTTGTTGGCCGTCTATATTCATTTGAATTGAAAGAATAGATTTATCAACACGTGGTAGCCAGACTCTCTCCATTGCGTTGTCGCTAACCTCGCGTGTTCACAGGCGGATTTCATCTAAGGTTCGTGAAGGAGAATTTTTAAAACAATCAATTTAGAAATGGTACGTTGTTTGCTGAGCGGCTACAGTTACTACCTTCATTTGAGCTCCGAAAACCACGCGCCAACCCTCATTATAGATGGGTCCAGTACTACATTAAGAATTATCTGCCCTTTACATGAACTTACGCGGCACTGACGTTGTTTCGTAAATCATAATTAATGATTATAAATAGTATTATTGTGATGTTTACATTTTATAACATTGTTGAAACACTGTATTATCTCTGTAGATTATAGCTGAGACCATAAAACCAACCGTTTTTCAGATCTCTTAACATTTAACAAACTGTGGACACTGTGGAGTGTAAATCATATTTTAAATAAAATTATACTAAAGTATTCGCGACCAAGCTAAAACAAACACATTCATTTTCAGCTCTAATTTCGTTATCGATCCCAAAGCAATTTACTGTGTTCATTAGCATGATAATATTTATTATTTGACGAGCCGTATGTTAGGAACTGCATGCATTATTTACAGATATGTATTTATATTTAATTACAGTACTTTTAAAATTTTGGAGTTTTTATTTAAATGTAATTTCACCTATACCGGCGGAAGGTTTATTCTATTCTACCTATAGCGTATTTTTAATTTAGGAGTTTTTATTTGAAGAGTTCCATGTTTATTTTTTAAGCGTTCAAAATGACGAGTTTTTAATTTAGGAGATTTTTAATTTATAATTTTTGCTATAGCGTGCATTCTCACTGACTAGCATAAGTCGTCAAAATATTTTCACTTCATAGTGTTGTTTAGATAAATAATTTGTGTAAATTGTTTAATATTTAAAAGAAAGTTTTGTTTAATTTAACTTAATTTTGTTACAGATACTATATAACTTTAAGACTATACATTTTTATCACATCATATATCATATAAATATCACAGAACTGATTCTGAATATTAGAAGCTTACGAAGCTATCAATAGTTATAATATAATAACTTGAAGTTTTATTGATGTATATGCAGTTTAGAATAATATGGATAGTGTTTAGGTTGGGAAATTGTTTAGTTTAATTCGGTTTAGAACTTATATATTCCAGCTACGGAAGTATTCTTTCTGTTTTGTCATATTTGTTTAGATGGGCGGTTTATAGATTTGTTTAGAATGAGTCTAATGAAAGTATTTAATCTGTACAGTTATTGTAATAATCCTATATAAACATATTATCATAAAATCTTTACTCACTTGTCATCTGGACAGCTCAATTACTATGAAATTAGGTCGATTTACAGGTTTTATCGTATTTGCTAAACTCAACTAAACGATGATTATTCTCCGATTTACTACATTTAAAAAGGATTCCCACAGCGCCTCTTGAATATTTATTACCAACTTTATTTTCGACCATATTTGATATGTGGACAGTATGTCTCGTGTATAAACTTTAGAAATGGAAAACTTATACGTGATTTTGTCTGGCTCTATACGTGAGTGTATCCAATAGTCTATTCGTGAAATTTACCGTACCAACATAACTAATGATATTACACAAATAATAACCGAAATAAATTCTCTCGTCTTGAGAATCCATATAAAATGCATATTTTGAATTAGTATACAGTGTATACTATACAAAAAATAAAATGTGTATAGTATACACATTTGCATATAATTACTGAGGTTCTATAAGCTTTGAATATTATATTATCTGAATGCAAATTAATTATATTTATAGTTAAGGGGTTACGGGTATATTAATATTATTTATGAACTTGTTATAATTATTATCAATGCGATTGAATCTACCTGCCACGAATTATTATTTATTGTTATATTAATATCAATATTAGCATATAGTTTGTTATAGAGTTGTGTTCAATCATTAAGTGTGTATCAACAAGTTATAGGGTGAGTGTATTCTAAAGTAGTTAAAACTATATAGTCCTCACTCAGTATCCGAAATCCACATTTTCACAGGCGTAACTGAGAGCTATCTTAGCTCATAACATGCCTCTACACACACGCTACAAATACCATCATTAGATGGAAGAATATTTTCCTCTACTTTAATAATCCACTAGTGATCAATTTTTCTCTTCAATTTGCTTCTTCAATTGTTTGCTTATACTTTTATTCTATCAGTTTTTTGATACACGATCCAGTTATCATGGCCCTCACGGAGCCGGTTCAAGTAGCGATTATTGAGTCAATATGACAGCTGCCTAGCTCCTCATATGAATTTTTGGTTGAAGTTTCCTTATACTTATAACCTCCAAACGACTTGTTTCCGCCTTTGTTTTGCTTGCTGAAGTTTGTCTAGCCTATTGGTATTTTGACATACATGAATGAGTCATCATTGCGCTTTAATTTAACATCCTCGTATCTGTATTTGCCATGCATTATTTACAGATATGTATTTATATTTAATTACGTTGACATTTACTCCAAGAATTACTAAATCTAATTCTATAGTTGAAATAGCTCGCCAGAAAATTTGTTGTTGTTTCTATCAAGAATATTTCTTTCGGTTTTTCTTGTAAGCATCATTGTTTTTGTTTTGTTGTTTGTGATCGAAGCAGTTGTTCATCTCACATTATTTGATGTAGATGTACGGGTTTTGATCAGTTGTAGCTCATTATTTTATGGAGCTGTTTTGATTCTGTTATCCAGTGAATGAGTTCCCTATTGGCTTTTGGTTACCATTAAGAAATTTGTTAAAAGATTTTATTCCTTCCTGTGCTCTTAATAGTGTGCGAAGTTTCCACTATTTGAGCTGGAGTACTCTGAGTTGCGCGAATTTGTTTTGTCGATCTATTTGTCTTGTCAACGTGTTGGCTTTTTAATGGTTACTCTTCCTTCTTCTGTTTTCGCCTATTTGGGATGTGAATGTGTAGATGTCACTTTGTGAGGCGTGAGAGTTATTCCATTTGTTTTGTTGGATTAATAATTTTTTGATTGGTTCTTTTTCGCGTTTATCGTTGTCTTCTCCCAGGTCTGCCAGAGGAGCAAATTTATTCATGTCCAGCTTGCCAATCGGTGCTTCTTCGAGGTTTATTTCTTTTTCGAGATTTCGCTTTTTGTAGAGCGAGTTGTTACACATTTGAGCGTATCTCGAGATTTTGTATCCAATCAACTAAATGTCTTGGGATTGTGTTACTATTTAAGGTAACCTGTATAGACCAATCTCGGCGTAGAAAGTTTGCATGTTTACCTTTAGTTCCTTTAAGAACAGGTGGCTTTCCTTGTTTAGTGTACAGTTTTTGCCCACTATAATTGGTATAATTTTAACCTCATATCCTTAGTAGTGTTTGACCTTTGCTTTAATGTACTTTTCTTTGTTCCACGTGACCCAAACGTCTAGGTAGATTTTTTCGCTTCGATAGTTCATTGCAATGTCAGGTTTTATACCACCACAGAGCGGTTGTGATTTTTTTGAGACTTTTACTGCCTTGTATTGTCTGAGAACTTGTTCGATGTAATCAACAATTTTATCGTGAACACCTATATGGTATTCTTAAGCCTTTTTGCAGTTTGTTTCATGGTATGGCGAGTTCTTCTCGCCACCGTTTGAACATGATGTTGGGATTAGGTCTTCCTTTTCTTTGACGAACCTGGTGTTGGTTAGGTAACGGAAGGCTTCGTTAGGAAGTTGTCTTCTATAATTTTGAAGGTTGTATGTTATACGAGGTGTTATTTCGTCGTAGGTGCCGAACTTGTTCTCGTAATCGACTCTATCTTGTTTTGTTTTGGAGAGGAACGTTCTACGAGCGGTCCATAGTTTTCACATTAAGTTAAGATTAGCTTTTTTCGTATTATGTGTATCGGTTATGGCTTCCTATTCTTTCTTGTATGTTTGCTAGTTATTGATCAGTCAATGGTTTCGCGTCTTGACTGAATTCCTTCCCACGATATGTGACTATCCCTGAATTGTTTTCGAATGGCGTTTTGTTGTTGCTTGATGTTTTGTTGGTGTTCACCTCAAGTTTCAGTCATTAGTATTCGGCTATGGTGATTCTAATCGCGTAATTTTTTCTTTCAGGGGTGACCATGATTAGTATGTTATCTGAATAGCTGATTGCAACCATGAAGCATCACGCTTGCAAATAAATGCATGGCGAGCGAACAACCTTAACTCACACCAACTTTTATATTTATTACGTGGTCACTCCAACGAGCTTTTGTTGCATATATAATGTATTTTTGTGTTGTGGGACCTATGTTATTTCCGTTTAAGTTTCTAGCTAGGATGTCGTGTCTTAGGCCGTTGAAGGCTGGTTTGACATTAAAGTTTATAATGGTGTATCCGTTTTTTATTGCTTATGCCACTTTGAGTTTTGCTTGTAGTTGGTCGCAAGCTTGGTTTACATATTAGTTTGGGTCAATTACAAGATCCTTTTGCTAAGATAGCTCTTAGTTACGCGTGTGGAAATGGGGATTTCAGATGCTAAATGAGGACTTTATCTTAAATTTGTTCAACTCAGTTCTGTCGTAGAATTTGTGTTGGCTTTTGGACAAAGTCCAAGAAAGAATACGTAAGTATATCATGAAGTGTTAGATAAATATAGTTAATTCATTAATGTTATCTTCTATCATAATATTTAAATAATTAGAATTCAAAACTTAATAGTGCTTCAATAATATACTAGTAGACAATAATTAATATAGTTATTGTCAAAAATAATAATCGTTGAATAAAGTTAATTTAAACGATAAAATATATTTAACGTAAAAAGCCAACAACATCAATCTATTTATTTACACAAATGCAACTCAATAAGCACAAATAGATGTATCAATTCACAATGTTGAAGTAGATGCGTTTGCTTTATTTGGATTCAGCATTAACAGTCAAACTATAACGGACTCGAATATAAATATTTCAGTACAGTTTCAAGTCATGAGTGGAGCGCTACTTTGTGGTAATTGTGATGTAAAAGTTCAAAAATGTAATTTAGTATTTATTGCTTCTGGGTAGTAAATATCCGGTTTGGTGATTGAGCCTAAGGTTTGTTTCATTGTCTAGTAGTCTTTCATATAGTTTAGAATTATAAGTGCGTATTCATCGGGGTTTATAAATGTTGTTAAATAACAAAATACTGTGTTTATAGTTAATTAATGTAAACTTTCAGGGAGTAATTAAGTGCATAGTAGGAATAATGGATATATTGCATCTAATATACATGTAAGCATTCATTTATAAATTTCTGAATTATAGATTTGTATAGATCAAACACAGCGTTTTGGATAAGATAGTGTATAACTAGATATTACAGGCGAATCAACACAGTGCAACATCTGTGAGAATTAATTTGTTGTTTATGGATTGTGCAGTGAAGAATTAAAACATAGCGAAAACGTAAATGGAATGTACTAATGCGTATATCCATTTGAGTACGTTGATAATTAGTGTATTTGTGTTACTGGGTATTTGCTCAACAGTACTAAATGCATTCATGTAGTCGAATCTATGAATAATATCAGTTATTTAATTGATAATACCACGGAATAATTATAAATTATTTCCAATGATCTTTAAAATTAACTTAATATTGTTGATTAAAGTGTTTAAAACAACGTTACAAACATCGAAAATAGAATATTGGCAAACTATTCAAAGTAGGATTAGAACTTGCATTTAAACACTTCGATTTTAGATAAGAGAATACGTGACAATATTACACTAATATAAAACGATATTTCAACAATTTAGAATATAGCTGATTAAAAATTGCTTTTCAACACCTCAATATTAGACCAAAGAATATTCAATAATGTTAGTGTTTTGAATTTATCACTTATTGCTGCTAAAACTGATTTATAACAATTGGAAATAAATATTTCGACAGTAAACCGCACAATAATGAATGAACTTACTTATGTACATAAGAATCTATCATCTATCGATAATGCAATATATATTCTTGGAAATAATATTTCAACAATCAATGTTAATATATCGGCCTTAGATAGCAGAATACAAGGTAACACATCCGTTTTACAAAACAATATAAAAGTGAGCTCAAGCGCATTAGAACAGTATATATAGCAGAACGCTACTGTATTGGACTGGAGAATATACTATAACGTTTCATTGTTAAATGCTTCTATTAATAACAATTTAAACGATATTAATGATTCATTATCAAAGTAAACCTAGATTAATGTGCAACAGCAAAACACAATTAATGACTTAATAAAGCAAATTAACTGCACAAATAATTACGGATACTCTATGGTAAATGGATCATGTGTTCAAATAACTTGTGGTATTTAAGGTTAGCAAAGTATAAAAGGTATTTGTTAGTGCACCAGCGTAAATTCGATCGTTTAAGATGGATCGTGTGTTTGTCCAATTAATTCACAAGTAGTAGGAATAATTTGTGTTTGTTCTATAAACGGGTAAATTATGTAGAATGGATAATGTTATTGTTCTACTTCTGGCGCAATTGTGGTTAATAATGCTTGCACATGTGGAATATATGGTATTAACATTACGAATACATGCAGCTGTCCAAGCGGAGCTAGTTTGGTAAACGGAGTTTGTACATGCTAAAAAATAAATGCTTACATTTCTGGAAACTAATGCATGTGTCCAATGTTTTCTTCTATAGTAGGAAACACTTGCACATGTCCAAGTAACTCATAAATTGTAAATAATATTTGCACTTGTAATCTTATAACTGGCTAGGTAATGAGTAATGAGATGTGTCGGTGTAAAACAACTGGAGCTTTTGTGGACAATGAAGCATGCGTTTGTGGACTAAATGCACTTAATATATCAGATACTTGCACATGCCCAACCAATTCATCATTGGTAAATAATGTTTGTACATGTGATAAAATATCAGGTCAGACAATAGTTAACGGAGCCTGTAAATGTCACACAGGATATTCTGTTGTTAACAATACTTGCAAATAAGTAAATTACGAAATTAATATTTCTAACTTCCAATGCAGTTAGGAAGTATTCACACAATCTTTCGATATTTAAAGTATAATGCATTAAGTCACAGCTTCCGGCAACTTCAGCGCCGGTTATATTTTCAGCTCAGCCACAGTTATTCAAAATGCTTTCATAGACATTTCAGACAACGTATATTCGACAACTATTAATCCACTATTTCAGTCTCAAAGCACTTTCCAGAAGCTGAAGATTCAGTTCGGAACATAAACCTTTAACAGCGGTTCACTGCTTCTGTCTTCATTAATTTTTTCTGTCTCAATTAATCAGATGAATATCATTTCGAGACCGGGTAGCCAGCTTATGGTCAATTCGGCTTAATTTTTGAATATCTTAACGTCGTCATCAAGTAGTGCTAGTATTACCAACCTACTCGTTAATTTATCTTTTATTCCTTCCAGCGGAAATATCACACTAATTAATAACATAAATAGTGTTTTTAACGTTTCCGGATATCAGGTTCTAGGAACGTATACCAGTACTGGAACAGTTGCAATGATTGGTCTTAACATAGATTCAGCAACTGCTAACGTGAACCAAGTCAGCTTCAAGCCGATTGTCTTCAATGTTGGAACTGGTTCGTCATATCTCTTCGGAGATGCTATAACAACGAGCACACTACAAATAAATAATTTTGCTGTTATTCTTGGAAATAGTTCCAACTTTTTACTTCTTGCTTCCATCTCAACCACTAATAGAAATTTTTATTAATTTGGAGGTATAATAGCGAGAATTACTAGTCATTCAGTTTTTAACGTTAACCACGTAATTCTAGACTCGTACCAGCGGTTTGACACAGACTATGTCGCCTATTCCGGGTTTTTAGTTGGAAAGAACGAATACAATGACAAAGGTAGGATTACTATACAAAATGTGTGTCTCCAGCAGAATACTATGGGCACATCCTAATTTAGCTATTTCGGTCTTTTAGGATGTAATAGAGGGTAATCTTTCATTTAAAATGCATTTGTTGCCTTCACTGCTTAAGGAGAGCTCTTTAATGTTTTTGGAATCATTGGAAATTAAGTTGGCACTTCTATTTATGCGGAGATAGTAAACATTATAACTGTAGTCAGCATGATCAGTAAGAGTGATGGAACTAAAGTTGGTTCTCTATTTGGAGTTGAATCGGCAGCAAACTGCTTAGTTTAAAATACGAGCGTAGCTGGAGGAAGTATACTTTCATCTTTTTATGTTGGTGGGTTCATCGGCTATTAATATTTCAACTTAAATGTTTTGAATTCTTCTATATAGAAGACTAATATTTCTAGTCAAAGATAAGTTGGAGGATTTATCGGCGTTTAATATTCTGGATAAGTGTATTTTACTAATTCGAAGATCCAGTCTGTGCGTATTCTTTCCGCAATTAATTCAGATGTCGGAATAATCGTAGGTAACGTTTAAGGCACTGTTCATTTTGTAAGTTCTTCGTCCGCTGATATTTATGTGAACAACGTTTTACGAGGTAACTGTGCCGTTCTATCTAACTGTGACGGGTGTTGAGTGAAATAGTAATTTAATATTCTAGTTGAATTTTTGATTCATACACGCTGGTTACCTTTAATAAAGTAAATATAAAAGGTAGCTACCTACCTTTTAAGCTTTTCATTTTATTCATTACAGCGGAAAAAATATAATTAAGCAATATATGTTATGCGATACTGAGGGTAAGTATCACGAGCTTCAAAGTCCAAATGCCAGATTAAATTTACACACACCATCTTATGATTCACAATATCTATCGTACAAATGAGTGTACAAATCAAAAAAGTTGTTGATATAGCTTGCGACTCTGCTAGTTGCGGAGTAAAGGCCCGTTAACTAAAAACGGTTTGGTTAAGAATCTAATTTTCGAATAAATAAGAAATACTTGGTGGCCAACTTATCCTGTATTATTAAGCATTATGCAGCTCACTTTGATAATTTTTGTTTTAACAAGATTAGTGTAGAGATTGGGATGTTTGTTCTAACATCTAATCTACAGTTAAACACAATGTAAGTTATTGTTATTGATTGTCTGTGTTAACGAAATTAATTGTTTGAAGTATATAAATTGATCAATCATGATCTTGAATTATGTTTAAGCAATGCCAAATAGTAATCATCTAACTAACAGACAAATTATCATAGATTATATTCATCGTTCATTCAACTAAATTGTTTTTGGAGCGAACAATAAATTAAAATATTTATAGAATATAAAATATATTAGGTTTCCACTTCAAAGTTGAGTAACATTAGACATTTTTTCTATAAATATTAATATTTTTGCAATATTGCTTCTTATTAAAATCAATTTTTGTTCAATTTTGTTCTAGACCTAGCAGTTTTCTAGTAACTATGTTCTTCCACCACCGTCCTCTTTGATTTACGCGAACGGGGGTTTGAGAGGTGATTGCACGGCTTTGTCCAACAGAGACGGGTGTCGAGTGAATTCGTACAATAAGATAAATTATAACATTAAAAGTTATAGAATATTAGATTATAAAGTAATTATTGTTTAGGGGGGTTCCTGCCCCATTTATAAGAGAGTTGACTAAAGATTTTCGGACCCCTATATAAATGAACCCAGTCTTACAAAATACCCGTATAAAAAGCTTATATTTATGATTAATTTAGCTATTTTCAACAATATTATGATACAAAATAAATACTTTCACTGAGTGACTAGTCGTGGAAGCATTACGTGAGTGGTCATGTTACACATCTAACTGTGACCACAAGCTTTAGAAATCAATAGTCTATTTGTCATATTCACTCTATTTGTGATAATGTCATAAAATATTTATAAAAGTCTCCACTTCAATGACGGAACTGGATTCTGTAATACAGCAGGGTGATTGGTACAACATCCCGAACATAATAATTGAGACTTTATCGCAGTATTCGAAGAAAATAGCTCAGTTTGAGATTCGTTTGGCGTAGTAGGAGGAGGAGATCCGGTATTTGAAGAAGTAGGCTGCTGAATCTGTAACTCTCAAAGCGCAGTTGCAGGAGTTGCAGCACAGTCAGACCAAGCTTGCGCGCACCTCCGATGTTGACAATCTCAAGCACGAGCTCGTGATGAAGACCACCGAGCCCACTCGTGAGTACCTTGAGGAGGTAAAATCTTATTTATAGCGGTAATTGAATCCAGATTTCTTCCGCCCTGCTATTCAGGCCGAGTTGCGCACCATTTAAAAGCAGATCACGGCCGAGTTCACATCAATAAACCAAGTCATCGCTGACAAACCCTCATTCGCTCAGGTAAACTCCATTTTGACCGAGAAATTAACCGAATTTCAACAGCAAAACCAGAATTTAACGCTGAAACTCCAACAAATCCTCAAAAACAAGGCGGATTTAACGAAAGTGAACGAAATATTAATAACCAAAGCCGACGCCGTTCAGGTAAAAAACGCTCTGTAACAGTTCATAACGAAGGGGGAAATACGCGAAATCAACGCTGAAACGAACTCTAGTTAACAAATCCAGGCTCAAAAACAGGTTCAAGAACTGTAAATAATGAACCAGTGCTTGTAAAGCAAGGTGAACGAAGTTAATTTGTTACTGAACGCAGGAAATAAACAACTTTTGCAGAAAATAAACGAAATACAACTGAAAACGCAAGCTAATACTGTACAGATTGCTACCACTGAGTCAGTAGCGCAATAATCTATACAAGTTGCAAAATCGCTCAAAAATAACCAAAATAACGAGTTCAAAGCAATCATGGAACCAATTATAGAAGGACTAAACCACTTGAGAAAACAAATCAGAATCCTAGAAACGGAAGTCGACAGAAAAGCAGATAGACAGTGAAATATTCATACAAACTAATAGTTTATTTTATTGAATAAATAATTATACCACATTGCAATACATTTTAAGATCACACACGCCACATATTCAAGAGGTCATCAACTAGCTTTTTCAAAATCAATCATTCTATAAGCAATAAAATGCAAATAAACAGCCCAATATTATTTATAATATAAATATAACCCATCCTATATTAATACTCCACACCTCATTTCATTTCATGAAAGCCACCTGCCCATGCGCTTGCCAAGATGCTTTATTCAAAAACCTCGCCAAGTTTTACGATACTGAAATCGAAGTTAAAGTAGACACCGAAGCCTGCTGCACTTCTCTTGCTAATGGTAAGACTTTAGTTTTCAACGTTCCAGCCATCCTTGCTTACTTGAACCGTTACTTCAAGGGCGAAGTCAACACCGATCTTGACGTCGCTTTCCAATTAGCTCAACGTTTCTTCGATAAGTTCTCCCAACTTATGACCATCGTTGAAAACCCAAAGGATTGCCAACCAAACTTATTCAAGGGTGCCCTTGAGTATGTCATGAACTTCCTCACTTGCTTGAACGACACCATCTTAGTTGAAAAAACTTATATCGCTGGTGAACGTAAATCATGCGCTGATATCTATCTTGGCTTCCTCCTTAAGAACTGTTATAAACACTGCATCACTGCTGAACACGCCAAGAAGTTCAACAACGTTACCAGATATCTCCACACTGTTGAATCTGAAATCGTTCTCGCTGCCGGTGAACTCAAGCTCAAGAAGTGAGACTATTTGATATAAATACACAATGTTTTCGAATGTCTGGCTCATTCTTTGCTGATACGTAATTATTATATATCAATACAAATGTAATTAAAAATATCTTTCCAATATTCTATATTTTCAAAAAGATATTATCTAGTTTTTTCCAAATATAATAGCTTTTAATATTTAGTTGTTAAACTGGAACGATATTTATCTTTTTTATTAAAGTATTGTTATATACTGTATATTTGATGGTTGCATCGTCCTTTTATATAAATTTTTTGTAAATTTGGTAATTATAGAGCGTTTAATACAACATTTTCGCATTAAATCAATTTTAATTATTTCATATTCAAGCATTAACCCTACAAAACAATCTACGAATATCTAATATCACATATTTCGATCTATTTAGGTAGTGTTTGTATTATCTAATTTGTTTTTGCAACATATGTGAACTCTCTACATTAGAACAACTTAATTTATTCATTGGAGATTTGACAATAATGCATTGCTAGTATATCTGTTGAAAAATTAGTTATTGAATCAACACCAGTAAACTAACAGTTATTGAATGTAGCACTTATAAACGAGCCACGTAAACTACTTATATCAATATTAAAGTTATTAATTATTAAATTTTTGTTATTAATATTTAATTTACTAAATTACTAAAATTCAATTATTTAATTAATAAATTCTGATTTACAATTAATATTTAAGGTATTTGCTTTCAAATTTTGCATTTAATTCAGACAATTTTTCGGAGAACATTAGTAAAGCTCTAGCTTATTAATATTTAAATCAAACTTAATATTACCTTCTAAAGTACAATTTTCAAAGTATATCCTACCCCAATAACCAAGTATTTCAGATAAATTTACAATAGAATCGATAAATACTAGTTCGCCGAGTCTTCCATATAACTGATCAGCACTTTGCAAATCTACTATTAGTTATTATTATTTTTAATCGGAATACACCCAAAGATCGAATCTTTATATTCTACCACTTATTATTTAATTTAAACTAAAATATTACTATTAGTTTAATGAAATTTTAAATTTATTGACAAACAATACATTATTCTATATTTTTCCAAAAATTGATGAGTTACAAATTTCTATTTCATTTATAAAACCCTACAATTAATTTAAATTTAAAATACAATGCGTGATTATAAGTTTATTGATATTCGAAATGAAACAAGGTAGTGAAAATTATTCTATATTTATTCCATCACTATAACCATTTATATGAACTTATTTTACATTTTATATTGCTAAATTTTTATTATATGCAAAATTTCCAATATTCCATTGAATTTTTATTCCGTTAAAGTTATTGGTGTATTTGAACATATATTTTAAAGTGGAAATATTAATATATTGTTAAATTCAACAATTATCTTAAAATATGAGAATAATCAACGTTTAAAAGTCTAAAAGTCCTCATCAGTTAAATTAAATAATTCAACATCATCAGGAGATTAATGAACACTTTATAATGATGAAACTTGTTAAGAGAATTGTAGCAGTTGTTTTCTATCTTAGTCTTATAAAAACATGCTTTTTCTTCTAAGTATTTTGTATGAAGATTACATTTTAGATTCATCCATGTCTTTTTATAGCTCTTTAAGTTTCAGTAGTTCACTCCAGTCATATTACTAGGTATTTTGAACTATATTTTGAACTTTAAGTTGTTATTCGTATATAATTTTGTGCGTGAATTTCTAAAAGTTATATTTATACGGACAGTTTTTATATTTCATGTTTTGTACGTATTGTCGATCGTAGTTGAATGCGTATATCATTACATCGTTTTGTTATCTTGGTTATTTCATTGGAATTATTTTGGAGTGAACTAAACAGTTGTACTTTTTGTATAACGTAATTTATCCACTTCTAACGAAAATGTAGCAGTTCATTTCTCAAACTAAGATAACGGACAACACGTCATGTTTGGAGGCGTTGAATACGCCGCACATGTACAAGTTGTTGAAGTAGTATTAAGCAGATATAACGAATTATTCTCTTTAGTTTATCCGTGCGTTTTCGAATTCTGTGGATGCGTCTTTGAATTCGTTTTTGGTCGAGTCGTGTTACAATGTGCGTTCGTATTAGAAGGCCTTGTAGTTTTACAAGCTTTTGCAGAAGCAGAACAAGGACATAAAGGATGTTGCTCAGCTCGAGTCCGAGCTTTTAGCACGTGTTTAAGAGTAGACATCCGGTCTGTACGTTTTTGACCGTCTTTTTGAATTGGTTAACGGCTCTCCGTTCCCGCGCATTGAAGCCAGTGACTACACCTCTCCTAAGCTCAAATTAAAGCAGAATTACTTCGTTTCCAACGGCGATATACTTCCAGGTGATATTTTACTTGTAGAAAAAGCACTGGTATACTCAAATGAATAATATTACGCTGACGCAGTCCCGGATTTGATTGAGTAGTTAAAGTAAAATGTAGAGCCTTTCTAAGAGCCCGAGTCCGTGTACGCGATTTTGAGTGATAAGAACATAAAGCCTGTTCCAGCAGAGAATGTGGAGTAGTTCATTCAGCCATTGTTTAACTATTAGGTTCAAAACAGGAAATTTACTTTAAACAAGTTGAATGAGTGTTTCGGCTATGCTGTGTATTATAATTTGAATAGATTTAGAAACAATTGCAGCAACAACGCGAGTGTGAGTTTCATGGGTGATTTGATGATCGTGATAGCGAACTAGGCGATTAAAGCCGGTGAATGCATAAAAGTGAATAAGTTCAGTCAGTTGAATGCGTTCTGCTTCAAGGACGAGTACGAAATAAATAGTATGGACTTCTGCGACTGCTTCATTTGTTCTCACTGCACAAAACAATAATTCAAGTCCTGGCGGGAGCATTAATTAAATATTACCAAATTAATAAATGAGCAGTTGGTATTAGTAAAGTAGGACAAGTTCGACAAGATGAACACGTCCCGCTTGTGCGACGCCCTCGTTGAGTTCGAGGAGTCCCTTGACCGCTTGAAAATTGCTAAAAACTTCAGAACTCCGATTCTTCCTTCGTACGCGTTGCTAATTGACTTCATGTTCAGGTCCGACCAGCCGTTTCTTGGTAGACAATATTGTGTTAAGTACCTTGAACAAACCGGATTCGTGTTCACTGAGGTGATGAAGTTAAATTTTGAGCTCGAAAACGGAAGGAAAATCGGGTTCTCTGAAAATACTTTCTTCGTCGTTTTCAAAATGATCCGTTTTAACGTTTTTATAATTTAAAATGCACTCGATAAAAACGGAGAGGAAAAATATTAGAACGAAATAAACGTTTTGAGGCAGTTTGCAGAATTCTGGAGCAAAAGGTGTCTGGGGTGGGGAGATATCGCGGAGTGGAAATATATGGAGTGAGAAAGGTAAATAGTGCGCTTTTTGAATGTACATTAAAGTTAAAATAATTGAAAAAATAAATTAATTGATTTTGTAAAGTTGGTTTTGTAAAGTTTTAAATTACGACAAAATTATTTATGACAAACGGCAAAATTATTGATATGATAATTATTTATGAAACACCTATTTAATCAAGTTACTAGTAAGAGTTTAAATATTTATTATAAAGCATAATTAGAAAGTCAGGTAAGTCGTTGTATAATAATTTATCTTTACCTGATACTGAATTGGTAATCGGCACTTTCATCATTTAATTGTTAGCGTCTTTTTGTAAGATCTTGACACACATTTTGACATGATTTTTAACATTCTAATATGATATTTATGCATTTGTTTTTTAAAACGGACTTGATAAAAACGGAGAGGAAAAATATTAGAACGAAATAAACGTGTTGAGGGAGTTTGCAGAATTCTGGAGCAAAAGGTGCTTGGGGTGGGGAGATATCGCGGAGTGGAAATATATGGAGTGAGAAAGGTAAATAGTGCGCTTTTTTGGTTTCGATAACTTTAGTCAAAAACTTGTCTTAATTGTTAGCGTCTTTTTTATGTAGTTGACACACACTTTGACATGATTTTGAATATTCTAATATGATATTTATGTATTTGGTGATGGGGCAAAAAATGATATACAGCTCACCAATCCACTAAAAATGAATATAATTCTAATAGTGACTTTAACAGTAATGCTATATGAACATAAATATTTTGAAATTATTCAACTAAATCATTAATTCGTTGATAGCAGCTAGATAAATGAAAACTAATGCAATAAATGAGTACTAAACTACAACTTAATAATCTAAAACAGCTAAATTTATCTAAATTTAGTGATTTTTAGTTTAATTTGGGGGTTTTGTTTTTTATAGTTATCAAGTAATTTTTCACCTTGATAACTATAAACGGTATCAGACTTCTCTGGTGTTGTGTAAACAAAACGAACTGGTTTTGTGTCCTTGTTTCTCTGATAGATGATAACACTCATCTGGGGTATCTTTAGGCATTTTTCTTGGCACTTCTCTTACAACTTTGAAGTCTTTCTTCTGCAAATCATTGAGTTAGTCTTTTTGTCGCGGGATAGACCCATCCTAGTACTGTACTGTATTGTTCAACATAACCGAATATTGTGGTTAGCTAGTTCTTGAGTTAGTCTAACAGTTAGTTTAACTTGAGTTAAACAACATATCCTGGAACGAGAAGCACAAGTGCATTCATTCCATCTTTGTAAATATATTTATACTATTAATTTTGGTAAAATATTTTTTCTTCGTATGGTTTTTCACCGTCTTTATATTTTATCATGATTCCTTTATAGTCTTCAGTATATTTATACATTTAAAATATTGAAGTGAAAATGTAAGGAATGGGTTTGAATTTTAAGTGTATTTATATAACTAACATTTAACTTAAGCTTTTGTGACTTATGGGTTCAAAACCAAAATCTTATTAAACTGTATATTTATTGATAAGATTATTTGAGATTTATCAAAAAAGTGAGTCTATAAATAGTTGATTGTTAAAAAGAGTAAATGAACTTAGATAAGCTTAAATAATATTTGGTCACATCAAAGAAGGGCGAATACCTCCTGAACTACTTGGTCTTCGTACTGCAATTGTAAGGAGTTCTGTACGTTTTTACGCTTCATGCTCAACATAATCATTCCGAAGAGAGTAAAAAACTCGTCGAAGCATAATCCAGTCAAATTTGGATCGATTTATCTGATTGCGTGTGAAAACAAATCAGGCTGAATTTGCATTTAGTTAATCACCAAACACCTCTCGAGCGTATATGGATTTACTGTGTGATGTGGATTTACTGTGTGCTCCATTTTCTGATACTGTCCTATTTAAACCATCTTGTGTGTGTTAGTTCTTTCAATGTAATCCTTTGCTATTCTATCGTATAACGAATTTGCGGAAAGGAAACAATGCACAAACTGAAGGTACGCTTTTTCGTCATACCTGTCCACATCAGAAAACAGCTTCAACAGTATTCTAGCGGATCGTTGCGTTACACAGACACTTGGAATAGTTAAAGGAACTTCTTAAACAGAGAGAAATCCATCGTTGTCTGAATCTACCTAGCGAAACTGCTTCAGATATATTTCATTCACCTGCGGCATTATCGCGTCAACTTGTGGCTGTATTTATTCCTGCATTTTCTAGGCCTTACCAAGCAAGTTGGTCATGTCACCTCCCATACAACATCCGAACATCATTATAATGATGTGGAAATAATTTTATAGGTTATATATAACATAGAAAATGCAATAAAATTAGTTACATATTAATATTATCAAATATTATCTTATCTTAGATACATACACAATAGAACTGTAACACATTGAAGAGATAAGTTATAATTTGTTATACAAAACAGAAATAATTAGTCTGTAATACAAAGTTTGCAAATGTATGTATGTTTGTATATTTATTCTTGTTTTGTATATTTATTTATTCTAAGAGAATACATCACACCATAAATTACATCTATACGCAATTTATGTATATTAAGTATGTGTACTCGGATACATAACTAAAATATGTTAGATTATTGATTCTACTATTATTAATAGCTTAAAATTATAAATATTTTCCGAAATCTCATTCATTCGTTTTAGACTTTAACACGAACTCTAAAATTTAGAATGAATATAATAGTTACTTCTCAAAGCTAAGTAGTAAATAGTTTCCATTTCAAATTCTGAAGTGAATATGTATGAGAAATAATTCAAGTATAATACATCTCACTCTCTTCCAACAGTGATTTAGTTAATATCTAGTTTTAAAAGCTATGTTAGCTACGTTTTGAGCTCATCGCGTTCTCTTTTGCGTTCTTAGTTTTGAATTTTGGTTAACAACAGTTCTTTCTTCAGTTCCACCAGTTTTGTGTCGTTTTTCTTCTTTCTCTTAATAATGATCTGAAGCTTGTGTGTTGACTTGCTGGGTTTGCAGCCATCTAGTTAAAACGATTTGATATTTGGGACATTTACGAAAGAAAGATTTTCTACATAACATTCATCAAGTTCAATTTCGGATAATCTTGGATATTGCTTCGAATTCTTAATATTTATAGTAATTCCGTAGGCATCGATTTATTAGAGCTATTGAGGCAATTCTGTAAAATACTATATTTAATCATACTTTATCAGTTACAATTTATTGCAGGAAAACTGGCTTAACTATTACGAGTTTATAGTACAACCATTTAAATAAAGTTTATCTGCCCTACAGTTTTGAGATAAGTTCCCTTGAAATGAGCAACGAGTAAAATTTAAATCGTGAAAATTACCTTTAAGTTTGTTTAAGTCGATTTAAAAATCAAAGAAATAATAATTTGTAGTTGTTACAAATTGGTATTATATAAGTCGATTGTAATCAATATTTTATTACTGTGGAGTCTATTAAAACTCTAATTCCAAAATTATAACGCAACTATTTGAAATATTTTTCAAAATGTCCAAAGATGGTTAACAAATTGAAAGAGTTTTAGCTCCAAATATTTTAGGTTGAATGCTATTTGTCAATGGACAGTTAGAAATATCTACATAATCCCAAAATCCTTCTAATTTAGTCAAATTTATTTTACAAGAAGAACTGAAATATAGATAACCAAGTCGTCCGTACATATTGTTAGCTCCGCTCAAATCTAATTCTCTATCTAAGTTATAAATATGTAAATCTATTTTCTTAATTCTTCCTTTGGATAATTTACTCAATTTAATTTAAATTTATAATTTTTTTATTACACCTGTATAAGTTGAGGTCATATAATTTTATGATAGTGTTATTTAATTTGATGTTAAAGAGAAAAAGATACGTAAATAACGCGAGTTAAGATAGCTCTCAGTTACGCATGTGGAAATGGGGATTTCGGGTGCTAATTGAACGAATTCTTCATAGTGGTTCGTGAGTAAAATTATAAAATGAAGAGTGTTTTGAGCATTGATTAAATTGGTACTATGAAAATATTATTTTAAATATTTAACATACCAATGGCAAACGCAATTAATATCACAAATTAATGCTATTGTAAACAAATAGATTTCCAAACAAACTCTATTAATATATATTAATATAAACCTCTACTTATGATACCTCTAAATTTCTCAAGGTAGCTTCTTTCATCAACGTATTTCTTCAATTTAAATTGAATTCTTACAGAGGTATATAATTTAGTATTTTTGATTTCTCGCTTTAGTATAATATGTCACAGCCTTAAAATAGCTATTTATATTCATTTTGCGAAACAAATATTTCATCATAACTCATTTTGCATACCAATCTAACTATGATGTCTTCTATTATTTTAATATCTAAATCCATTATATATAACAATAAGCTTTGCTCGAGCAGTCTTTTGTTAAACAATAACTTGTACACGTATTGCAAGAAATAGAGTTCATTAAATAGCATTAAAATTAATGAAGAAATATACATGACTTAGTAAATTAATAATGTTCATCTATTTATATTCACCTCTTCAACTTAGTAATCAAATATTGGTGTTTCAATTAATAACTTGTAGCTTTACTCCTTCGCTTTATTTGGCTTGAGTGTCAATGAATAGAATGTGTTGGATTCAATATTAAATATTTCGATCAAAGTATAATTGTTAGTCGGCTCCTTAGTTTGTACAATTTGTGATTTATAAGTATGTAATAGTACATTAATATTTATTGCTTCTGGATAATAAATGTCTGGGATGATGATTGAACCGAAATTACTTGTAATCATTCGCTAATCGTTTGTTTAGTACAGAATTAATAGTACGAATTCGTCTGGTTTAGTTAACTATATTAACTCTCCAGCGATATCTTTTGTAATTGATAATTGTAAGTTATCAGGAAATGATTTAGCAATAAGTGAGAATAATGGGTACATTTCATCTATAGTTTCTGTTAACATCTAGTTAACTATTGCCAAATTTTATGTTTGTGTGGATTCAGCATTACGTTTCGGATATAATAGTGTTGTTATAAGCACAGTTGAAAATGATATAGTTTCTTGTGATATTTGTAATAATCTGAACGTAGTATATGGCATATGTATCGAAACATTGTAGTATAGTAAAATAATTAACGGAGTATATAAATGTGAGTTTCCATTTGAATTTCTCGATGATTAATGTAAATGTGCTTTTGGCTTCATATTAAACGAATCAAAATGCATAGACATAGTTCAATCTATCACGAATATGCAGAATTAAGTTGATAACGAAAAGATATAGTTGGTCGAAAAAAGACTAGATAATATTTAAAGAACAATTATAGAACTTGATCAATATATTTAAAACAATAAAACAGAAATTTACAGAAATATTAACGTTTAAATTAATGATATGAAAAGTACTGTGACATCCATTTATGAAAAATCTGAGAATAACTTATAATTTAACACTACAATTTTAGATCACAGAATATAAGACAATATCACAATGATGTTGAATGAGGTCTAATAATATGCATTGACTTCTGACCTAAATATTTTTTCTAACATAACTATGTTGGATTTAAGAATTTTTTAAAATATTTCACAGATTAATGATACTATTTCAAATGTAAACACATCTATTTTTGCTTTATACGATTTAATAGAAACAATTAATAATTCTTTAAAAACTTCCAACGCAATAGTTTTGTAACAGTAATTGGCTATTGAAAACTTGACTAAGCATATAGATTGTATCAATGACTTAGGATACAAAATGTCAAATGGAATTTGTTCTTAAATATCTTGTAATATTTCAGGCTAGTAAATTATTAATGGAGTTTGTTAGTGTTCCATAATTAATTAAATTGTTTAAAACGGTGCTTGTGTATGTCCATATAATTAAGTTATAGTTGGAAACATATGCGGTTGTAACGTAACTGGTTAAATCATTTATGAAGGGAAATGTATTTGTTCAACCGCAGGGGCGTTTATAAGAAACGGAACTTGTACTTGTGGATTATATGGTCTAAATATTTCAAATATTTGTGCTTGCCCAACAGGAGCTTCGATAGTCAATGGAATATGCATATGCATAAATTAGAATGCATTTATATCTGGAAATCAGTGCATATGTCCAGTATTCGCAAGCTTAGTCGACAATATTTGTGTGTGTCCAAATAACTCTGCAATAGTAGATAATATTTGTAGTTGTAATATTATCGCTGGTTAAATTATGAATAATGGTGTGTGCAAATGTTAAACTTCTGGAGCAGTCGAAATCAATGGCATTTGCTCTTGCGTGGAAAATTAATTAAACATATCTAATACATGTGGATGTCCTGAAAACTCTATTCTCATTAATAATGTGTGCACTTGTTAAATCGAAGGATAATATATAGCTAATTATACATGTTAGTGTCTAAATGGTTATGTAGTTATTAATAATTCTTGTAAATCGGCAAATTATACTATCAATAGTACAGATTCACTTTATACATGCAGTCAGTACACATATATTACAACTTTTGATTTATAAAACATCATGTATATTGTTACAAGTTCAAACAACTTTAGTGAAGGGTACGTATTTAACACTGGTAGTCATGTTTAAGAAGCGTTTATTGATATTAAAGATAATGTATATTCAAGTATAGTACCACTATTTAGTTCCCAATCAAGCTTCAATAACATTAAAATACAAATCGGTATATAAAATACTGCGGGTGGATCTTTGATTTCTAATAACAATAATATTATTATTAATTATTTAAATATTATTTCTAAAACTGAGTGTTACGTAAGTATAAGTAATGGGCAGTTAAATATTCTTCAAGAATCTTCTAAAAATGCAAATATTTAAAATCTTATGTTAAATTTATCATTTGCTATGTCAAATGGTAACATAACACTGATTTCTAATGTATTTGGATCCCATAAAATATTAAACTATCAAATTTTAGGAAATTATTAAAGCTATAAGTGTTTATCTATGATCTCGTTAAGTGCTAGTAACGCAACGCTAGAACTTTACAATATTAATTTTATGCCCAGTACATTTAATGTTGGAAATTATTCATCATATTTATTGAGTGTAGTTCTTCAAAGTTCGGTTCTACTTACTAACATTTCAATTATTCAGGGAAATAGTTCCAAATATTTAGACATGGTTTCACAAAGCTCGTAAAATGCATATTTCTTTGGAGGACTTATTACTAGTACAGTTGGCACTACAGTAAAAATCAATTAGATGATTTCTAGTTGTTATTAAAACTATAAAACATTATAAATACGATTTTCTGGATTGTTAATCGGATATGCATAATTAAGCTCAAACAATATAACCATTTAAAATACTTGTTTGTTGTACGTGCTAACTTCAATAGCTCAATTTACAGCTTTTGGATTAATTGGCACTAATGAAGGTAATATTACATTTACATAATCATAAATGCAGATATCTGAGTTATTATCATATTATCATACTTGCGGTATAATTGGATAATAAGCTCAAACAGCACTGTATTCAGAGATAAGTAAAATAAATATAACATTTAATGTTTAAAGTGTAGATAACTAAGGTAACAATGTTGGCATTCTATTCGGATTAAATTTTGCCACACATAAAATTATTAATAATGTATATGCTAAGCAAAGCAAATTAGCCGCAAGTAGTTACGTTGGCGGGTTGATAGGTCAACTAACTTATAATTCTACACTAATTCAAAACGTGACGGTGCAAACAACAAATATTAGTACCTCGATTACTGGTGTTGGTGGCCTTATTGGCTTTTCCTTCAATACTGTGATAACTATTGATAACACAATAATAGATTCAACTAGAATTTCAGGCCCAAGTTATGGAGCTATTTTGGGGATAAATAGTGGAGGCGTTATATTTAAAATTAAAAATTCAAGACAAATAGGCGATAATTACTTTAATGATGTTATACGAACAAATTGTGCTAATTTCACCAACACTTGGTCAGTAACGCAATGCACATGAATGAAACGTATTTACTATAATATATTTGCATAGTTCAATAATTGGAGTAAATATTGTTATTAAATACATAACTATAATTCGCAAAATATATGATTTTCCTTGTATGCACAAATAAATTAATATAACTAATTGATTGAGAGATAATGTCCGCGAACCATCTAATATATAAATAGGATAACTAATGGAAATGTGCTATTTGGTGTGATGCATTTGCTATTACACAGATTGATACATTATACTAACAGAATCATTAACATGTAGCTGATACAATCGTTAAATATTAATAATTTAATTTTGCTGTTAAAGCATAAGGTCTTACTTAACTAAGTTATGATACTCAAATATCACACGATTCAAACATTAAACATTACATTTACCTTGTTTGTAAAATATTAATATACTGGCACTAAATCGAATTTATTGTGATAACATGATGTTACTGGAACACTATATAATTAGAACCATATCTATGAATTTGGGGAAATTATGTTTGATGAGATTTGATTTGCAATATATGGTGGACTTTTGTAAATGCATAATTATACACACAACCATAAAGAGTACTTTTTCAAAATACACCAATTCATAATTTGTGGTCAAGAATCCAGAATAACATTGTTTATATATTCACAGCTTTGAATTTGTTATGCGGAGGAAAGTAGTATATATTGTTGTTGAGTGAGTCATGTATATATTATCATTATAATTCATACCTCTTGAAATTAAAATATAAACGAACCAAGTTACAATATATAATCGTCTCAGTATCACCAAAAGAAATCGCAAAGTTCACACATAAGAGAGTGCAACTATAATGTAATCGCAAACGAGATAAATGGTGAAGTCTTTCAAATATGTGATGTATGTGATATAATGTATATACTATTTACGAATATTAGAAATTACCAGTGTAAGTCGAGTAATGTCCGTTGAAATAAACAACTTGAAGAATACATAGTAGGATAACGAATTATAATTGTCATATCCATTGCAAATGAAGTGGTATTCTTACTATCAATGGTGCCCAACTCTCAATATTAGCACCAACCATATGAAATATTAGTGCTTCAATAAATTATGAAGTATCAATGTATGAACAAGTTTTTACATACTTAGGTAATCCGAGGAAGATATACAGAATAAATTTTTTAGTGGACGAGATATGATATTGATAAGTTAATTGTGGTTATTTCCATACGAATGATCTAGAATGTGCGGATACTCACGATCTGTGAGATGAAGGCGAAGTACCAATGCTGAACTTTAGTGCTGTTGATATGGAAGCAGTTGATTTTGTCATATTATAAATATGTGCAATAAGTAAATCTACGACAGTAATTTGTTTACTAATTTTACATATACATGATGGTATTATGATTAAATAATTAATAACGCACCCAGATAAATCAGATATATAATATGCTATAATGAATTTCAAACACTAAATGTGTACATGTGTTTTTGAAGCAATACTTTATATTTTCGTTGAATGAATTGAATTATAATAATAGCGTCTGTGTTTTATCTTATCTGAACTTTGCAGTTGCCAGTTACTACGCTTATTTGCATTTCTCGTTTAGCATTATCGTAAATAATTTTAGCATCCGATAAACAGTCTAATCTATTGTATAAATCTACTTTAAATTATCATACTTAAACTGAAGAAACTCAGAATTCAGCTTTAGACGACACTGTCTGGGACGTGGTTAAAGTAGATATTTATAATGCGTTTAACGAACTCCCCCACGATTAAATTAGGTAAGCACTAGAGAATTCAGCAATAAGCTTACAAGACAGGCGATATATCTTTAACCACCTTTAGTCACGGTGGGCGCACGATATTCCGCGAGTAGGATAAGGGGTATCTACTGGAGATTTCATAAGTTAAAAACTATTTCTGGCATGCGTAGACCCAATATGGTAACTTTTACTCGATATGACTAGTTTCTACTCCACTATAAGAAGTTTAATACAAACATGTGAGCAATGGAAACGTATATTTAAACTCGCAAGTGTGTTTTTCTAACTTAATTTTCAAGAGTAATTTAATAATTATTCTAACATTAGTACTCTCCTAATATGTCCAAAACACACTTTAAAATATAAGTGACTTAATTAATCTTAAATAAGTAATCGTGTTGAATTCGACAATAGTTCCATCAATATCAGTGATTTGAATTGTGTCTATCAACTTATCGCCATCTTATATATAGACCCTGCTGGGTATTTACTGAGTGGGCACAAAATGACGGGCTGAGCCTGTTTTGAAAGTGGAAACACTGGTGTGCGAGAGCCCATGTTTTGCTTTCGAAAGTCTCAATGAAGTCTGTTTGTGCCGTTTCGAGGAATTTATATAATATATATACAAATAAAAGGTTTTAATGTTGTATTTGTTTGATTTCGTATGTTAATCTGATTAGATTTGTTCATAAAACGGTATATATATATATATATATATTAACGTTCATCATTTTTTATACACGTCCATAATCATCCTGTGCTCCAAAATTCGTGCGCAATAATCTATCGAACTGACACCCATGCTGAATCTATATAATTACAATGTATGATATTATTACGCTAAATTTCAACACTATATTGACGATTTAGGTGGTTTGTTGAGTACGTTAATAATATATATATTATACTCAGTAACTAAAAGACAATATTAATACATTTATTATTATAATGTATTACCATACAGTATACAGCATAATTAATTAGACTGCAAAAATATATCGAAGTAGTGAATCCAATATTTCAATTACATAATGCATATATATTGACCATACTATAATTTATTTCACTTACTCAATATGTACCCTTATATTATTACCACATCACGAGAATAATTTACTCTACATTGTGAACAAACCAAATATATTTTTAGTCTAAACTTTCTAAACTATTTATTGGCAGCGTAGACAATTCATCATCAGTGGATGGATCCACAAATGTTTCTATGGATTACCATCTGATCTTAAGCACTTATAGAAAGTTGCTCTATTAAGATAATGTTATATAATCTAATTCTCTACATCGTGATAAATCAGCACCATCATTACTGAGTCTGGTACTCCAATGAGGTTTAAACTTGAGTTAACAAAATGTTCAAAAAGCTGGTGTGGAATATATTATATGTTCTAGCCAAACCAGGTCTTGTTTCAATATTGTTACATTGACACATGTTGCAACTTAATTTCATAGTAAGACAAGATTCCTCTGAGACAATAATCCGATTTAAAAATTGCATTTTACTTTTAGATTCCCTTCTTAGTTGAGTTCTTCATTTTTAGCTGTATTCTTCATTTTCTATATAATTACTACTTTCATTCTAGAACTTCATAAATTAGCTTTGGACCGAATACGAGTTTCTGCTTTGTTTTCTATTTCCTGGTGTAGTTCAATTTCAATGACCATAATAACTTTGGATATTTTATATCGTACAAATTGGCTCCTTTTTATAATATCGTACCCAAATATTCTAAATAGATTATCATTCCAACCAAAGTTGAGGATTCACTGGTCAGTCTAAAGTTCACTTTTTGTACAGACAATATTAATACATTTATTATTATAATGTATTACCATAGTAAGTAACCCAAGCAGGAGTTTTCATTTTTCTTTGTAATAGTAGAGGAATTCTGTATTGAGTGGTTCGAAATCATCACATTTTCTCTCAAAAACACACAATTCTTCAAGAACTTGATGTCTTGTGCGTCTTCTTGCAATTTATAGCCGAAGTATAAGTCTTGTGTAACCTTACGTTAATACAGAACGTAAATGTTGGATTTATACAACAAGAACAAATCGTTACAATCTCTCCCGGCTGCTATGAGCTTGTACTGCTAGGAAATATGCGAAATATGTTTCTGTTTCTACTTGATTTCTATTTGTTTTACAAATGCTGAAATTTCTTTATCATCAAATGGTTTTATTATATACTTTAGAACTTTAGCCAGAAACAGAAAGTCTTTGTTGTCTTGTGAACTCAGCTACTGTGACTGGTCCTGCTTGGGTTATTTTGTATGGTATGATTGATTGTATACGCTTTAAAATGAAGTGAGTTGAACATCAGTAAGTTGGCATCAGTAATATATGATAGAAAGCTCAATAATATCATTAAAACCTAAAAAATCGTTATCTATTAATTACTAATAATATATAAATATCAATTTTATAAAAATGAAAAATGACCTTAATGGGAGTCGAACCTGGACAACTACCGCTACATTATGGAATTCAACCACTATGCTATTACACCCATGCTGTATCTATATAATTACAATGTATAATATTATTATGCTAAATTTCAACACTATATTGACGATTTAGATGGTTTGGTGAGTATGTTAATAATATATATATTATACTCAGTAACTAAAAGACAATATTATTACATTTATTATTATAATGTATTACCATAGTAAGTAACCCAAGCAGGAGTTTTCAGCTACGTGGAGTCGTCAATATTTGTATTTTATAATATTGCCAATATTTGGTAGATAAGCAATTTTTTTCATAAATATTACCAAAATTAGTGATGTATAAGTAGAGGTAGGGGTGGTTTTTCGTACGCATTTGCGTACCCTAAAAATATTGCGTACGAAAAGTCTGCGTAAGTTGTACGCTCGCGTACATTGTACGTTACGTACAAAAATGAAATTGCGTACGAAATATTTAATTTATTTATAAATATCATTCAACTTTATTATATAGTGCTATTTAAACAGTTAATATAACTAAATATTCCTTAAATATAAGTCATTTAATAATATTACATGAAATTAATTTAAATTTAGTTAACATATATATTGGAGTGAAATATTAATATTATGTGTATATACTTACTATTATTCTAATATAACAGCGTAAATATTGTAACTATTCTTCTTGTAAAAGGTGTTAAATCAGTTAATTTTTGGAATAATATGAAATATATTCATTAATACATTGTATTTAGCATTATATATTAGTTTAGGGTAGCACATAATATGTATGATAATTTTTATAGTGATAATAGCCTAAATTACAATTATTAAATTTTATATATATATTATCAAGAAAGAGTTATAAATAAATTCATAAAGCTGAATTAGTGATGTATTTTAGCAGTACATACTAATAAATTGTATTTTTCAGACTTCAATCTTGTTATTAGAAATATTTTGAATACATTACATTTGAAGTGGGAAATATATAAATATTCGTACATATTATCATTAAATAATCAATTTTTCAATTTATTAATTGAAATCTCATCAATATCTTAAAATATCTAAATAAATTGCTCATTTTGCGTACAAAAATAATATTTGCGTACGAAAAGCAACTTTGTTGTACGTGATTCGTACTCCGCGTACAGAAGAAGAGCAAAAAACCACCCCTAAGTAGAGGGTTGACAAATGATGATTTTTTGAGATAATAAAATTGTGTGTACAATATTTGTAAAATAATTATTAACAGTAGTATCGTGCGTAGCTTTGCTATTATGAGCTATATCAGTTTTTACGAGGTAATCAGTGGTCATCAGTTTATAGTAAGTAATCTGAGTACAGTTCAACTGCTTTGGCTCGTCTAAGGAGTGGAATTTAAAGGGCACCTATAGTGTCTATAAAAAATATCTCTATTTTCCACTACTAAAATAGAATCTGTAGCTAATAATAAATTATAAATAGTAATTTATAATGTTTCATAAATAGGAAATCGAAAATTCTGAATTAATTGTACGAGAGATAAACAATAGAATACATGCTATAAAAATAAAAATCACTTTTGGAACTTCTACGCCGCTTGTCAACCCTCTGTATAAGTATTAAAACTTTTAGATTAAGAATAGTAGTTCTATATTTTACGTTAATTTTTGTTGTGCAGCAATATTACTTATATTTATGAGTTCGTTGACAATGAATTTAATGGTCTATGATGAGTTTATTCCAAGATCATTATTTATAATTGCTATAACTCTAGCCAACAGTATCAGATGTAATAATATTTATTTTAAGCAATCTGTACTTTGTTTGATTATCATTAATTATTTTTTAATTAGTTATATGATTGAGCACGGAGAAGTTTAGCACTAAATGCTAGATATACAAACATCTTTTGAAATAATTACGGAAGCAAAATAATATTCTAAGTTATGGAAACGTGTTAACCCTCGATAAATATATCAGTGTTCACCCCAGTGAATTTCGTTATCGGGTACTACCGTAGTACCACACTAGTTTTGTACAGTTTTGAGCTTTTAAAAAAGCTGTAAAATGAACTTTTACAGTTTTACATTACAGTTTTTCATACAGCTGTAAAAAAGCTGAAAGAATAACAGCCTTAGTACTACGGAAGCACCATGAAGAACAGACTGCAACTGAATATAGACAAACAAAACTAAGAAAGAGGCAGACAATGGGTAATATTAATCTTAACACGCTATAAAATAACATCGTTCGATAACAGAATATTTCCTCTACTTTAATAATCAACTCTAGTGATTCAATTTTTCTCTTCAATTTTGCTTCTTCAATTGTAAGGTGGTTGAAGATGATATCGTGCGCCCACCGTGACTAAAGGTGGTTAAAGATATATCGCCTGTCTTGTAAGCTTATTGCTGAATTCTCTAGTGCTTACCTAATTTAATCGTGGGGGAGTTCGTTAAACGCATTATAAATATCTACTTTAACCACGTCCCAGACAGTGTCGTCTAAAGCTGAATTCTGAGTTTCTTCAGTTTAAGTATGATAATTTAAAGTAGATTTATACAATAGATTAGACTGTTTATCGGATGCTAAAATTATTTACGATAATGCTAAACGAGAAATGCAAATAAGCGTAGTAACTGGCAACTGCAAAGTTCAGATAAGATAAAACACAGACGCTATTATTATAATTCAATTCATTCAACGAAAATATAAAGTATTGCTTCAAAAACACATGTACACATTTAGTGTTTGAAATTCATTATAGCATATTATATATCTGATTTATCTGGGTGCGTTATTAATTATTTAATCATAATACCATCATGTATATGTAAAATTAGTAAACAAATTACTGTCGTAGATTTACTTATTGCACATATTTATAATATGACAAAATCAACTGCTTCCATATCAACAGCACTAAAGTTCAGCATTGGTACTTCGCCTTCATCTCACAGATCGTGAGTATCCGCACATTCTAGATCATTCGTATGGAAATAACCACAATTAACTTATCAATATCATATCTCGTCCACTAAAAAAATTATTCTGTATATCCTCCTCGGATTACCTAAGTATGTAAAAACTTGTTCATACATTGATACTTCATAATTTATTGAAGCACTAATATTTCATATGGTTGGTGCTAATATTGAGAGTTGGGCACCATTGATAGTAAGAATACCACTTCATTTGCAATGGATATGACAATTATAATTCGTTATCCTACTATGTATTCTTCAAGTTGTTTATTTCAACGGACATTACTCGACTTACACTGGTAATTTCTAATATTCGTAAATAGTATATACATTATATCACATACATCACATATTTGAAAGACTTCACCATTTATCTCGTTTGCGATTACATTATAGTTGCACTCTCTTATGTGTGAACTTTGCGATTTCTTTTGGTGATACTGAGACGATTATATATTGTAACTTGGTTCGTTTATATTTTAATTTCAAGAGGTATGAATTATAATGATAATATATACATGACTCACTCAACAACAATATATACTACTTTCCTCCGCATAACAAATTCAAAGCTGTGAATATATAAACAATGTTATTCTGGATTCTTGACCACAAATTATGAATTGGTGTATTTTGAAAAAGTACTCTTTATGGTTGTGTGTATAATTATGCATTTACAAAAGTCCACCATATATTGCAAATCAAATCTCATCAAACATAATTTCCCCAAATTCATAGATATGGTTCTAATTATATAGTGTTCCAGTAACATCATGTTATCACAATAAATTCGATTTAGTGCCAGTATATTAATATTTTACAAACAAGGTAAATGTAATGTTTAATGTTTGAATCGTGTGATATTTGAGTATCATAACTTAGTTAAGTAAGACCTTATGCTTTAACAGCAAAATTAAATTATTAATATTTAACGATTGTATCAGCTACATGTTAATGATTCTGTTAGTATAATGTATCAATCTGTGTAATAGCAAATGCATCACACCAAATAGCACATTTCCATTAGTTATCCTATTTATATATTAGATGGTTCGCGGACATTATCTCTCAATCAATTAGTTATATTAATTTATTTGTGCATACAAGGAAAATCATATATTTTGCGAATTATAGTTATGTATTTAATAACAATATTTACTCCAATTATTGAACTATGCAAATATATTATAGTAAATACGTTTCATTCATGTGCATTGCGTTACTGACCAAGTGTTGGTGAAATTAGCACAATTTGTTCGTATAACATCATTAAAGTAATTATCGCCTATTTGTCTTGAATTTTTAATTTTAAATATAACGCCTCCACTATTTATCCCCAAAATAGCTCCATAACTTGGGCCTGAAATTCTAGTTGAATCTATTATTGTGTTATCAATAGTTATCACAGTATTGAAGGAAAAGCCAATAAGGCCACCAACACCAGTAATCGAGGTACTAATATTTGTTGTTTGCACCGTCACGTTTTGAATTAGTGTAGAATTATAAGTTAGTTGACCTATCAACCCGCCAACGTAACTACTTGCGGCTAATTTGCTTTGCTTAGCATATACATTATTAATAATTTTATGTGTGGCAAAATTTAATCCGAATAGAATGCCAACATTGTTACCTTAGTTATCTACACTTTAAACATTAAATGTTATATTTATTTTACTTATCTCTGAATACAGTGCTGTTTGAGCTTATTATCCAATTATACCGCAAGTATGATAATATGATAATAACTCAGATATCTGCATTTATGATTATGTAAATGTAATATTACCTTCATTAGTGCCAATTAATCCAAAAGCTGTAAATTGAGCTATTGAAGTTAGCACGTACAACAAACAAGTATTTTAAATGGTTATATTGTTTGAGCTTAATTATGCATATCCGATTAACAATCCAGAAAATCGTATTTATAATGTTTTATAGTTTTAATAACAACTAGAAATCATCTAATTGATTTTTACTGTAGTGCCAACTGTACTAGTAATAAGTCCTCCAAAGAAATATGCATTTTACGAGCTTTGTGAAACCATGTCTAAATATTTGGAACTATTTCCCTGAATAATTGAAATGTTAGTAAGTAGAACCGAACTTTGAAGAACTACACTCAATAAATATGATGAATAATTTCCAACATTAAATGTACTGGGCATAAAATTAATATTGTAAAGTTCTAGCGTTGCGTTACTAGCACTTAACGAGATCATAGATAAACACTTATAGCTTTAATAATTTCCTAAAATTTGATAGTTTAATATTTTATGGGATCCAAATACATTAGAAATCAGTGTTATGTTACCATTTGACATAGCAAATGATAAATTTAACATAAGATTTTAAATATTTGCATTTTTAGAAGATTCTTGAAGAATATTTAACTGCCCATTACTTATACTTACGTAACACTCAGTTTTAGAAATAATATTTAAATAATTAATAATAATATTATTGTTATTAGAAATCAAAGATCCACCCGCAGTATTTTATATACCGATTTGTATTTTAATGTTATTGAAGCTTGATTGGGAACTAAATAGTGGTACTATACTTGAATATACATTATCTTTAATATCAATAAACGCTTCTTAAACATGACTACCAGTGTTAAATACGTACCCTTCACTAAAGTTGTTTGAACTTGTAACAATATACATGATGTTTTATAAATCAAAAGTTGTAATATATGTGTACTGACTGCATGTATAAAGTGAATCTGTACTATTGATAGTATAATTTGCCGATTTACAAGAATTATTAATAACTACATAACCATTTAGACACTAACATGTATAATTAGCTATATATTATCCTTCGATTTAACAAGTGCACACATTATTAATGAGAATAGAGTTTTCAGGACATCCACATGTATTAGATATGTTTAATTAATTTTCCACGCAAGAGCAAATGCCATTGATTTCGACTGCTCCAGAAGTTTAACATTTGCACACACCATTATTCATAATTTAACCAGCGATAATATTACAACTACAAATATTATCTACTATTGCAGAGTTATTTGGACACACACAAATATTGTCGACTAAGCTTGCGAATACTGGACATATGCACTGATTTCCAGATATAAATGCATTCTAATTTATGCATATGCATATTCCATTGACTATCGAAGCTCCTGTTGGGCAAGCACAAATATTTGAAATATTTAGACCATATAATCCACAAGTACAAGTTCCGTTTCTTATAAACGCCCCTGCGGTTGAACAAATACATTTCCCTTCATAAATGATTTAACCAGTTACGTTACAACCGCATATGTTTCCAACTATAACTTAATTATATGGACATACACAAGCACCGTTTTAAACAATTTAATTAATTATGGAACACTAACAAACTCCATTAATAATTTACTAGCCTGAAATATTACAAGATATTTAAGAACAAATTCCATTTGACATTTTGTATCCTAAGTCATTGATACAATCTATATGCTTAGTCAAGTTTTCAATAGCCAATTACTGTTACAAAACTATTGCGTTGGAAGTTTTTAAAGAATTATTAATTGTTTCTATTAAATCGTATAAAGCAAAAATAGATGTGTTTACATTTGAAATAGTATCATTAATCTGTGAAATATTTTAAAAAATTCTTAAATCCAACATAGTTATGTTAGAAAAAATATTTAGGTCAGAAGTCAATGCATATTATTAGACCTCATTCAACATCATTGTGATATTGTCTTATATTCTGTGATCTAAAATTGTAGTGTTAAATTATAAGTTATTCTCAGATTTTTCATAAATGGATGTCACAGTACTTTTCATATCATTAATTTAAACGTTAATATTTCTGTAAATTTCTGTTTTATTGTTTTAAATATATTGATCAAGTTCTATAATTGTTCTTTAAATATTATCTAGTCTTTTTTCGACCAACTATATCTTTTCGTTATCAACTTAATTCTGCATATTCGTGATAGATTGAACTATGTCTATGCATTTTGATTCGTTTAATATGAAGCCAAAAGCACATTTACATTAATCATCGAGAAATTCAAATGGAAACTCACATTTATATACTCCGTTAATTATTTTACTATACTACAATGTTTCGATACATATGCCATATACTACGTTCAGATTATTACAAATATCACAAGAAACTATATCATTTTCAACTGTGCTTATAACAACACTATTATATCCGAAACGTAATGCTGAATCCACACAAACATAAAATTTGGCAATAGTTAACTAGATGTTAACAGAAACTATAGATGAAATGTACCCATTATTCTCACTTATTGCTAAATCATTTCCTGATAACTTACAATTATCAATTACAAAAGATATCGCTGGAGAGTTAATATAGTTAACTAAACCAGACGAATTCGTACTATTAATTCTGTACTAAACAAACGATTAGCGAATGATTACAAGTAATTTCGGTTCAATCATCATCCCAGACATTTATTATCCAGAAGCAATAAATATTAATGTACTATTACATACTTATAAATCACAAATTGTACAAACTAAGGAGCCGACTAACAATTATACTTTGATCGAAATATTTAATATTGAATCCAACACATTCTATTCATTGACACTCAAGCCAAATAAAGCGAAGGAGTAAAGCTACAAGTTATTAATTGAAACACCAATATTTGATTACTAAGTTGAAGAGGTGAATATAAATAGATGAACATTATTAATTTACTAAGTCATGTATATTTCTTCATTAATTTTAATGCTATTTAATGAACTCTATTTCTTGCAATACGTGTACAAGTTATTGTTTAACAAAAGACTGCTCGAGCAAAGCTTATTGTTATATATAATGGATTTAGATATTAAAATAATAGAAGACATCATAGTTAGATTGGTATGCAAAATGAGTTATGATGAAATATTTGTTTCGCAAAATGAATATAAATAGCTATTTTAAGGCTGTGACATATTATACTAAAGCGAGAAATCAAAAATACTAAATTATATACCTCTGTAAGAATTCAATTTAAATTGAAGAAATACGTTGATGAAAGAAGCTACCTTGAGAAATTTAGAGGTATCATAAGTAGAGGTTTATATTAATATATATTAATAGAGTTTGTTTGGAAATCTATTTGTTTACAAGCAGTTGAAGTAACTTGAATAATCACAATGGACGACGAGCTAATAATCACTTATCAGCATCATACCTGATACAAATATGATGATATCAGTTTCAATATGTACGATAGTTGTTGTTATTGAAAGACTAAAAATTCGCTGTTTGAGGTGAAAGAAATAAGTTTAAGTAAATTCGTACATGCAAAATATTTAAGGGCACTTAACATTTATATTATTAGATTATCAACATCTCTCGTCTCTTCAAATATTTTTCCATTATTAACTGTTACCCACTGTATACAGGTGTAATAAAAAAATTATAAATTTAAATTAAATAAACTGAGAGCTATCTTAGCTCATAACATGTGCCTCTACACACACGCTACAAATACTAATCGTTAGATGGCAGAATATTTTCCTCTACTTTAATAATCAATCTAGTGATTCAATTTTTCTCTTCAATTTGCTTCTTCAATTGTTTTGCTTATACTTTTAATCTATCAGTTATTTGATATACGATCCATTTATCATGTATCACATGATTCAAACATTAAACATTTACCTTGTTTGTAAAATATTAATATACTGGCACTAAATCGAATTTATTGTGATAACATGATGTTACTGGAACATTATATAATTAGTACCATATCTATGAATTTGGGGAAATTATGTTTGATGAGATTTGATTTGCAATATATGGTGGACTTTTGTAAATGCATAATTATACACACAACCATAAAGAGTACTTTTTCAAAATACACCAATTCATAATTTGTGGTCAAGAATCCAGAATAACATTGTTTATATATTCACAGCTTTGAATTTGTTATGCGGAGGAAAGTAGTATATATTGTTGTTGAGTGAGTCATGTATATATTATCATTATAATTCATACCTCTTGAAATTAAAATATAAACGAACCAAGTTACAATATATAATCGTCTCAGTATCACCAAAAGAAATCGCAAAGTTCACACATAAGAGAGTGCAACTATAATGTAATCGCAAACGAGATAAATGGTGAAGTCTTTCAAATATGTGATGTATGTGATATAATGTATATACTATTTACGAATATTAGAAATTACCAGTGTAAGTCGAGTAATGTCCGTTGAAATAAACAACTTGAAGAATACATAGTAGGATAACGAATTATAATTGTCATATCCATTGCAAATGAAGTGGTATTCTTACTATCAATGGTGCCCAACTCTCAATATTAGCACCAACCATATGAAATATTAGTGCTTCAATAAATTATGAAGTATCAATGTATGAACAAGTTTTTACATACTTAGGTAATCCGAGGAAGATATACAGAATAAATTTTTTAGTGGACGAGATATGATATTGATAAGTTAATTGTGGTTATTTCCATACGAATGATCTAGAATGTGCGGATACTCACGATCTGTGAGATGAAGGCGAAGTACCAATGCTGAACTTTAGTGCTGTTGATATGGAAGCAGTTGATTTTGTCATATTATAAATATGTGCAATAAGTAAATCTACGACAGTAATTTGTTTACTAATTTTACATATACATGATGGTATTATGATTAAATAATTAATAACGCACCCAGATAAATCAGATATATAATATGCTATAATGAATTTCAAACACTAAATGTGTACATGTGTTTTTGAAGCAATACTTTATATTTTCGTTGAATGAATTGAATTATAATAATAGCGTCTGTGTTTTATCTTATCTGAACTTTGCAGTTGCCAGTTACTACGCTTATTTGCATTTCTCGTTTAGCATTATCGTAAATAATTTTAGCATCCGATAAACAGTCTAATCTATTGTATAAATCTACTTTAAATTATCATACTTAAACTGAAGAAACTCAGAATTCAGCTTTAGACGACACTGTCTGGGACGTGGTTAAAGTAGATATTTATAATGCGTTTAACGAACTCCCCCACGATTAAATTAGGTAAGCACTAGAGAATTCAGCAATAAGCTTACAAGACAGGCGATATATCTTTAACCACCTTTAGTCACGGTGGGCGCACGATATTCCGCGAGTAGGATAAGGGGTATCTACTGGAGATTTCATAAGTTAAAAACTATTTCTGGCATGCGTAGACCCAATATGGTAACTTTTACTCGATATGACTAGTTTCTACTCCACTATAAGAAGTTTAATACAAACATGTGAGCAATGGAAACGTATATTTAAACTCGCAAGTGTGTTTTTCTAACTTAATTTTCAAGAGTAATTTAATAATTATTCTAACATTAGTACTCTCCTAATATGTCCAAAACACACTTTAAAATATAAGTGACTTAATTAATCTTAAATAAGTAATCGTGTTGAATTCGACAATAGTTCCATCAATATCAGTGATTTGAATTGTGTCTATCAACTTATCGCCATCTTATATATAGACCCTGCTGGGTATTTACTGAGTGGGCACAAAATGACGGGCTGAGCCTGTTTTGAAAGTGGAAACACTGGTGTGCGAGAGCCCATGTTTTGCTTTCGAAAGTCTCAATGAAGTCTGTTTGTGCCGTTTCGAGGAATTTATATAATATATATACAAATAAAAGGTTTTAATGTTGTATTTGTTTGATTTCGTATGTTAATCTGATTAGATTTGTTCATAAAACGGTATATATATATATATATATATATATTAACGTTCATCATTTTTTATACACGTCCATAATCATCCTGTGCTCCAAAATTCGTGCGCAATAATCTATCGAACTGATGATTTGCTCCAACTTTTCTTTTACCACTTGATCTGCGAACTTTAATGGGAATACTTTTAAATAAGAAACACCAAAAGTATTCCCATTAAAGTTCGCAGGTAGTCAATATTATCATATCCTAGTAGTTACAAGACCATTAAAGCCTCTAATTTTTTGATGCCTTTATTCCAATAATTGATGTTGCTATATAAGAATACAGCCTAAAATCACAGTAGCTGAGTTCACAAGACAACAAAGACTTTCTGTTTCTGGCTAAAGTTCTAAAGTATATAATAAAACCATTTGATGATAAAGAAATTTCAGCATTTGTAAAACAAATAGAAATCAAGTAGAAACAGAAACATATTTCGCATATTTCCAAGCAGTACAAGCTCATAGCAGCCGGAAGAGATTGTAACGATTTGTTTTTGTTGTATAAATCCAACATTTACGTTCTGTATTAACGTAAGGTTACACAAGACTTATACTTCGGCTATAAATTGCAAGAAGACGCACAAGACATCAAGTTCTTGAAGAATTGTGTGTTTTTGAGAGAAAATGTGATGATTTCGAACCACTCAATACAGAATTCCTCTACTATTACAAAGAAAAATGAAAACTCCTGCTTGGGTTACTTACTACAGTATAATGCATAATTAATTAGACTCGATTTTCAGAAAGTGATTTATGCATACTTATTAAACAATATTAATACTATTTGTACCAATCGATAACTTTTTATTTTAATTGACATTTTTCACTTCAAAATTTTGAAATGTAAGCAAACTTACATCGATGACAAAATATCAAAATTCTGGTCGATAATAGAGTTTCATTCATAAATACAATTAATAGCGTTACAACTTCAATTATTTATGATTGTGTCAAACTTATAGTGGAAAACACGAGATTTCGTTTTCCAAACTTTATAGTATGGATAGGTGATATGATGCTGCTCAAAAATCTTAAATTGATTAACGAACTGAGAGCTTATTTCATGTTAAAGTTGGCGTACGAAGTTTCAGAAACTTCAAATGCTACAAAAAGTGAACTTTAGACTGACCAGTGAATCCTCAACTTTGGTTGGAATGATAATCTATTTAGAATATTTGGGTACGATATTATAAAAAGGAGCCAATTTGTACGATATAAAATATCCAAAGTTATTATGGTCATTGAAATTGAACTACACCAGGAAATAGAAAACAAAGCAGAAACTCGTATTCGGTCCAAAGCTAATTTATGAAGTTCTAGAATGAAAGTAGTAATTATATAGAAAATGAAGAATACAGCTAAAAATGAAGAACTCAACTAAGAAGGGAATCTAAAAGTAAAATGCAATTTTTAAATCGGATTATTGTCTCAGAGGAATCTTGTCTTACTATGAAATTAAGTTGCAACATGTGTCAATGTAACAATATTGAAACAAGACCTGGTTTGGCTAGAACATATAATATATTCCACACCAGCTTTTTGAACATTTTGTTAACTCAAGTTTAAACCTCATTGGAGTACCAGACTCAGTAATGATGGTGCTGATTTATCACGATGTAGAGAATTAGATTATATAACATTATCTTAATAGAGCAACTTTCTATAAGTGCTTAAGATCAGATGGTAATCCATAGAAACATTTGTGGATCCATCCACTGATGATGAATTGTCTACGCTGCCAATAAATAGTTTAGAAAGTTTAGACTAAAAATATATTTGGTTTGTTCACAATGTAGAGTAAATTATTCTCGTGATGTGGTAATAATATAAGGGTACATATTGAGTAAGTGAAATAAATTATAGTATGGTCAATATATATGCATTATGTAATTGAAATATTGGATTCACTACTTCGATATATTTTTGCAGTCTAATTAATTATGCTGTATACTGTATGGTAATACATTATAATAATAAATGTATTAATATTGTCTTTTAGTTACTGAGTATAATATATATATTATTAACATACTCAACAAACCACCTAAATCGTCAATATAGTGTTGAAATTTAGCGTAATAATATCATACATTGTAATTATATAGATTCAGCATGGGTGTCAGTTCGATAGATTATTGCGCACGAATTTTGGAGCACAGGATGATTATGGACGTGTATAAAAAATGATGAACGTTAATATATATATATATATATATACCGTTTTATGAACAAATCTAATCAGATTAACATACGAAATCAAACAAATACAACATTAAAACCTTTTATTTGTATATATATTATATAAATTCCTCGAAACGGCACAAACAGACTTCATTGAGACTTTCGAAAGCAAAACATGGGCTCTCGCACACCAGTGTTTCCACTTTCAAAACAGGCTCAGCCCGTCATTTTGTGCCCACTCAGTAAATACCCAGCAGGGTCTATATATAAGATGGCGATAAGTTGATAGACACAATTCAAATCACTGATATTGATGGAACTATTGTCGAATTCAACACGATTACTTATTTAAGATTAATTAAGTCACTTATATTTTAAAGTGTGTTTTGGACATATTAGGAGAGTACTAATGTTAGAATAATTATTAAATTACTCTTGAAAATTAAGTTAGAAAAACACACTTGCGAGTTTAAATATACGTTTCCATTGCTCACATGTTTGTATTAAACTTCTTATAGTGGAGTAGAAACTAGTCATATCGAGTAAAAGTTACCATATTGGGTCTACGCATGCCAGAAATAGTTTTTAACTTATGAAATCTCCAGTAGATACCCCTTATCCTACTCGCGGAATATCGTGCGCCCACCGTGACTAAAGGTGGTTAAAGATATATCGCCTGTCTTGTAAGCTTATTGCTGAATTCTCTAGTGCTTACCTAATTTAATCGTGGGGGAGTTCGTTAAACGCATTATAAATATCTACTTTAACCACGTCCCAGACAGTGTCGTCTAAAGCTGAATTCTGAGTTTCTTCAGTTTAAGTATGATAATTTAAAGTAGATTTATACAATAGATTAGACTGTTTATCGGATGCTAAAATTATTTACGATAATGCTAAACGAGAAATGCAAATAAGCGTAGTAACTGGCAACTGCAAAGTTCAGATAAGATAAAACACAGACGCTATTATTATAATTCAATTCATTCAACGAAAATATAAAGTATTGCTTCAAAAACACATGTACACATTTAGTGTTTGAAATTCATTATAGCATATTATATATCTGATTTATCTGGGTGCGTTATTAATTATTTAATCATAATACCATCATGTATATGTAAAATTAGTAAACAAATTACTGTCGTAGATTTACTTATTGCACATATTTATAATATGACAAAATCAACTGCTTCCATATCAACAGCACTAAAGTTCAGCATTGGTACTTCGCCTTCATCTCACAGATCGTGAGTATCCGCACATTCTAGATCATTCGTATGGAAATAACCACAATTAACTTATCAATATCATATCTCGTCCACTAAAAAATTTATTCTGTATATCTTCCTCGGATTACCTAAGTATGTAAAAACTTGTTCATACATTGATACTTCATAATTTATTGAAGCACTAATATTTCATATGGTTGATGCTAATATTGAGAGTTGGGCACCATTGATAGTAAGAATACCACTTCATTTGCAATGGATATGACAATTATAATTCGTTATCCTACTATGTATTCTTCAAGTTGTTTATTTCAACGGACATTACTCGACTTACACTGGTAATTTCTAATATTCGTAAATAGTATATACATTATATCACATACATCACATATTTGAAAGACTTCACCATTTATCTCGTTTGCGATTACATTATAGTTGCACTCTCTTATGTGTGAACTTTGCGATTTCTTTTGGTGATACTGAGACGATTATATATTGTAACTTGGTTCGTTTATATTTTAATTTCAAGAGGTATGAATTATAATGATAATATATACATGACTCACTCAACAACAATATATACTACTTTCCTCCGCATAACAAATTCAAAGCTGTGAATATATAAACAATGTTATTCTGGATTCTTGACCACAAATTATGAATTGGTGTATTTTGAAAAAGTACTCTTTATGGTTGTGTGTATAATTATGCATTTACAAAAGTCCACCATATATTGCAAATCAAATCTCATCAAACATAATTTCCCCAAATTCATAGATATGGTACTAATTATATAATGTTCCAGTAACATCATGTTATCACAATAAATTCGATTTAGTGCCAGTATATTAATATTTTACAAACAAGGTAAATGTAATGTTTAATGTTTGAATCGTGTGATATTTGAGTATCATAACTTAGTTAAGTAAGACCTTATGCTTTAATAGCAAAATTAAATTATTAATATTTAACGATTGTATCAGCTACATGTTAATGATTCTGTTAGTATAATGTATCAATCTGTGTAATAGCAAATGCATCACTCCAAATAGCACATTTCCATTAGTTATCCTATTTATATATTTAATTTAAATACCTCGCTTGGTCTCCTTTAATTCGTTCCGGCTGTATTTAATTCCTCATGCTTGGTTAGAGCTCCATTTTGTGCTTATTTATGCAATTGCGTGACATAGTTAAAGTCAATCATCTCTGTGACAGTATTATTGGAGTTGATATATAGGTTGGACGATCTAGTCTTATGGTGATTTGTGGAATTCGTGGTCAATTGGTTAGAGACATGTCAATATGGGGTTGGGAGATTTTTAATATTTGAAAATTATTTTATATATTTATATACATTTTATGATATTCCACTAAATTCTACTCTAATAATTACCCGAAAATTACTGAAAATTACTTTAACAGACAAGAAAATAGTACAGTCAGAACACTTCAACAGAGCCGAAACTGGAGTGGAGGCTTACTATTTAATATTTATAATATTCATATGATTCCTAAATAGACCAGGTATTTTCTCATATTTTTATTTTTAAAATTCAATCAAACCATTCCACTTTAAGTGGTCGACAAAAGAAGAAAACTGAACTAATAGATGAACTAAATCATGCTATGTTGTCAAAATTGCAGGGAACTGAATCAAAAAACTTGTAGCATGAACAGAAAAAATTAATCTTAATATAATATGTTGCATTGTGTTACCAACCGTTATAACGAGGCCGTGTACAAATTAAAACTAAAACGCCTTCCAGCAGTCGAAACTAGCTTCATTTAGAAACTGGAAACATTGGAAAAACCTGAATATAACAAGATTCATGTTTTTGTCAATATACAACAAATTAAATTCAGCCTAGCAAATATGCTGGAAACTATGGTTCTTGTAATCTACAAACTCTGCGTTATATCAGATAACTGCTGGTGGTTGTAGTATCATTAAATATTATAAGTCATTACTTTGTATGCATCGAAATTGAAAATAAAAGACGCCAAGACTCAAGCTGAAGTAAAATAACATGGCTTTGAGAAAGCGATAACTGTGCAGCTCAGCTTAGCCTTCTGATTAATATTAGCTAACATAAAAATCTAACCTCATTTTGAATATACATTTTATTGATGACAATAAACAGTATCAGACTGCTTATGAATATCTAAAAACCTTGTAGAAATAATTGGGCGTACTTTACTCAAGCAGATCTTCGTATTTCAAACATTCAAGATTTTCTTCTAAAACTACCTAGAATTAAGCAACTAGCGCGGCTCACTCAATATTGTTATATAAAACAGTTTAAAATGCTGGTTAGAACTAAAATAATTACTCTTTTAGAAAAGTTGAAAAATCGAATGGTTCTTATTTTACAACAGTTAGTTCTAGAATATCTGATCTAACGCTGTTAACTCAGTCTTCCCCACATAATATATTTATTTTTCTCACTCGCTCATGTTCCATGTCTTCAATTGTCGACGGTTACTCCGAGCTCGCCGGATCCAGCGTTGCCTTGGGCTTCGCCTTCTTGCCTTGCTCCCACACCCTCGAGGCCTGGTGGCGCTCGCTGCACCCTACTTCCGGTAGCTTGACGGTCTCTCTAACCCTACTTCGCCGCGATGATGCCTTCATGCAGAACATTAGTGATCTAGCTGGCGTAATGCAGCTAGGCTTCTTCGTTCGCGCGCTACTGCAAGGCAGCAGTGTTTGCTCAGGAAAGAGTCCGTGATCTCTGGCAGGAATGTTGTTAGCATGTTCATGGATTCTCGTAGACAGTGTTGTTGAAGCGGAGAACGAGTGGAATCACCCGATTATCGCCATATGTGCCTCCGTATTAGAGAATCTTGCCCTTGAACGCGTTGCATATATTTGCTTCGACAGCGAACGTGACATCAAGGACATAGGTTGCGTTTTTGTATTGGAACTCTATATCAGGTTTCTCCAATTTGTCGGATGTGGGTAGGTTACCATGGGCTTTGTCGACCGGGCGAGGGTGACGATGATGGTCTATCTTGGTCAGGATACGGTTCACCATGTAGTCATGGCGCACTGTTCTGATTCCGGCGTTTCGGTTGCATCTGATTTCGTGTTGGGCGGTCATTTTATTTCCACATAACAAACACTTGCTTTCCGAGTCGAGCTCTTTGTTTAAAACCTAAAATCGGTGTTTTATTAGGTCGAAGAGTTCATTATCAGTCAGATAAGTGAAATTGTTGATGACCGCTTTTTACTAGGCTTACATGAAGTCTTAGTATAATGAGGGCACGACCATTTCTAGTCCACCCTTCGAAGCAGAATTTGTGAAGAAATCGGCTTACTCCGTCTCAGACAAGTCCTTGACGGCGAAGAGATCGCTATTATTATTTGAAGTGAAAATGTAAGGAATGGGTTTGAATTTTAAGTATATTTATATAACTAACATTTAATTTAAGCTTTTGTGACTTATGGGTTCAAAACCAAAATCTTATTAAACTGTATATTTATTGATTATTTGAGATTTATCAAAAAAGTGAGTCTATAAATAGTTGATTGTTAAAAAGAGTAAATGAACTTAGATAAGCTTAAATAATATTTGGTCACATCAAAGAAGGGCGAATACCTCCTGAACTACTTGGTCTTCGTACTGCAATTGTAAGGAGTTCTGTACGTTTTTACGCTTCATGCTCAACATAATCATTCCGAAGAGAGTAAAAAACTCGTCGAAGCATAATCCAGTCAAATTTAGATCGATTTATCTGATTGCGTGTGAAAACAAATCAGGCTGAATTTGCATTTAGTTAATCACCAAACACCTCTCGAGCGTATATGGATTTACTGTGTGCTCCATTTTCTGATACTGTCCTATTAAAACCATCTTGTGTGTGTTAGTTCTTTCAATGTAATCCTTTGCTATTCTATCGTATAACGAATTTGCGGAAAGGAAACAATGCACAAACTGAAGGTACGCTTTTTCGTCATACCTGTCCACATCAGAAAACAGCTTCAACAGTATTCTAGCGGATCGTTGCGTTACACAGACACTTGGAATAGTTTAAGGAACTTCTTAAACAGAGAGAAATCCATCGTTGTCTGAATCTACCTAGCGAAACTGCTTCAGATATATTTCATTCACCTGCGGCATTATCGCGTCAACTTGTGGCTGTATTTATTCCTGCATTTTCTAGGCCTTACCAAGCAAGTTGGTCATGTCACCTCCCATACAACATCCGAACATCATTATAATGATGTGGAAATAATTTTATAGGTTATATATAACATAGAAAATGCAATAAAATTAGTTACAATATTAATATTATCAAATATTATCTTATCTTAGATACATACACAATAGAACTGTAACACATTGAAGAGATAAGTTATAATTTGTTATACAAAACAGAAATAATTAGTCTGTAATACAAAGTTTGCAAATGTATGTATGTTTGTATATTTATTCATGTTTTGTATATTTATTTATTCTAAGAGAATACATCACACCATAAATTACATCTATACGCAATTTATGTATATTAAGTATGTGTACTCGGATACATAACTAAAATATGTTAGATTATTGATTCTACTATTATTAATAGCTTAAAATTATAAATATTTTCCGAAATCTCATTCATTCGTTTTAGACTTTAACACGAACTCTAAAATTTAGAATGAATATAATAGTTACTTCTCAAAGCTAAGTAGTAAATAGTTTCCATTTCAAATTCTGAAGTGAATATGTATGAGAAATAATTCAAGTATAATACATCTCACTCTCTTCCAACAGTGATTTAGTTAATATCTAGTTTTAAAAGCTATGTTAGCTACGTTTTGAGCTCATCGCGTTCTCTTTTGCGTTCTTAGTTTTGAATTTTGGTTAACAACAGTTCTTTCTTCAGTTCCACCAGTTTTGTGTCGTTTTTCTTCTTTCTCTTAATAATGATCTGAAGCTTGTGTGTTGACTTGCTGGGTTTGCAGCCATCTAGTTAAAACGATTTGATATTTGGGACATTTACGAAAGAAAGATTTTCTACATAACATTCATCAAGTTCAATTTCGGATAATCTTGGATATTGCTTCGAATTCTTAATATTTATAGTAATTCCGTAGGCATCGATTTATTAGAGCTATTGAGGCAATTCTGTAAAATACTATATTTAATCATACTTTATCAGTTACAATTTATTGCAGGAAAACTGGCTTAACTATTACGAGTTTATAGTACAACCATTTAAATAAAGTTTATCTGCCCTACAGTTTTGAGATAAGTTTCCTTGAAATGAGCAACGAGTAAAATTTAAATCGTGAAAATTACCTTTAAGTTTGTTTAAGTCGATTTAGAAATCAAAGAAATAATAATTTGTAGTTGTTACAAATTGGTATTATATAAGTCGATTGTAATCAATATTTTATTACTGTGGAGTCTATTAAAACTCTAATTCCAAAATTATAACGCAACTATTTGAAATATTTTTCAAAATGTCCAAAGATGGTTAACAAATTGAAAGAGTTTTAGCTCCAAATATTTTAGGTTGAATGCTATTTGTCAATGGACAGTTAGAAATATCTACATAATCCCAAAATCCTTCTAATTTAGTCAAATTAATTTTACAAGAAGAACTGAAATATAGATAACCAAGTCGTCCGTACATATTGTTAGCTCCGCTCAAATCTAATTCTCTATCTAAGTTATAAATATGTAAATCTATTTTCTTAATTCTTCCTTTGGATAATTAACTCAATTTAATTTCTTATGTCTCACGTATAGATACCTTAAATTTATCAACGAGTAAGTTTTCTGTCAAACAACCTTTAATAGTACATATATTAATATCAATAGTTCCAAAATAGCCCTGAAGCGAACTTAAATCAACAATGCATTAATACAGTCTCAATCTACTGACATTAAACACTTTTGGAATTGTGAATTGTTATTTAACGCCATATTCTTTATTGAATCCGTCAATATATATTTCATTATATTCAACAGTCTCTAATTGTAAGCTTTTTTCAGTGTATGGTAGTTCGCCGTCGTTGTATTTTATAGTAGCTCCTTCATAGTTTTCAATATATTTAAACATATATTATATTGAAGTGAAATATAATTCATTAATAATTAAATATTTAATGGTATATTATTGCGTTAATATATAACAACTTATAATTTACAAGTGATAAAGAATATTCCTTATAAATACAAAAATAATAATGACAAATAAATCATTACTATATTATACATGTACAATACATAGCTTTATTATAAATTCTTTCATTGTGTTCCTTGGTTCTTTAGTTTTTGATATCCTGTTTTCGTTTAAATTGTTTTATTCTTGAGTTTGGTCATGCATCCGTTGTCTTTGACGCCGTATTTCCTGATTTTTGCGGATCCGAGAACGAAGTACATTTAGCATCCTAGGTACAGGATTACGGTCCAGATCATGATCCATACGAATTGTTTTACGGTGTATTTGTAGCTGGGTCCGTCGTCAACGCGCCATGGGTTGAGCAGGTTCATACCGAAGAATTGTCCGATGAGGCTGGAGAATGTGGCCGAAACGTTGATGATTTTCTGGTTGATTTGGAAGTTCATGATGTAGCTGCGTTGTATTTCCAGTTTCATGTTCTGTTCAATGATTTTGAGGCCCATTTTCTGCTTGAGCTCCTTCGTTTCCACTAGCAAATTATTGAATTGTAGTTTGTACACCTCTAATAAATCAGTTATTTGCTCTACTGATACTGGGAGCTCGACGTCCTCGATATTATTTTGCACTAAAAATTAATCCTTGTGCTTCTTGCGCGCATTTTATAATTAATTAAATAAAGAGGATAAATGAGATTGATTCGTGTTCACAGATAAATGTGAAGTGGAACTGGAGCTCTGCTGATTGTTCAAAACGTCCTGGTTCGCAAAACACAGAAATGGAATGGTGTCCCCGTTCTCAATCAAATCGCGAAGAAGGGTGTCCATTTGATGACAGGCCGAGATAAGTTTTTGGACCAAATTTTGAATTTGAGTGTGATAAGTCAATTATGCAAGCACCAAATGCTTTTTTTAATTTTTTCTAGTTTATATAAGTGCTACAATGGATGCGGATCAATAACTTATGTTCATTCATGTACAATGTTTTTAGATTTTTCATAAACTGAAGAGGCCATATGTCAGAAATACTAGCAAATTTCTTTTTGACGCATCTTTCCAGATTTCTGGTGGAACATTCATTTTCAAAAGTTTCTTCATTTTCTATAAATGAACTATTTATAATTTTCGGAAAGAGCCAAAGTGTTTCAGTAGGTCTTCTTTACTTTCGATTACTTGTTTCATGATAACTGATTGGGAGTGGAAATGTTATAGCATTTAATTTAAAGTGAAAAAAATATAAATGAGAAAAGGAAGGAATCGAACACATAATAGTACTACATTCCTTGCTCGAAAGGGTGCTATTTCCTAAGCACGCAGTGAACTTGGTCAATCTTTTTGTTTTGATGTCTTATTTACAACTTAAATCTGAGATATCAGTTTTAACTGAAAATCAGGTAATAAATATGTTCGCTTTAACATGTTTGTATATTTCTACTTATCAAAATCAATTTAACTAATAGTTGCATCATAATAGAGAGGTGTACACCGATCGATTTTTGCCTCTATATATAGTTAATAGTAAATTTCAAAGTTAATAACAGTAAATCTAAAATAGTGTTAATATTAATAATCATATATTAATAAACTGCCTCCAAAATTGCTAACTCAGAATGAACACAGAAGAACTTATACTGATTAAAATGGACGACGGCTCAATAATTTAAATTGATAAGCATAAGGGCTTGATTATCAAGGAAAATCCAGATGGATCAAGATTTTTGCAACATGACTTCATGAAAATCAACTATGATTATGGAATTGAATCTTGAAAGAATGAATGGTAATAAATATTATATATATATATTTAAACTCACTCACTAATGTTAGTAGGGTAGCACTTTTCGATTATTTTCGCATGGAAATTAGATCTAGTGAAACTATTTATAACTATTATATGTAATATAGATATGATGTAGCTGGTTAATATAGTAGATTGGTAAATAAGTTACTGATATTTCTATATTTAAACAAACAAATTCAATTAAATACTTCACTATTCCTCAAACATACTAATTCATAATAAACCCAGAACGAGAGATTATGTTCATATTGAATGTAGTTTCACCAAATAATGGAGAAATAGCGGAAGAATAAACATTGTCAGCAACATCTATGAAGGGGTTCTAAATATATGTGGATGCGAAAATATAATTACTCATGACATCAAATCTGTATAAACACTGTATAAACAGTGAATCTGGCAAAATGGCTATCTTGGCAAAAGTAGGTTCGAGGAAAATTCTGATTGAACCAGTATGTATTGTAGAGTCTGAGTAACTCATAGTAATTTTTTAGAATGTTATTGTCCCGTTCATTCTTTCACAATCAAGCATGTTTAGATGTGATAATTCATTTTTTGTTTTTAATTTGTGATATATTTATATTTCACACCACACATGTGGAAAATAAAGATCTACGGAACGCTGAGAATATTTATCAAATCCAATAAATAGTTTAGATTAGGGTCGAGTATAATATATTATATGACATACACATATATTATTAACATAATTATATAAGTATCATAAAGATCACCCATTGATATTAATTCATATAACATTGTTATATTATGAATACATATAACAACCATATATTAAGTTTCAGTGTGAAGATGTTATCTACTCACCATCTCACCAAAATAATTTTAACTATAAGTTATTATCATTGAGTGTGATCCATATTTTATAATCTATTCATAATATTTATTCGCTATATATTATACATGTATAGTTTAGCTGAATAATACTCGTTGACTGAACTTTAGTTGTACAGAATAAATTTAAGTGGTATATTCGTGTAGCAGTAACAAAAGGCTGCCGATGCTATAAAATCGTAAACTACACGAATAATTCATAATTATGACACTTTATGATATGATTTTTTCGTTTTTCAGATTATTTTTATCAATTGAAATATTATTTCGGTTACAACTTGATTCATTAGAAGTGGAAATGATATACTTTATTAATATAATTCATTAATATGATTAATATAGTTTAGTGTGTATTCATATATTTTTAGAATTTCACATTATTAGTCAAATGAAGGCTATTATTGGTAATTGTCTCAAATATGAAGCTATTTCACCTCTTTTTTGTTCCACAAAAAATCATCAATTTTGTGTACTTATTTATATTTCTGTAGCTTTATATCACGTTCCCCCAGCTAGATCTTTATATTGTAGTAGTATATAGCTATGAATGCAGTTCATAGTAAAATCTAGAGTAGGTGTCGTGGCGCTCGTTTTTAAACTACAGAAAGTATAATTTTCTAAAGCAGAAACTGGAGTTAGTGTGGTCCAGGATGAGAAATACGTCAATAATCATTAAGTTTGGTGAAATCCGCGTGTCTTTAGCTAGTTTTGGAGATAAACTAAAGGTCGCTCATTTTTGGGGTGGTTTGCGCCCCGAACGGGGATTCGAGCGGAATATTTTGAAAGTTGATGAAAAGATTAATGAAATAAAAGGATACACCATCACTAACACATCGCCATTTTTTCTCCGAAATTTGTAAAAATGTTAATAAACCACATCGAATCATTTTAGTGTCATGAGTAATAAAATATATCTGCAACTGAAATTCGCAGAACTCTAAACACATGGGATGATCATCCATCAAAATAGCTTTTGGAACATTATTTTATATATAATTGGTTCTGAATAAATCAGTAAATTTTTGATCCGAATCAAATCATATCGTTTATTGGTAGATTTACGTTATATATGAATGGAAAATCAACAAAATAATTGAATCAAGATCATTCAAAAATCAACATTTAATATATATAATACATTTAATATATTCATTTCACTTCCTTGAGACGGCACAAACAGACTTTCGAAAGCAAAACATGGGCTTTCGCACACCACTTTCAAAACGGCTCAACCCGTCATTTATGCCCACTCAGTAAAGACCCAATAGGGGCCCTCACAGAGTCGTTAGCGGACCAGTTTCACCTGATTCGCTAACTTGATTTTTAGAAACTGGTTCTCGCTTCTCAGTTTCTTTTTGCTCGTTATTTCCTTTTTCGTGAAGGTAATCAAAGATTTTCCCGTAGTTGTCAGTGCGTTTGAATTAAACATCACTGTCTGCTAGGGAGGCAAAGCGGTTGGCACTGGGTTTTTCGACATCGATTTCGCTATGTTTTTCTCCCCGTTAGACTACTTTCTTTTTATACATAAGCTCGGCTTGATGTGTTTGAGAGGTACTTATCATGTAGCCTATCTCTTCATAAATCGTATCGAAATTAACTCGGAGTTCTTCCAAGAATTCTCTCGACTTTTAATGAATAGTGAGATTCTTACCGATTATAATCGGAATAATTTTGAGCGGGTTACCATTTTGATCCTTTTTGTCCCGATACTTATCAAGATCCCACGTGATTCCAATATCCAAATAAATCTGAACTCCGTTGACCACAATGTTGATGTCCGGTTTAGTCCGGTCTTCCAGCCTGTTGTCGTTGATCTTTTTGCAGTCTTGTTCGTGGCCTTCCTTGTATAGTTTTTTGTACAGTTCGCAAATTTCTTGGATTGGTATGTATTTATATGGTGTATTTATATGTATTAGATATATATTATATTATATATATTATATATTCATTTCACTTCCTCGAGACGGCACAAACAGACTTCATTATATTCATTATATATATAGATATATATTATATTATTAGATAGTTAACTAAATACAATTAAGTTTCCTCCCATAACAACATAACGTATTTTAATAACTTATAACTAATAGACTAGTACTAATAGTATGTTGAATTATCGTTTGTAGTTTAGCTAGGTGTTTTAGTGGAATTAAGCGGGAATTTTTATATTATTATAATACTTTCAAAGTAATATACATTTTCTTGGTTTTAATTTATAAGTTCAGTTTTTCACTTCATTACATACTTCTTGAATTTTGAACCTTTGCATAATGTATTTTCATTAGTATTTCTGTTATTATTGCGGCTAGAGTTGTCTAGTTTTATTCTATGTAATAAGATTCCTTGAGATCGCTTATTGATAAAATTTGTAAAATTACCGAATTTGCTATTATTCATTGTTTAACATAACTTATCTGTATACAGCTGGAAGTACTGATACTGAATTGTTTCTGATAGTACTTAATGTGAACATTAATTTTATCAATGCGACAAGGGAATCTTAATTATGAATTTTGAATATTTTTAAAATCATCATTTTTCATTGTGAATTAACTTAGTGGCACTCGGTATTCCTTATTTATTTAAAACTATAGTTTCAATAATGATATCAGAAGTCGCATATTCTCTCTTATAGCTTATATAATTTACAAATTAGTGCAAAATCTTTGATTAATTTACCCGAAGAAATTCTGAATAGCCGTCAACTGGAGCTCAACGACTATGATAACTCTCATACATATTCAATAAACAGTACAATGTACTAATAATTTCCAGGATTTCTAATAACATATTTTCGCTTATTTAATGTTTTGAGCTTTATTCTTACTTGGCTTAACTTTATATCGTTTGTTTATTTAATTGGAGTCTTAAGATAAACTTACTAGCTACATTCAGCTACTAAACTAAATTCACTGTCTTGTTATAAAATTTCTTCAAATTATGAACACAACAAAATCTTAAGTAAGTAAGAAAATATAATAAATATTTTCAAAACTTATTAATATTATCAAATATTATCTTATCTTAGATACATACACAATAGAACTGTAACACATTGAAGAGATAAGTTATAATTTGTTATACAAAACAGAAATAATTAGTCTGTAATACAAAGTTTGCAAATGTATGTATGTTTGTATATTTATTCATGTTTTGTATATTTATTTATTCTAAGAGAATACATCACACCATAAATTACATCTATACGCAATTTATGTATATTAAGTATGTGTACTCGGATACATAACTAAAATATGTTAGATTATTGATTCTACTATTATTAATAGCTTAAAATTATAAATATTTTCCGAAATCTCATTCATTCGTTTTAGACTTTAACACGAACTCTAAAATTTAGAATGAATATAATAGTTACTTCTCAAAGCTAAGTAGTAAATAGTTTCCATTTCAAATTCTGAAGTGAATATGTATGAGAAATAATTCAAGTATAATACATCTCACTCTCTTCCAACAGTGATTTAGTTAATATCTAGTTTTAAAAGCTATGTTAGCTACGTTTTGAGCTCATCGCGTTCTCTTTTGCGTTCTTAGTTTTGAATTTTGGTTAACAACAGTTCTTTCTTCAGTTCCACCAGTTTTGTGTCGTTTTTCTTCTTTCTCTTAATAATGATCTGAAGCTTGTGTGTTGACTTGCTGGGTTTGCAGCCATCTAGTTAAAACGATTTGATATTTGGGACATTTACGAAAGAAAGATTTTCTACATAACATTCATCAAGTTCAATTTCGGATAATCTTGGATATTGCTTCGAATTCTTAATATTTATAGTAATTCCGTAGGCATCGATTTATTAGAGCTATTGAGGCAATTCTGTAAAATACTATATTTAATCATACTTTATCAGTTACAATTTATTGCAGGAAAACTGGCTTAACTATTACGAGTTTATAGTACAACCATTTAAATAAAGTTTATCTGCCCTACAGTTTTGAGATAAGTTTCCTTGAAATGAGCAACGAGTAAAATTTAAATCGTAAAAATTACCTTTAAGTTTGTTTAAGTCGATTTAGAAATCAAAGAAATAATAATTTGTAGTTGTTACAAATTGGTATTATATAAGTCGATTGTAATCAATATTTTATTACTGTGGAGTCTATTAAAACTCTAATTCCAAAATTATAACGCAACTATTTGAAATATTTTTCAAAATGTCCAAAGATGGTTAACAAATTGAAAGAGTTTTAGCTCCAAATATTTTAGGTTGAATGCTATTTGTCAATGGACAATTAGAAATATCTACATAATCCCAAAATCCTTCTAATTTAGTCAAATTAATTTTACAAGAAGAACTGAAATATAGATAACCAAGTCGTCCGTACATATTGTTAGCTCCGCTCAAATCTAATTCTCTATCTAAGTTATAAATATGTAAATCTATTTTCTTAATTCTTCCTTTGGATAATTAACTCAATTTAATTTCTTATGTCTCACGTATAGATACCTTAAATTTATCAACGAGTAAGTTTTCTGTCAAACAACCTTTAATAGTACATATATTAATATCAATAGTTCCAAAATAGCCCTGAAGCGAACTTAAATCAACAATGCATTAATACAGTCTCAATCTACTGACATTAAACACTTTTGGAATTGTGAATTGTTATTTAACGCCATATTCTTTATTGAATCCGTCAATATATATTTCATTATATTCAACAGTCTCTAATTGTAAGCTTTTTTCAGTGTATGGTAGTTCGCCGTCGTTGTATTTTATAGTAGCTCCTTCATAGTTTTCAATATATTTAAACATATATTATATTGAAGTGAAATATAATTCATTAATAATTAAATATTTAATGGTATATTATTGCGTTAATATATAACAACTTATAATTTACAAGTGATAAAGAATATTCCTTATAAATACAAAAATAATAATGACAAATAAATCATTACTATATTATACATGTACAATACATAGCTTTATTATAAATTCTTTCATTGTGTTCCTTGGTTCTTTAGTTTTTGATATCCTGTTTTCGTTTAAATTGTTTTATTCTTGAGTTTGGTCATGCATCCGTTGTCTTTGACGCCGTATTTCCTGATTTTTGCGGATCCGAGAACGAAGTACATTTAGCATCCTAGGTACAGGATTACGGTCCAGATCATGATCCATACGAATTGTTTTACGGTGTATTTGTAGCTGGGTCCGTCGTCAACGCGCCATGGGTTGAGCAGGTTCATACCGAAGAATTGTCCGATGAGGCTGGAGAATGTGGCCGAAACGTTGATGATTTTCTGGTTGATTTGGAAGTTCATGATGTAGCTGCGTTGTATTTCCAGTTTCATGTTCTGTTCAATGATTTTGAGGCCCATTTTCTGCTTGAGCTCCTTCGTTTCCACTAGCAAATTATTGAATTGTAGTTTGTACACCTCTAATAAATCAGTTATTTGCTCTACTGATACTGGGAGCTCGACGTCCTCGATATTATTTTGCACTAAAAATTAATCCTTGTGCTTCTTGCGCGCATTTTATAATTAATTAAATGAAGAGGATAAATGAGATTGATTCGTGTTCACAGATAAATGTGAAGTGGAACTGGAGCTCTGCTGATTGTTCAAAACGTCCTGGTTCGCAAAACACAGAAATGGAATGGTGTCCCCGTTTTCAATCAAATCGCGTAAAAGGGTGTCCATTTGATGACAGGCCGAGATAAGTTTCTGGACCAAATTTTGAATTTGAGTGTGCTCCTGGAACTAATAGGAGTCCATGGCCCTGATCAAAGACAAATAGTCGTTGTTGAGGCATTTGTTAACGAAGAGCATCAACGCCTCGATTATAGAGAGCTCCCAGTCAGTTTGAGCAGTCTCGGTAAGCAACTAGCAAATCTGAGCTGCAAACTGCTTGGACTCCTGCGACACATCCAAAATGAGCACCTTCTCCTGCGTAATTATTATCGGAACCTTCGCAAAATTTGCTATCACCTTGTTCAAATGAGGAGAAATGAAAAAAGCATTGTCCAACAAACCACGCATGTCACGACGACTCAACTCGTAATTCGTAGCCAACTACTCCGTTTTAACCACCACCTTCTCCACTACCTAGGAACTTCGCTACACCCTATATATATTCATTTCGTGGTGTGAAAAACTGAAAATTAATACAACAAATTAAAATTAATAATTGTAGAAACGGTTTTGTACATAGCAAGGGGGTTCTTGCTGACTGAGAAATCAAAGGTTTGATTATCTTTGGTGACTATATCTGATTATAACTTGGATTATTCATCGTCGTTAACTTGTCTAGCTGTTCTACATACCATTGGGTTGTGTTTTTATCAATTATATTGATGATATTGCTTACTTGAGCATTGTGTATTTACTTTGTCAAACCGTTCATACCTTTACAGTACATGTGATGATTTTGCATAACAACTTCAGTTCTACAGCAGTGGCAGAAAATATGTATTCCTTCTTCGTTTAATTTGAAGAATTTCTCTGGTGTAAAAATGCTTTGGCATATTAAATCGAATTATTCATTGGTTAAGATTCGACTGCTTAATAAACTCATGTGTACAATATTGATGAGTTCCGGTTTGGGTTTCCTTGAATCATTAGAGTATTCTTAAGCTCTATCTGCTTAAATAGTAAGGTTTGCTTCGAATTTTTTGGTGGCATTGTCAATTAATTCTTTGCGTTTATTATGATATTGTTCAAAGCCTTAATCAACATCATTGAGACAACTCATAACAAGTTATTACGTATCAAATGCTTGACCAGGCATTAATAGTTGAAGTCCCTATACATCATGCGGGTTATATAAGAATTCATATATTCTTTGTGTGGTACATTCGACCCCAAATAATTCTTTGACATATTCTGCTATCTATTAATCTAATATTTCATACTTGGATTTTGAATCGCTTAAGTCGATAAAAGCTCCCCAATTTGTTTTTGGAACGAGGATATATTGAATGAATTTAAGGATAAATTTACCTTATTTTAATCTCATTTAATTAATATTTAATTATTATTACTCACTAACACACACACATTTACACACACAGTTTTATCAATATAGTTGATTAAAAAGTATAATTAAGCATAATATATTCTTACATTTTAGCGTCATTATTGTTATCTCATTTGATCATTAATCATGTGAACATTTTCCTTTAACTTTCTAACAGATCTATTTCCACAAACATATATCTCATTTCCACTCCTCATATGCTGTCATTCCTTGTTCATCCATTACTAACTTAACTTTTGCACCAGTAAACGAGCTACTGCACAAACTAGCTCTTTAGAACCACTCCAATAGGTTTCTGTTTGAAGCAGAATTTTATAACGAATAAACAGAGCAGCTAAGTGATCACTAACCTGAGAAACGATAGCTACACCTTTTTCTTCAGCATTTACACCGAGAAAACTTAGGGGGTTAATTTTAATTTACAATTTGACCTTTAATAGAAACCTAGTTTCGCGCTAATTGGAGAAATTGAGGTTATTAATATTTCTGATTCAGCAATGAATGTTTCAGTTCAGAATGAACTCGCATACGGTGCTTTAATTTGCATTTAATGTAGTGGAGAAATAACGAAATCATCACTAGCTTTTGTAGGTAGCGCGCAATATATCTCAGGAATTTTTCTTTTAATCAATAAATAACTATTAACTACAAATAGTTTAGTGTAATTTAGACTAAAAGGATAATATCTAGGAGGACTAATTTGTATAACTAAACAAACATCCGAATTAATCATAAAATTAATAAGTTCCAATATCATTGGATATGATATATAATCTTATTAAAGTGGAAATTTAATATCGAACATGACACTAAATGAAATTTTACCAATATATTTCAGCTCAGTTTATATCTGCACTAATATTAAAAATGATATTGGTAAAGGAAATGTTATTTATTCAGAACTCCCAGTAAAATATTGTAATATATGTAACGCTTAATATTACGTGTACGGTCTCTGTTTAGACTCACTTGAATTTTCAACCCTAGTTGATAGTAAATTAATCTGTAACAAGAACTTTACATTCAATGGATAGTTTTGCGTTTGCTCTGATGGCTTCGAACTTAATGGTACCGTGTGCGTTAATTTAGTGGAGCTCAATAGCTGGTTTAAGAATCAAATATAGCTCATGAAAGGCGAAATAAACTAGTTAAAACAACTAAACCTAGATTTATAAACTCAGTAAGATGATTTATCAAGCTCTTAATATACTAAAGTGGACGTTGATCTATTTTTGCTTCCTCTTTTATGTCCGACGGGAGCTGCCGTGGTTAGCGGTGTGTGTCAGTGCCCAAGCTTCGCCAGCCTGAACAGCGATGTTTGTGTCTGTCCAACTAATTCTAGGTTGGTAAACGGGTAGTGTGTTTGTCCTCCTGGCTCAACCATCAACACAGTCGGATGCTCCTGCAATACTCCGAGTTACGTTGTAGTTAATAATCAATGTCAGTGCCCAGTAGGAGCAACTTTAGCCAATGGATAATGCATCTGTCCAACGGGAGCCATTATCATAGATGGAATTTGTACTTGTGCACATGGTGCTGTAGTAATAGGAGGAACGTGCATTTGTTCTATTACTGGGGCTGTTGTTATCAATAACGTTTGCACTTGTCTACCTGGTTCAACAATAAAGAATGGCGCCTGCACTTGTTTCTCAGGAGGAGTTTTGTCAGGTGATGGTCTTTCTTGCAGCTGCCCGACTGGAACTAGCATGTAAAACGGAGCCTGCGCATGCGATACTACTAAAGCGATCTTCAATGGAGTTTTATGTGCTTGTCCAACTTACGCGAATAACGTTTCTAACGTTTGCATATGCCCAGCCGATAAGCCATCTACAATTTCAGGAGTCTGTTGCCAGATAGACTCAACTATTTCAAATGGATTATGTTCTTGCCCGTCTTCGGCTCCAACTATTGTAACCAATAAATGTTGTCCAACGAATTCAAAACTCATTTCTGGCGTTTGCACTTGCCCAAGTGGTTCATTTTTGGTGAATGGAGTATGCATTTGTCCATCAAACGCGTCTTAAATATTGGTTTAATCTTCTATCGATATTTGTTGCCCAACGAATTCAATTATAATGAATAACGTTTGCTCTTGTCCATAGGACAAATCTGCTCTTATAAATGGTTTGTGCTGTCCAATTAATTCAATAGTTTAATCAGGTTCCTGTTTGTGTCCAACATCTTCTCCAACTATTATTTTTGGAATCTGTTGTCCAACCGGATCTTCAGTATTAAATGGTATTTGCTTGTGCCCTAGTTCGTCACCAACGGTTACTGGTGGGATATGCTGCCCTGACGACTCGTTTTTAGTTGAAACAACTTGCACATGTCCATCTGGTTCAAAATTAAACACTGATTTGAATAAGTGTATTTGTAAGCTCAAGGGTTAATATATTGATAACGGAGTGTGTAAATGTCCATCTGGAGCAACATTTAATTCCGTGATATAATAGTGTGTATGTGCATCTGGTTCGGCCGTTGGAAGTGTTTGCTGCATTAACTTATTAAAAAATTCAAATGGAGAAGATATTTGTTGTCCATCCTTGAGTCATTTATTTAACGATTAATGTGTTTGTGATGATTTATCAGAGGTTTACTTTGCGGCTCCTTTTGGATGCATGGACCCAACCAGTTGCACTGGTTAAGTAAATCAATTCTCTAATGGGACGAAAGTGTGCTGTCCAATCGGTTCTGTTTGGGGAAGTAACAAATGCACGTGCACAGCTACGTTTATGTCAACAAATAATTTGTATCCGAAGGATAATACAATGAACATATATTCGTTCTTTGGACATGTGGCCGTAAGTCCGTGGGATATGAGGTGCTGTGCAAGTGTTATGGATCAATCAACGTGGAATAATATTTATTATCTGTGCTAAAATAACGTTCCGTTGGTAAGTAACAATAATCCAGGCTGGGTATGTGCAGGCTAGTGCAAACCTGAAGTATTTTGGTGATACTTTATTAAAGTATCTAATATATTTATAATAGAGTTATAATTTAAAATCATTGATTTAATATAATATAAACTACTTATAAACTATTAACAAATATGCTCGGTTGGTAAAATACTTGAATTTGAGGAAAACTGATGTAGTCATATAACAATCATATATAAAAAAGATTTTTTATGTTTGAATTTTGTACCACCTCCAATATTCGCCAAATTACCAAAATTTTATAATTTGAACATAGTTCGAAATATAAATTCACATTGTTGGGATAATAATGGCCTTATGCCAGAACATCTATGATTTTAATTTCAGTCATATTTTATTGATATTAGCGTAAATATAAAATTTTATAGCAACTTATTACCTATTAGATTCAATTTTAAGTAGCGATAAAATATCTGGTCAATGGGCCTAATGTGAAATAAAGTCTGACACAATTTGAATAAGTATGTGAGTTTTCGTCAAAATTGTTAGGTATGCCTGAGCTGGATTCAATTTACGGGTAACTTCAAATGTTGTATTTCATTATGCAAGTATTCCAAATATAACTGTAGTTGGACTTGAGGAAACAAGTTTGATTATCTTTGGTGACTATATCTGATTATAACTTGGATTATTCATCGTCGTTAACTTGTCTAGCTGTTCTACATACCATTGGGTTGTGTTTTTATCAATTATATTGATGATATTGCTTACTTGAGCATTGTGTATTTACTTTGTCAAACCGTTCATACCTTTACAGTACATGTGATGATTTTGCATAACAACTTCAGTTCTACAGCAGTGGCAGAAAATATGTATTCCTTCTTCGTTTAATTTGAAGAATTTCTCTGGTGTAAAAATGCTTTGGCATATTAAATCGAATTATTCATTGGTTAAGATTCGACTGCTTAATAAACTCATGTGTACAATATTGATGAGTTCCGGTTTGGGTTTCCTTGAATCATTAGAGTATTCTTAAGCTCTATCTGCTTAAATAGTAAGGTTTGCTTCGAATTTTTTGGTGGCATTGTCAATTAATTCTTTGCGTTTATTATGATATTGTTCAAAGCCTTAATCAACATCATTGAGACAACTCATAACAAGTTATTACGTATCAAATGCTTGACCAGGCATTAATAGTTGAAGTCCCTATACATCATGCGGGTTATATAAGAATTCATATATTCTTTGTGTGGTACATTCGACCCCAAATAATTCTTTGACATATTCTGCTATCTATTAATCTAATATTTCATACTTGGATTTTGAATCGCTTAAGTCGATAAAAGCTCCCCAATTTGTTTTTGGAACGAGGATATATTGAATGAATTTAAGGATAAATTTACCTTATTTTAATCTCATTTAATTAATATTTAATTATTATTACTCACTAACACACACACACATTTACACACACAGTTTTATCAATATAGTTGATTAAAAAGTATAATTAAGCATAATATATTCTTACATTTTAGCGTCATTATTGTTATCTCATTTGATCATTAATCATGTGAACATTTTCCTTTAACTTTCTAACAGATCTATTTCCACAAACATATATCTCATTTCCACTCCTCATATGCTGTCATTCCTTGTTCATCCATTACTAACTTAACTTTTGCACCAGTAAACGAGCTACTGCACAAACTAGCTCTTTAGAACCACTCCAATAGGTTTCTGTTTGAAGCAGAATTTTATAACGAATAAACAGAGCAGCTAAGTGATCACTAACCTGAGAAACGATAGCTACACCTTTTTCTTCAGCATTTACACCGAGAAAACTTAGGGGGTTAATTTTAATTTACAATTTGACCTTTAATAGAAACCTAGTTTCGCGCTAATTGGAGAAATTGAGGTTATTAATATTTCTGATTCAGCAATGAATGTTTCAGTTCAGAATGAACTCGCATACGGTGCTTTAATTTGCATTTAATGTAGTGGAGAAATAACGAAATCATCACTAGCTTTTGTAGGTAGCGCGCAATATATCTCAGGAATTTTTCTTTTAATCAATAAATAACTATTAACTACAAATAGTTTAGTGTAATTTAGACTAAAAGGATAATATCTAGGAGGACTAATTTGTATAACTAAACAAACATCCGAATTAATCATAAAATTAATAAGTTCCAATATCATTGGATATGATATATAATCTTATTAAAGTGGAAATTTAATATCGAACATGACACTAAATGAAATTTTACCAATATATTTCAGCTCAGTTTATATCTGCACTAATATTAAAAATGATATTGGTAAAGGAAATGTTATTTATTCAGAACTCCCAGTAAAATATTGTAATATATGTAACGCTTAATATTACGTGTACGGTCTCTGTTTAGACTCACTTGAATTTTCAATGATGAATATAAAGACCGTGTAGAACCCGGTAGTAAACCATCCACTCAAATACAAAAAACAAATCCCCTTATCAAATCTAATTCAGTATTCAACAACTGAATTAAATTCGACAAGGGTATATACCATATTCTAAAAAACTATCTATCCAAATCAATATCCCGTAAATTTTTCAAAAATCCCGGGCAATCCTCATCGCATACAAATTTCAAAAAACTTTTCAAAAAACTTTTCAAAAATTCTGGACAATTCTCATCGCAAATCAATCTCCCGTAAATTTTATCGCAAAATCCCGCAAGACGCCGCTAACCCGGAGGTGTTACGGTCGGCTGGTCGGTCTGGCATCGCGGTTGGCTGGAACTGCTTAGAAATAGACTTTTCTTCCATTATTCAAGAATCAACTTTACTTTTTTAATTATATATTAAATGTCATAAGATAACTTATCACATAATGAATTTCAAGAATAAGATCCATGGATGATATTAATGGATAAATTATTCGAAGATCTTTAAAAATATGAATAAAATACTGTAGAATATTTAGAAGTATCATTAAAGATACTATTACTTCGAGAATGTATGGAATAAATGAAGGATGATAATAAAAAAATAATTGAATTATTACATGAGTTGCAGGAGTTGCATAAGAAGTTCATATGAACAAATTATTTTTTAGATCAATCATCTCCATCTTCCTTTAACAGACCAATTACAATTACTTATATAAGCATTAGTCGCATAATCATGTGTAATTTTCATTGTTTTCAAATCAGGTTCTGCATACAGCACATCACAACCTCCTCCTGAGTTAGCTCCTCTCTTGACTGTAACTGAATAATGAAACACTTCTAACATTTCTACTGCATATGTTACAGTTGGCTATCCTCCTCCACTTATACTAATTGTTCCATAACAAGTTACTAAATCATGTTCTTTATACCAACCTATTCCTCTTGAATATAAATTATATACATATGTTTCTAAATTACTCACTCTCGTTCCTATTGTTATGATATTATTATTTATATTTGTTATATGACCGTTAACATTATATATATCTTATTTATTTTTTGTATTATCTGTTTGTAACGTCGTAATCTTACCGCCAAAAGTTAAATTAGTTTAGTCTTATTCATTAGCTCTTGTAGTTAAACTTGTTATATTATTTTTGTTAGTTGTGTTATCAGTCTCTAGCGCAGCGATCTTCGGAACAGCTTCATTCATTCTCCATTTGTTATTAAAGTCAACCATAGGCATCATATCTCCAACATTTATATCCAACAAATCCAATCTCCTAGTTACGCCTTCCAAATCAACTGCTTCTAGTTTATCCAATCTACTCCAAGCATCTGCAAAGTTATCATTTATTTATGCAAAGTTTCCTGTATGAATTCCTAAAATAGTATCCTAAGTTGTATTTAAAGTTTCTATGTCAGTGCATCTTGTTTTTAAATTTGCGGCATCAATTTTCAAAGCGCTTATGTCAGCTTTATTAGTTGTGTTATCATTTGTTAAACTTACTATGCTATTTGACTATTGTGTATTCAAATTGTCAATTACTTACAATCTACTAAAAGCTGTATTCATACCATTATTCAAAGTTGTTGTGCTATTTTATAAATTCGTTATATTTGTATTTTATGTGGTATTCATTATATCAACATTATCAGCTCTTGTCTTCAAAGTACTCAACTAGCCACCGTATAAATTAAAACCTGTATCAACATATGTCTTATCGCTTTTCAATCCCAAACTTGTATCCATTTATGTTTTACTATAAACATCTACCGCATTAGCCTTCAAACTTAATTTAGAATCAACATCGGATTTACTATATGTAGTTATCTAATCAGCCTTGCTCGAACCAAGCTATAAAATTCCTGTATTCAATTAAGTATTTGTATCGGTCTATGCAACAAAATACGCATCAACCTCTAATTTAGTGTACGTAGTTTCTTTATCAGCCTTTCCTGTTTGCAAGTCAGTTATCTAACCTTACAAACCCGCATCGGTAATACCTTGGCCTACCTCAAACTTTTTCAAATTAGTAGCAACCTATGCAGCATCAACTTTAATTGTTGTCTACTCAGCTTTTACAGAAGCCATATCACTTGTCAACATCGCGCTATCTCCCTCAAGCTTTACGACTTAACTTTATAACGTGCTTATCAAACCGCTATTTGCTGTACTAGTAGCAGCCGCCGCTGTTGCACTAGCTTATGCAGCCGCGATACCAACATCCATTGCAATACATTACGTTTAAAGTATTCCAACACTTGTAGCCAACCCAATAATAGAACTCTCAGAAGCAAAACCTGTTATCTCAGAATGAGTTACGTAATCATCATTAATTTTGTGTACACAAGGTCCGATCACATCAAGTCTCTCTTAATGTTCTTTTACTAAATCAGTTAACGTTTTATTTATATCAGCTTGCAATACAAAATTCGAATCATATTCGATAAATTTATTATCAACCTTGTTTAATATAGTTTGATAATAATTCTACAACTCAGTGTTCATCAATGTTTAATTAGCTTCAAACAACTCTAAATTTTATATTCTAGTCAAATGGTTTTCTAGTTCATTTGCTTGTTAAGTGTATTTAGTAGTAAATTCTTAATTAGCTATGTCTTGGTTATTTTTAAATTCAATCAAATTATTTATTTGCTAGGTTTTCATAATCAAATTGATGTTAATATTTTCGATACTGTTTTTAAAATATTGGCTCTATCTAAGTAGCTCGTTCATATTTAAATAAATGTCCATCGAGTTTATAGTTAACTTTTTTGCAACCTCGATCGAGTTAGACTATAAATTAGTTATTGTAAAATCTTGTATCGTTTTACCTTCTAGTTAATTTAAATCAAATAACATATTAGTCTTACCGTTTTGAGTGTTTATGTAGTAAGTGTCTTCAACAGCATAGTTATCAAATTCTATTTTAGAGTCATTGAAGTTAATTTTTTATAAACCATTTACTATTTGTTAGCATTTAAGTGTATTGCGATTAGGATCACGAATTATTTCTAATGTCATATTAACTTAAATATAAAAAATAATCACTTACTACAAATTGTTTACTACATTTCAATTTAACTTACCTTAATCCTTTTGTTATCAATACTAAAGCAATTAAAATATAAATATTTTCCAGATTATCTTGGGATAACTTCTTTGACCTTATTATTCATAAGCTTATACATTTTTTGCTCAGAAGCTTCATAGTAGTATTTATCAAATTTATATTCATTATATTCGGTTAATTATGTCAACTGCATTATACTTATCAGCTAAAAAAGTAAATCACTTCTTCTAGAAATGTTTAACAAGTCCTGAACCACCTTCTATTACTTTATTAACCATACCTCCAAACGGGAGGGCATTTATTAATTTCTACGCAGGAGCGCGAATTACATTCCACAATTTACCAAGTCCTGCCTTAAATTTTTACCACCCCGATTATTTAGGTTATTTCATCCCTCCGTTTAACATTTCTTTTGAAGGGACAAACGGTTTAAACGGCTGTCTAAACTCATCTCGTATTTTGTACAAATTATTTAGTGTTGAAACTGATTCGCGAGCGAATGGTTTATAATCTTCTGGTACTTTTTATTCAATAACCTAATCGGCAAGTTCATTTGCTTTTTCTTTTAATGATTACTGTAAATCAACTGACATTTTAATTGATGTGTAAAAAATAAGTTCTCATTTTACAAATAGCCTCATTAAAATATTTGGTCGTTAATCATTTTTTATATTCAACTATCGTTCTCCATATTTTGTGTACTCCAACGCATTTACATCATAATCAAAATTTAAAACACAATCTCTGTCTATTTTAGTCCAAACAAAAATTGCGTTATTAGTTGTTTCAATTCTTGTTCTATAAGCATGAAGCATTCCAAATTTATTACGATTGATTTTCAAATCATAATTGTAACACGAAACACTCGTTGTAGGAGCAGCTTATTTTCCAACATCACCGTTAGCTTGACATAATGCAACATTTTCAAAAGGTTAATTAAACTTAAATGCTTTAACATCACCTGTTAAATAAATAAAAATTTGTTTCTTAGAATGTATAGCCGTCACTCCGCTATCTGACTCATCTCGAAAGGAGCTTGCTAAATAGAATCTCATTTAAAGTATATACTAAACATCTATTGTATTATTATTTTAATCTGTAATGTAAAAATCTAATGGCATACTATCCTAGAGCTTAATGTGCAAGTCCATATTTTTACTTTAATAGCTCAATGTATACGGATGCATAACTTACAAAACATTTGAGCTAAATTATGGTTTAAATTAATTAGTAACAGGGTCTTGATAATAGCTTTATAAACTACATGCTAATTTATCGCATTTAATCTAAAATAAACTACAGTTTAAAATACTATCATTTAACGCATCTCCTTACTCAAATGCTCGCCAATCATGTGCCCCTACTCTTTTATTTTTACAACCTAAAGTTCGATAAAGATTACCGGTACATACTAAAATATAGTCTTCATAGCCATTATTAAATTCAATTTAAAAGGCTTTTTTATTAGTTTCGTTTATTTATATTGTACAATAATCACTAAATACTGGTTAGTTTTATAAAGCTAAAATAAATTCTTACATAGATGAATATCGATTTCTGTTAAATTTTAATGAAGATACTTTTGTAAACTCTGCGTCACAGATGTCTAAATTCCCATCAACACCGAAAATATCTTCTGTAATACGTACGCTAAGTAAACTGGTGTAATCACCCTATTTGAAATGTGGAGGTCCGTTCAGAGTTAACTTTCCGTTTAAATCAGATAACACAGTCGTGTCAAACATTCCGTTAATCATTTTACATTGAATTTAAAAAATAGAATCAAAAAATAAATCACATATATTATCTCAGTAAAGGATTATCAACAATAATTTTAGGTTTAGTTTATGGTTGAACTTATGGTTGAGCTTATGGCTAAACTTATGGTTGAGCTTATGGCTAAACAGGTTAGGGCTAAATTTATGGCTGAGCTTGAACTTGAGCTAATTCTTAAGCTTTAAGTGCATTATATTTTTAAATTTCTTGATAAATCAAATCAGTACGATCAGTTGTTTAAGGCTAAATCACATAAGCAAGTTTGTATTACTTCTTTTTATCATCCCATATATAATCTTTGTCGGCTTTTTTGCTAACAGGCTTTTAATCTTTGTTTGATAAGTCCTTATAAGATTACCATCCCTTTGCTGTCTTTCTCCAAACTTTACCGGGAATATCGTCAGGTTTTATTTATTCACCTTATTCATCAATTTAGATAACACGTTTGATAGGTTGTAATGCCCATCCTTTACTAGGGTACCATTTATATTCCTTTCCTTCAACATTTGATTCAGGTTGTATATCCTTATTTAATCTCCATCCAACTTCGCGTTGCATCTATAATATTTAATATAATTTAAAAAAATCATTCCTCCTCTTGCAAAATGTTCTATTACATCAAATTATATGCATTAATTAACAGGTTACTATCAACTCCATATTTCATAGCAGTGTCGAATACCTTTTGCTAAGTGACATCATTACTTTTTTCAAGCTCCCTAGCAGCCGCGTCTAACAAATTATATTATGTTGACATTTTAAGTTTTGAGTTTTCAATTTAACTTAATCTTTTTTATAAATTATTATAATCTTCTTGTACAAATCTATTTCGTTCAGCAGCCGAAATCCTTTCATCTTTTAATAAGTCATCTAGAGCGTCTATACGTAATTTATATTCATCGACCTCTTCTATAATTTTTTGTTAAATTATTGGATTAGCTTTTTCGAAATGTTTTTAAACTGATTCTCGATACGGACCTAAATGCTAAAAATCTTGGTCATAGCTATTATTTGCAATGCTTTATAAACGCTTCGAGATACCGTGTTCTGTGATAAATAATTTGTTGTATGTGTCCATGTTTTAATTAAAGAATTGATTCAATTATTTTTAAACGTCCATTTATTTATTTAGAGGTTGAGTCATGTCTTTAGATTTAGCGTACAATTCTTTATGTGTATTTCTTGTCTTTAAAAGTTATTCCTCATATTTTTTATGAACATTTTCTAAATTACCTATTAGTTATTTATCTAATTATGTAAATTAATGTTTAGATTAGTTACGATTTTCAAACATTTCTTCGACTTTGGCATTTTCTTCAATGTACTTTGCTTTTTATGCTTAATAACTATTTTCAAGTTATTTATTAAGCTTCTCGTTAATGTCATAATTGTATTTGAATTCAAACATCTTTCTTTCAAAATCTTATTAACGTTAAATATACTATTCTCGCTCGTTCATTTATTAAGCTGTTTCATTACGCCGTTACATTTCAACTTCTAATTGAGCTTTTATACGAGATTTTTAAATCGCTAGTGATAAAGTGAATCCGTATTTTTGTTATTAGTAATCTAAATCAGTGGCTATCTCAGGCTAATCTAAAGGCAATTCTTGAAAATTTTCGTCACAAAACGTTATCTATAAACCTTTGAATAATTGTTCTTTAGTCATCGTACTAATAATATCTCCGCTAACAGATACGCGAGAAAATGGTGCAACATCTAGTTAACGTTTAAGTATAACATATTTTTTATATTTAGCTAATTGCATTTACTTAGATATATACGGACAGGTTACGTACAAAGTTTCAACAAAGTTTACACAAAACTTATAATTAAAAGTTAATGAACAAGTTTATGTTTTGGAATCGTATACACTTTCAAGCTTTTCATTTGGTTTGACACCCATTAATTTAGCTAACCAATAATTTTTAGGAGTTATTATCAAATGTATTTTCAAACAACTAAATATATACCGTATCCTACCTGTTTTAATAAAGAAAGCTGAATCATATATTACTTTAAGCGACTCAGTTTCTTATTGCACAAATTATTCGTGAATTAGAGTGCCAATATCTGCTATGTACTAAAGTTCGGTCTATCTTACGCCAAACTTATCTAAAACCACTTTTAAATTTGTGTTCTTTTGTATACTTGTTCCGTGTTCATCCATTCCGATGTACTCAATATACAAATCAAATTCTGTATCATTTAACAATTTTCCTGGCATAGTAAATTCTACAGTTGGCTAGATATCATATTCATCCTTATCTATTTTGATCATGTCGCTGTAATATTCTTGGTTAGTGTATAAGAACTCGTTATTGTCAAGGCCTTAATAATAAATTATCATTTAAATTTAGTTTAAAAAATAAATCAGATTCTAAATTCCCTAGCATTTATCTAGCCGTTTTTAAGATCGTATATCAATAAGCTGTCATAAAATGTGATGGCTTCGATATTTAACGCGTTAGCGCCTTTATTTTAAGGTCTTAAATTTGCGTCTGCAAGGTAAACTTAAATAGATTGCGCTTCAATCGCCTTGCTACCACTACGATATTCTACTAAACTATATTTAAATCTAAGACTGTTGATAGTACCGTTGAAACCATCTCCAACAACGTCCGAGGAATATTCGTCCATGCTAAACTATTCTAAGCTAGAATATGTAAAAGCATATCTAGATATCCATTCGAACACATTACTAAAACTTGGAGCCAAACCTTTTGTGAACTATTAATTAGCATTTGTTGATCTAATGATTTCATTACGAATAGATTGCAAATCATTTATGTCTTGGTGATACAAAACAATATCCCCGCCTCGAATTACGTTATGTGTTCCGAAGAAAACAAAGTCTTAAGATTTAGGTAAAAATAACGCCGCAATTGCAGCATGATTCAATGCATTAGAAACTGCTGCTGTGCCGTTGCCAGAGGCTATTTTTGAAGTTCCTGCTAAATTCAAAGTAGCGTTGTTTAATTTATTTTAGTTATTTACATACGCAAGTATTTGAGCAGCGGATAACGATGTATAACGTTAGTGTAAATATGTCGAATCAGCATCATTAAAATCTCTTCTATATAAACCTAATCCAGCGTGTGCGATACTTCCTCTCTTAGAACTTGTTTCATTATCCAGCTACATTCCTGTGAAGTTAGCAGTCATAGGCCTTGTTTCACACATAATCCCGTTTTGGGCTACCGAACCATCTTTGTTCACATCAACTCCACTTTAAACAACGTTAGATGTTTTACGAACATATACCAAATCAATTGCTCCAATACCTGTGTAGTTAACATCAAACACATTGCTAGATGCGAAACAATTTGCCATGTCATAATTTTATAAAGTTATCATAACCTTAAGCCCTTAACTTTTAACTGTATTCGTGTAAAAGTTATAATCATAAGTGAAACCATTATTTAACATCATAAACGATATAAAGAAATCTTTTCTAAATATCCAGGTGAATGAATTGTCAGCATTCTTTTGTATATTTGGATTTAATTTGTTATTCCAATTCGTGTGAGAAGTAAATATATCAACTAACTTATCAGTCGCTCCACTTGTTTCGTCGTAAGGAAGAACATACTCATCAAATATAATCGAATCACCTTCGAACCAAGTTTAATTCAAAGTATCTTGGTAGTCTTTTGGCAAGTACATTTGTTAGAATACACTTTTTCTAAATACTTCAGTGGTTTTCAGCTCACCGTTGTAATTAATGATTGATTCATAAATTGGAAAAGCCGAGTTCATAGCAGTTGTGCAAATTGCTTTTGGAGGGTCGAATAATAATGTTTGAGCTGTTGTAGTATAATCAATAGTAGCTTTTTAGAACCAAATTAAATTATTTTACATATAATATCTTCCGATAGAGTTTGCTGTTATAGGTATGCCAAACTACATTGTGTATTTGATTCCGCTATTAGTTGTAGACAACACTGCGCTATTCAAACATTAGATTTCCCATTCAAGTTAGCTTTAGTTTTTGTTTTTGATTAAATTATTTTTGAAGTCTATTGTGTTACAACCTGAACGAGTTGCTGTAATTAATTTCAAAGAGGTTCCGTCGTGAGAAGATGAAATGACTACCTCATTAGATAAAGACTCAACCGATTTAACAGACGCGGCTACAATTTTAAGATCACTATTCATTTTAATGTACGCGTAAAAAATAGTTTTGATAAATCATTTCATTAAAAATACTGGAACATAACCGGGAGGCATATCAAGTCCAAATAAATAATTGTCTTCAATATGGGTGATAATTGATTTGTCATGTAGTTTTAATTAATTAGGTCGTATTTTATAAGTCATTTTAGAATCTTCTTTTAAAAATGTGTTCGCTGTACTTGCTTTAATTCTGTAAAATACATCATTAGATAAATTTTCATCAAGCGCATCATAAACACTGACGACATTATCTTTTTAGTTAACAGCGGCTTAAATGCTATCAAATGTGTAATGATTTGTGTTTTCAAGCTCGTAACTATAATATTCTTTTGAAGGCTCTTTAGCAAATTTTAGTTAATAACATTTTCTATGATACGCTGGAATACCCCAAGGATATCCGCGTTGTAATTTAAATGTTTAAGCGTATTATTTAAAATCAAATGGCTCTGGGATAAGTTAATAAAAGCTGCCAATTTTATTAATAATTTTGTAGGTGCCTTTGCTCCATTTTCCTTCGCGCTTCTTTTCTAATTTATTTTTAAGTAAAAGTACTTTAACTAAATCTCCAATATAAAAATCATAAACATTATTTAATTCGTCGTTCTAAGCCTATTTTACTAAATTTACGTCATCAACTTGCTCACGAGTTATATTAACAGGCGTCTTATCATAAAGCCCAATAACTTTTTCAAAATTGTGATATTTAATAAGATTGTCCAAAATAGTTTCGAGTTGGCTTTGTGTTATGTGTATTTGACCTTAGTGATGTTAGTTTTCATTAACGATAAGTTCTTGTATGGCTCTCTAGATTCTAAATCTAAGATACCTGCAAATGCTATTTATCGGAGCTAATTATAAATCATCGAAAAGCACAACTCGATGTGCTATGTCATGTTCAACTAAATATTCATCAAATATTCCTTTATACTCTCCTCCAAAATCCGATGTTAAAGTTACTATATCAGGCTCTAGGTCAAGCTCAACTAAATATTTTTATAAAATTTTTATGTGCTCAAGGGTTTAGGCAGGGGTTTTGTTTGGTAACAATTTTAAGTGAAGCATATGACATGCTGGATTATAAAAGATGCTAACAAATTATGTGTCAACTTTTTCTTTCATATATTTACTCTCGCGTATATCCAACAAGTCAGCTTACCAGCTATCGTATTAGTTTACAAAAACTAATTTCTACTAAGTCATTATAATTAAGCACAAAAAATAAATACTAATCAAAATGCGCTACAAGATTTAAATAACCCACAGCCATTCGAGATTGAAAACATTTCCTCAAACACATCTAAAAGCTGCTTTTTATTGCCTTTGAATATTTATTCTATTAACTACAACGCCAAAACTTTTTCGTTAGTTGTCAAAGGAGTTTATTTGAAAAATTATTGGACTTTTTCGAACACGATTTATTGCCGGTAGGCTCCCAGTTTAGTCCCTTGGATTGTATATTCGGCTACGGCCATAAGCTACAACGTTAACAAATCAATAATTTAATAAGGGTCCTAATTCAATGCGATAATGTTTGCGATAACTTATTCACACTTATCATTGAAATCGTTTAGTTATTTTTGGGTCGCAACAGTTTGTTTTAAAGTTTCTTGTTTGATGTTGTCTATAAAGCCAATTGCTTAAGTCGCTACATCAGTTTTTATGACAGGAGGTTTTTGGACGACATTTTGAACAACATTCGACACGGTTGATACAATTGAAGGTAAGCTTGCGATAGTTGAATACATATTTAAATTTATTAAAAAATTGTATATTAAAATTTTCATTTAAGCTTTTAATTAAAATTTAAATAAATGGCAGTGATCGGTTGTGATTAGATATATAAAAAGTTATATCTAAAATCATCCTTTTTAGACATATCAGTTTCGTTATAGCCTGTAATGTTTTAATACATTTTTATGAAATCGTTTACATTGAAGTTAACGGAGTCTAGAGATGTAATGCAATCGTAAAGCAATTTCAATTTATCAATTGGAACGCCCTTGAACACTAGAAAGCTATTAAATTACATTTTAAACGAATACTACAAATTACCTGGCGAATGCAAACTAATACAAGATAGAAATAAACCTTGGTGTCGGCGTATACATAACAAATTATAAAAAGAGTTGTTTAAAGTAGACGAGTACAAACGGCTTCCAGCTAAATCATCTAATAATAAAATAATTTTGGGCCTCCTCGTCATATATCCGTCAAATTTACCTCCAGATATATCAGATAAAACTTGGACGATATTTTAGTTATGTTCTTTAAAAAGTAATTCGGGGTAATTATCCTTAAATTTATTCAAAGCCTCTAATGATTTGATTATTAAATCGTATTGCGGATGTTGTTTAAGTTGTTATTACAAATGTATTAGCTAAATTTTATTGTATTTTTGATTATAAATATCAATCGCAATTGTTCGCAAGAATTTTTATATATTGAGTGTTTAATAAAAAGTCTCGTTCATTTCTTTTATAGAATCTACTAAGTTCAATATATTTTAGTCAGTACCTTGAATTAATATTTTCTTGTCTTTATTCGCCAGAGAGTTATCTGTGTTTATCGAAGGTGATATTAAAATGTGATGAGTAATTTTACCATTATTTATTTCGGGTTTATCTAAATCATACGTTGTTTAGTTCGAATATTTAATTACAGCTTCTGCCAACTTTTGCATGTTTGTTGATTTGCCGCATCCGGGGGCCCCTAGAAACCCCACTAAGCTGAACGATGTAATAGGTAAATCACATCCATTCAAAGTCTCTATACCATCCGATGTTAAATTGTTCATTTATATTGGAGTATAAAAAATAATTTGATTAATCATTTGTTATACTCATTTTGTTAAAGTTTAGATAAACACACGCTGACATTTTTACCCAAAGTGTTTTTTGTGTTGTATTTTTAAGTTCCCGATGCCTTGTCAGTTACCAAAATAACTTTTCGGAATTAGTTGTTATCAAAACTATAAATTTCTTTTGTGTCTGCATTTATGAAATAATTTTCGAAAACATGTTTTCCGTATGATTTTAATTAAACACAATTTGGAGGTAATTAATCAAAATATTCGGCAGTATGTCCTTTATATATTGTTTTGTTTTTACAATTGTTACTGGCAGAAACATAGCGGAGATTGGTTGCGCGGTTGTCGGTTTTGTCTCTTGATATATGGTCGACTTAAAACCCAGGTGGGCAGGGTCCTAAAAATGCCAATGCAACTAGTTAATGCACATCAAAGCTTTTATAACCAAATTCGTTTGATAACGTCGCCATGAAATATCCTTCGCTCCTATTTTTCCCAAGACCAATCTGCTATTCTGTTTTGATATTAATTAGCTGGCCAAAATTTGAAATTAAGTAGTTGGGATACAGTGGAACAAACTTATAACAAATCTCGACTCCCTCTGAGAAAATTCTGTAAACGCTATCGTTCTCAGATGCTTCTGGCGCATTTGGGTCGTATTCTTCAGTTGAAATTATTTCTAAGTCTTCCAAGCTTTCGAGTTGGCTAATATCCGAATCAATCGGGGACACGTTGAGTCTTGTTTACATTAATATATACCTTATAGCTAAAAAAGTATCATTTTTATAAAAAGCCGTACGAAAGAAGTTTATTAATTTGACTCAAAATATCAAGGATCTTTATATTAGCTTCCTATAATGCTTCTATTTGTTTTTGCATGGCTTCTTGTTTGGTAAGTTCTTCGGTGTCTTACATTTACTATTAAACTAAAAAAATAATTTGTTTGAACTCATTCGAAGTTAAAACCTTCAAAGTCTACGACACTGACTTGTCTCTGATGGAACTTTGGAACATGCTCTTTGACAAGTGACTTTAGCTTAAGAGTTTCAACAAGCTCTTCCTTAACAAGCATTGGACACGATATATTGTAGTATTCGATCATTTCGCCATTCTCTGTAATAGTTGATTGCAATTTGTTTTCAATAACAAAATACTAGAATTGACCTTTCTCTTTCTTTGGAGCAATCTTGTTCGCAAATGTTTATCCATCACATTTGATTTAGTGTACTGGTTTGTTCTCTTTAAAATAAATAATTCTTAATACAGAAATATTGTATCCGAACTAGGTTTTGAATGCAACATTGGCATCTACATATACAATCACATTATCAAATTCCTTGTCACACATGGACATTACTTTAACTCTATTCAAGAATTTTTCATCTTGAACTTTCTATTGAACTTTTGGTTGAGCTTTTATTAAATTGTTTATTGAGAACTTTTGAGAATAGCTTGACATGACCTTTATTAACTTATTATTAAAAAAATATATTATATCGAATCATTTCTTGCTATTTCTCAAGAAGTCTTCGAGAATTTATTTGATGTAACGTTTCTCAAATTGTTTTTCAAATTTATTTAGTGGAAACTTTATTTCTCTAAAGAAATTGTCCATTGTTTTAACTTCTAAGCCCTTAAACTAAAACACAGGTTTGTTAGCACACAAATCAAAGGTTGTTGTGTTATGATGATTGAAAAGGTTTTCATAAAGCTTTATGTAATCACCTTCGTACTTTTCATTGCATTCTTTATCAATAGCTCCAATTGAAGCGCCTTTCATTCGAATGTGATAATCAATCAATAATTCGTTAGGATTTTCTTTTGATTAGACTACTAACCTTGCGCAATAAACTTTCTTGGCAACATATATAGCTTGGTCTGCGTAAAGCACTTTGCCTAGGTCGCTATCGTAATCAGTATGGAATTATCCCATGTTTTCTCCGATTAGCTCGCGGTTATATTTTTCAAAATATTTTTGTTTAAGTATTTCAATAGAGTCGATTTCAATTTACATCGAATCTGTGTCTTGATAAAATATAGGAAGCTTGTTATCATCAGCCAAACACATAACTTCGTTCATAATGCGTTTTGATGTGCTTAAGATCAAGCTGCCGATATATGTGAACGCATAGCTGTCGCAAACTTCTTGGCGAATTGTTACGATGTATTTGTTACCAACTTATTCTGTGCTTACTATATTTGAGCCTTGTTTTAAAACTAATTTAGCAAAACCTTACTAATCAACTAACTCGACTTTTGTGTCGTGTATGCATTCGATTGTCTTTCCATATGCAGAGTTTAAAATAAGTTTGTATATGACTTGAATTGGGTTTTTGATTGATTTGTAATGTTTACGTTTATTAAACATTTAGGTAACTACTTCCTATATTTTGTAGTTACGAGTTTCAAAATAAATACCAGAAATTATTTCGTAATCAACTCCTTAAAACTCTACAAGGTCTTAGAGTGAGATGGAGTCGTAGTAGTAGCATTTGTTTTCATCAAAGTTGTTATTGAACTACCTTACGCCATTTTCGTCGATTTCACTTACTAGTGGGAAATTTCTTGGAATAAAGCCAGATGTTCTTTTAAGCTTAACTTGTAAATACAGTGTGTTTTAGTCTTTACTATTTTTGTCTAAAGTTGTTTATTTTAAGTTGTTGACGTTGTTGTAATATTCGATCATACTTTGATTAAGACATTTTGGAACTCCTGTTGGATAATAACATCTGGCAATTGCGGAAGGATATAGCGAAACCGCATCGAAGTCTTGTATTTTTTGGTTGTAGAGTTTAACTCGCTGATTCTAACACACCATTGTCCTGCCTCCAATAATAAATTGTTGAAGATATTATCTCAAAACACCGCTTACCTCATAACATTCCTCAAAGCATCCAAGCTATTTTTAGATATCGATTGCCAAAGATGAGATTGTTAAATAATTAAATAAATCAATATCAAGCCCTTGTTCCTTGTATTCGTTCTTTAAGTTTTCTCTAAATTGATATACAGCTTTAGCTAAAATTATTACGTCTTGTTTACAGTAAAATTCGCAGTATTTAAACATATCAAAATGCTCTTCATCAAGCAATGCGTCGGCTTTTTATAATGATGTTCTAAATTAGCTTTCGGAAGCTTTTATGTATTTACAGGCTTCTTTGATGTCTCCAACGTTGCCTAGGTAAAGCTCTTCGGTGTAGTAATCGTAAGGAAAGATTTCTTTGACAAGCTTTTCTTGTTCAGCTTTTGTAAAGAACATTTTAGGCATCTTGGCCACAGATGTTGAAGCATCAAATAATCGCATACTGTCCCTAAAAGTTAGGACACAACTTTTGAGATAAATTTTAAATTGAATTTATTTAGTACCCTATTGAATCAAATCTTGCACTTTGTATTTAGAAGACAATATAAACTTCGAATCATATGGTAAATTAAAGTACTGTATCATGATTTAAGGCTTTGATTTGGTTTCTAAATCAAGGTTACTATAATATCTTTCTAATTCGTCGACTAATTAGTTTATCGAACGAGCCGTTGTAACTGTTTCGCCATAATCTTCGGTATAGCATAACATAAAAGGTTTATGTGGAATACTTTTCAATTCGCCGTTAACTAACTCTTTGGTATGGGTTTCGTAATCTGCAAATATTATTTTGTCGAATTTATGTTGAGATTTTGGTTTGCATTCAAACAATTTTGCGTATTAAGCTGGCTATTAAGGAGCTGAGATTTGTTATTTTGATACTTGTTTATAGTTGTAGATATTTAAGTCCTCAATACTTTCTAATAAATTATTGGAATGCATTTTCTAAATTATTTAGCCAATGTAAGTTGAAGAGCCTTTCAAACGTGATATAAAGTAGCCATTTTTTATTCGCTCGCAATTCGGGTTTGATAGAAACTTTTGATTATCAGAGTATGTGTTGTAGTTGTCAATCCACCAGGAGCTTATTTCAACGCAATCGTTAATAAAATAGTGGCCTTCAAATAATGCAATGCGAACTTTTGGAGGAGGTAATGGACTAACGTCTTTTGGTTAGTTTATGTAAATAGTTTTTGAACCAGAATTTACTTTGTAGTCGTTGATAATAACATATCCAAGACCTATGATTTTTTTCAAGTTCAATACAGCTAAATATGAGACGTCTTTACAAACCTAAATCTCTATGTTATTTAATTCTTCACTTGTGTATTATCCACTTATTTTCAAACAATGTATAAAACATTATGTTTAACTTATTTCAATATGTTATTCAAGAGTTGATCCGATTTGATATCTGCTCAAGTCTAGCTGAGGAATTTTGTTAAGATAATTTAAATAAGCACCTTTCTTACGATCGTACGTAACGGTTGTTGTTTAACCATTTGCTTTCATTTTTTGAAGTTGTTCTTTAGTAATTATTTCAACATAAAGTGCCTAACAGATTGAGTAACCTATTTATTAATCACTGCCGACTTCGTCTTCTTAAATAATGTCTTGCGAATATTTATTTAAAAAGTCATATGCATATTTTATTAAACCGTTATCTATTGTGTACATACGAGTGATAAAGTCTACTACTCCGTTTGCGTCAGTTTGTTTATACACAACTTTGATCACGCCTCCTTTATAATGTTGTAGAATGTTAGTACAATAAACTTAGAAGAAAGCCATCAGCTCGACGTTGTTAAATAGTAAAATTGAGTTAATGGCTTCTGCAATAGCTTCAAGTGAAAGTGATTTAAATATTTTGATTAACTCAGGTTTTTAAGCAATTAAATCTTGTTGCATTATTTCATGTTCGTTTAATTCGACTATGTGTTTAGTCTTTTCCTAAGAGGCTCTTTGTTAACGTGAGGTCAATCTTCCACCAAACTTTTTGGCAATCGTTCTTCCAGATTTATTTTGAGGCTTGTGTTAAGCTGGCTTGTCTTTTGAGGGAGCTTTGACTGATTTGCGTTTGTTAGAATGTTGTTTAATTGTCGCAGCTATTTTTGCAATCGGCGAATTAGTTTTTGCTATTGATTAAGTTTATTGAGGAATATCTTCAAAATCTCCTATCAACAATTCGAGTCTGTCTATTTCGTTTGAAATCTCGGCAAGTCTTTTACGCTATGATTTTGGAGTGGAGTCATATTCGGCTTGTAATTTGACGAGTTGTCTTCTAAGCTCTTCGATAGTTGGCATTATTTATTACGCTGGCATTATTGTACTGTAGCGAAAAAAATCTATTCAATCAAGTTGGTTGCTAATATATTTAATGAACTCATCAATATCGAAATGAATATCAGCCGAACCTGAATTTACATATTCGTAAAGTGTTTGCTCGGGATTATTCAACCAATTGGCGACATAGCGTTTGTAATAGCTATTTTTAGAATTGAATACAGCTAAATTTATACAATTAAGGTGGAACATATCACAACGCTCACTGTATTCTGAATTTAACATTCTGTGTATCATTTGATGTTTTACGTGAGGAGTTAGCTATTTGATTTCGGGACGCATTTATTTAAAGTATTAGACTTCGTCTTCGGTTACGGTTATTAGAACAAGGTTGTCAGATTCGTTATGAAATTCGTTTGAGTCAATGTGATGTACAATGGCGCTTGGAACATCTGATTTCAAAACTATTTGGTGAATATTTTAGCCTTGAGATTTTAAATGTAAATCTTAAAACTCTGGCGTTATAATTAAAGTATCGGCTTTGATATCATTTTCGTTTACGTATACAATCGGAATATAAAACGTGTACAGCAAGCAACCCGCTATTTGATATTGATCAGGATACATAATTAATATTTGAAGTGATTTATAAATTGCGATTGGAATTGTTTAGCTGGCGGCTCTGTATAAATTGATGTTAATTTTGCCTGCGTTGTTGAGAATGAACTTACAATTATTTAATACTTTTACATACTCTTTAATAATGTCGTTTGCAAAGTTGTCGTCACGAATTATTTAAATAGAGTCCATGTTTGGTATTATTTATTGAAGTTTATTATAAGGAGTCTCTTCAACAAAGTTCATCATATCATTGTACTGTTCAATTGTAAATCGTTGATTAACAATATTTGTTAAATTGTTCATAAATGTATTTGTGTCAATTAGTTTTAAAGTTTGGTGTTAATCAGTTAATTTAATAAATTTGGACAGCTCGTTGTAGTAATAGGTGTCTCTAGAATAATTTAAAGACACTATATATTGAAGTTATTATTTAGAGATTGTAACATGTTTTATTAAATTGTATTCGTACTTAAGTTTGTCAAGCAGCTCACTTTGGGATGTGAATAGCTAAAAATGTTTGAATTCATCGTAAGTTAAACGTTATTGGAAAGGTGTTTAATCAAGAATTGGTTGAAATTGTTTTAACATAAACACCATGTCGATGGCTTGTCTTAAAGTTGATTGACTTAAAATATCAATACAAATTTAGTTTTAATAACTACTAATCTCAGGCAACTCAAATATTTCATTTGGTTATTCGTTAATGTTTTACAAATACGCCAGGATACGTTTAAATATAGGAATTAATGGTAACTATATTTTATTTAATTTTGGATCAGTTCTTTGTATAAAAGTTGTTAGCTTGATTTGTAATTCGTTGAAGAGCTCAGTGCTCATATGGAATTGTGATGGCAGGAAATCTATTGACATGTATAATAGAGCGTTAAAAAAATATGTTTCAAAATCCTGACGGAAGTACCGGCTCTATAAAAAATAATGTGTTCATTGATTAAGTTTTCTTTATTCAACAAGTGGTTCGAAAGGGAAATTACGTCTATGCCATTCGTTATATATTTTTTGATCCTCTTCTTCACAATCAGAATCCAATGTGTACTCGTGATTCATTATGTCTATTAAACGTATGTTTTAATCAATGTTTTCGGCTTATGTTCTTAAATTCTGTAAAGTAGCTGATAATTCATCGAGTTTTTAATTTAATTCATTAAGTTTTTATTTTAATTCATCAGGTTCTGTTAACGGATATTCCTATTTACTAAAGTAATATTTTAATTCGTTAGACTTGTCTAACGGGTGTTCTATTCTATAAGCAACGATCTCATATTCACTTAATGTGTTAAGTATTTAAAACTAGGTCTCAATATGATTATCAACGAGTGTTTGAATTTCACTTTCAGTCATTTATGCCATTTCTATTTTATACTGTAACTAAAAAAGTCTATTTCTAAGCCAACTCGGAACAGCCGTCGGTCAGTGTTGGGCAGTGTAGGTGATGATGTTAGTGGTGTAGGTGGCGATGTTAAACAATCTATGTATATATCGGGGAAGTCTGCGACCTCTTTGTTCAGATTATTTTTGAATATGATCTCTCATTATAATACTCTGATAAAAAATAATTTGTTCACTCAGAAGGCAATGATTTCATATAATTTTTTAACACCTGCATTTTAATTGTATAGACCGTTTTTTAATTAATTTAAATATATTTTATATTTTATTCCATTTTGATAAAACGAATAGTATTAGCTGTTATATTTACCTTAAACGGTTTTTAATGAAAGTTCTTCATCATCTATGTAAAGTTGTAACGTCTTTGGATTTATTTTTATATTCATAGTTTTGAATTCGTATTTATTATACGCTGTGAAAGGAATACAATCTTCTACATTTTTAATCTGATCCTTTTATATTTCCTTTAAAGCTAGTTTTAATTATTGTTTTAAAAATATAACATTTGAATATATTTCATCAATTTATTCTTACTATTCACAGCGTGTTTTAGCAAGACTATGTAGAAGTTCGTGATAACGCAAGCACTCTTCGATTTCGGCTATTTATGCCATGTTTATTTATACTGTATGTTAAAAAAGTCTATTTCTAGGCAGTTCCCAGCCAACCGCGATGTCAGACCAGGCAGCCGGCCGTAACACCTCCGGGTTAGCGGCGTCTTGCGAGAATTTTGAAAAATTTACGGGAGATTGATTTGCGATGAGGATTGCGCAGGATTTTTGAAAAGTTTTTTGAAAAGTTTTTTGAAATTTGTATGCGATGAGGATTGCGCAGGATTTTTGAAAAAATTACGGGAGATTGATTTGGATAGATAGTTTTTTAGAATATGGTATATACCCTTGTCGAATTTAATTCAGTTGTTGAATACTGAATTAGATTTGATAAGGGGATTTGTTTTTTTGTATTTGAGTGGATGGTTTACTACCGGGTTCTACACGGTCTTTATATTCATCATTTCAACCCTAGTTGATAGTAAATTAATCTGTAACAAGAACTTTACATTCAATGGATAGTTTTGCGTTTGCTCTGATGGCTTCGAACTTAATGGTACCGTGTGCGTTAATTTAGTGGAGCTCAATAGCTGGTTTAAGAATCAAATATAGCTCATGAAAGGCGAAATAAACTAGTTAAAACAACTAAACCTAGATTTATAAACTCAGTAAGATGATTTATCAAGCTCTTAATATACTAAAGTGGACGTTGATCTATTTTTGCTTCCTCTTTTATGTCCGACGGGAGCTGCCGTGGTTAGCGGTGTGTGTCAGTGCCCAAGCTTCGCCAGCCTGAACAGCGATGTTTGTGTCTGTCCAACTAATTCTAGGTTGGTAAACGGGTAGTGTGTTTGTCCTCCTGGCTCAACCATCAACACAGTCGGATGCTCCTGCAATACTCCGAGTTACGTTGTAGTTAATAATCAATGTCAGTGCCCAGTAGGAGCAACTTTAGCCAATGGATAATGCATCTGTCCAACGGGAGCCATTATCATAGATGGAATTTGTACTTGTGCACATGGTGCTGTAGTAATAGGAGGAACGTGCATTTGTTCTATTACTGGGGCTGTTGTTATCAATAACGTTTGCACTTGTCTACCTGGTTCAACAATAAAGAATGGCGCCTGCACTTGTTTCTCAGGAGGAGTTTTGTCAGGTGATGGTCTTTCTTGCAGCTGCCCGACTGGAACTAGCATGTAAAACGGAGCCTGCGCATGCGATACTACTAAAGCGATCTTCAATGGAGTTTTATGTGCTTGTCCAACTTACGCGAATAACGTTTCTAACGTTTGCATATGCCCAGCCGATAAGCCATCTACAATTTCAGGAGTCTGTTGCCAGATAGACTCAACTATTTCAAATGGATTATGTTCTTGCCCGTCTTCGGCTCCAACTATTGTAACCAATAAATGTTGTCCAACGAATTCAAAACTCATTTCTGGCGTTTGCACTTGCCCAAGTGGTTCATTTTTGGTGAATGGAGTATGCATTTGTCCATCAAACGCGTCTTAAATATTGGTTTAATCTTCTATCGATATTTGTTGCCCAACGAATTCAATTATAATGAATAACGTTTGCTCTTGTCCATAGGACAAATCTGCTCTTATAAATGGTTTGTGCTGTCCAATTAATTCAATAGTTTAATCAGGTTCCTGTTTGTGTCCAACATCTTCTCCAACTATTATTTTTGGAATCTGTTGTCCAACCGGATCTTCAGTATTAAATGGTATTTGCTTGTGCCCTAGTTCGTCACCAACGGTTACTGGTGGGATATGCTGCCCTGACGACTCGTTTTTAGTTGAAACAACTTGCACATGTCCATCTGGTTCAAAATTAAACACTGATTTGAATAAGTGTATTTGTAAGCTCAAGGGTTAATATATTGATAACGGAGTGTGTAAATGTCCATCTGGAGCAACATTTAATTCCGTGATATAATAGTGTGTATGTGCATCTGGTTCGGCCGTTGGAAGTGTTTGCTGCATTAACTTATTAAAAAATTCAAATGGAGAAGATATTTGTTGTCCATCCTTGAGTCATTTATTTAACGATTAATGTGTTTGTGATGATTTATCAGAGGTTTACTTTGCGGCTCCTTTTGGATGCATGGACCCAACCAGTTGCACTGGTTAAGTAAATCAATTCTCTAATGGGACGAAAGTGTGCTGTCCAATCGGTTCTGTTTGGGGAAGTAACAAATGCACGTGCACAGCTACGTTTATGTCAACAAATAATTTGTATCCGAAGGATAATACAATGAACATATATTCGTTCTTTGGACATGTGGCCGTAAGTCCGTGGGATATGAGGTGCTGTGCAAGTGTTATGGATCAATCAACGTGGAATAATATTTATTATCTGTGCTAAAATAACGTTCCGTTGGTAAGTAACAATAATCCAGGCTGGGTATGTGCAGGCTAGTGCAAACCTGAAGTATTTTGGTGATACTTTATTAAAGTATCTAATATATTTATAATAGAGTTATAATTTAAAATCATTGATTTAATATAATATAAACTACTTATAAACTATTAACAAATATGCTCGGTTGGTAAAATACTTGAATTTGAGGAAAACTGATGTAGTCATATAACAATCATATATAAAAAAGATTTTTTATGTTTGAATTTTGTACCACCTCCAATATTCGCCAAATTACCAAAATTTTATAATTTGAACATAGTTCGAAATATAAATTCACATTGTTGGGATAATAATGGCCTTATGCCAGAACATCTATGATTTTAATTTCAGTCATATTTTATTGATATTAGCGTAAATATAAAATTTTATAGCAACTTATTACCTATTAGATTCAATTTTAAGTAGCGATAAAATATCTGGTCAATGGGCCTAATGTGAAATAAAGTCTGACACAATTTGAATAAGTATGTGAGTTTTCGTCAAAATTGTTAGGTATGCCTGAGCTGGATTCAATTTACGGGTAACTTCAAATGTTGTATTTCATTATGCAAGTATTCCAAATATAACTGTAGTTGGACTTGAGGAAACAAGTTTGATTATCTTTGGTGACTATATCTGATTATAACTTAACTAACCACCAATTAAAGTAAATTGTATATAACAAACTCTTATTGCTAAAAGGAATAAAACTAGTTCCACTCCATTCATTAGTGGCATAATCGTAATTGAGAGTTAAAGGAATGGTAAATAATACTTCCGCAACTCTGGAGAATTCTTTTATTTTAAACCATGTATACCCTAGTTTTCGGCATCATTGTAAGCTTATCGATTAGTGAGAAGTTCTCCATGAGTATTATTATACAGCTTGGTGTGAGTAAAATCTTTATTTAAGTCGAATATATTATTTTAAAGAATACTTTCCAAATGATGAAAGCTAGGAAATGACTGAGCTATTATTCAGGAGTTTATAATTCAGGAGTATATTATAATTATTATTACTCTGGAGTATATAATAGTTCTGGAGTATATTATTATTCTGGAGAATTATAATTTTGTATATTATTTGTTCAAGTTACTCGCTCATGTTCCAAGTCTTCAATTATTGACGGTTGCTCCGAGCTCGCCGGATCCAGCGTTGCCTTGGGCTTCGCCTTCTTGCCTTGCTCCCACACCCTCGAGGCCTGGTGGCGCTCGCTGCACCCTACTTCCGGTAGCTTGACGGTCTCTCTAACCCTACTTCGCCGCGATGATGCCTTCATGCAGAACATTAGTGATCTAGCTGGCGTAATGCAGCTAGGCTTCTTCGTTCGCGCGCTACTGCAAGGCAGCAGTGTTTGCTCAGGAAAGAGTCCGTGATCTCTGGCAGGAATGTTGTTAGCATGTTCATGGATTTCTCGTAGACAGTGTTGTTGAAGCGGAGAACGAGTGGAATCACCCAATTATCTCCATACGTGTCTCCATATTTGAGAATCTTGCTCTAACCAAATGAAGAAAGCTTTCCTTGGAAATGACTGAGTTATTACTCTGGAGTATATAATTGTTCTGGAGAATTATAATTTCTACTCATTCAAGGCGAAACCCGAGCAAATCTATGGCGGATCGTTTAAAGTTCTGCAATCACTCAGTCATGGTATTTCGAGTGTCATAGATTCATCTAAACAAGTTAAATGTTAGATTCACTGAACTATTCGCTATAAATCAAAGTATATAGAGTAAAGTAATTATTTTCTTGAGCACTCTTAAATATTGCACAGCAGAAATAAATTTGATGTGCAGCTTCTCTTATTTATTTGGCCGTTTGATTTATTTCGCATATATAATCAAAACAAAATTTATTGAAACCCACTGCGACGCGTTTTGGACTCATCTCAATCAGCTAAATGTATTTCGTGTAACATACGCTCATTGCGGCGACTTGGCTGTGTCGTCCGTTTTCGCATGGTGGTTTTCTTCCTAAACACACGTTGTGCCATATATGTTTGGGTGTAAATTTTGCATTGGAGAAATATTTTGGAATTCGTTACCGTCTGCTAGAAATCACGAATTATGAAGTATTTCAAACATTTGTGGATTTCGTGAATACACTAATTCCATTAATTCCAACATCGACGCGAATATACTTTTTGAAAGAAAGCTGTATATTGCGCCGCCCGTATCAACGCATACCTCTATGGCAACCGTTTGCTCTGAACACACTATTTAAAGTTATCAGAGTTACGGTATACAATTCAGAAAACGAGTGGTTGGAAACACGTTTAAAACTATATGATATGAACCGGCTTGATACTGCAATCGCAGCCGTCGGCTGGTCGCAATACGATCGCTGAACACCACACAACTACAATGTGAAAAGTATAAATAATATTTACTAGAATCGTGAAAGAATGAATGGTAAGAGTGGTTAGAGAAATATTTGCCCGAAGAGAGCGAAAATGGAGGGTTGAGTGCTGGACAGTCAGATTCAGGGCGACGTCCTGCGTTTTGGTTATTTCAATAAATAGATGACAGAGAAAAATGATAGTGAATGTATATGTAGTTTTAATATAATTCAAATCCATGACAATTTTGTCCAGGATGGAGACGCTCGGCACTCTATTGTTAACGCTGAAAAACTTTGAAAATCCTTTTGAAGACGAAGAATTAGATAAATGAGTAATGACTTTGTTCCCTACTATGAACGTGAAAGCACTACGCGTTGCCGCTGATACGCCAGTCCCAAGATTAATACCAACTATGCATAAGGTAGTTACAAGTATAACTTCCGAGGTCAATAGTGTTAGTTCAAGTGCCAAACGAACTCAGATTGTCTGAGGAGGTCATTCAGAGTGACAGTCCTAAAGATGATATTATTGAGACTAGTTTGTGGTAGCGTTTCAGTGCATTAGGTTTGGACTTGTCATGAGTTACGAGATGAAGAAGGAATGATTAAGTCGAGCCTTAGTATGTTGATAAGGTTACAGTTGAGCGAGTCATTTTATATAACCACCAATTAAAGTAAATTGTATATAACAAACTCTTATTGCTAAAAGGAATAAAACTAGTTCCACTCCATTCATTAGTGGCATAATCGTAATTGAGAGTTAAAGGAATGGTAAATAATACTTCCGCAACTCTGGAGAATTCTTTTATTTTAAACCATGTATACCCTAGTTTTCGGCATCATTGTAAGCTTATCGATTAGTGAGAAGTTCTCCATGAGTATTATTATACAGCTTGGTGTGAGTAAAATCTTTATTTAAGTCGAATATATTATTTTAAAGAATACTTTCCAAATGATGAAAGCTAGGAAATGACTGAGCTATTATTCAGGAGTTTATAATTCAGGAGTATATTATAATTATTATTACTCTGGAGTATATAATAGTTCTGGAGTATATTATTATTCTGGAGAATTATAATTTTGTATATTATTTGTTCAAGTTACTCGCTCATGTTCCAAGTCTTCAATTATTGACGGTTGCTCCGAGCTCGCCGGATCCAGCGTTGCCTTGGGCTTCGCCTTCTTGCCTTGCTCCCACACCCTCGCGGCCTGGTGGCGCTCGCTGCACCCTACTTCCGGTAGCTTGACGGTCTCTCTAACCCTACTTCGCCGCGATGATGCCTTCATGCAGAACATTAGTGATCTAGCTGGCGTAATGCAGCTAGGCTTCTTCGTTCGCGCGCTACTGCAAGGCAGCAGTGTTTGCTCAGGAAAGAGTCCGTGATCTCTGGCAGGAATGTTGTTAGCATGTTCATGGATTTCTCGTAGACAGTGTTGTTGAAGCGGAGAACGAGTGGAATCACCCAATTATCTCCATACGTGTCTCCATATTTGAGAATCTTGCTCTAACCAAATGAAGAAAGCTTTCCTTGGAAATGACTGAGTTATTACTCTGGAGTATATAATTGTTCTGGAGAATTATAATTTCTACTCATTCAAGGCGAAACCCGAGCAAATCTATGGGCGGATCGTTTAAAGTTCTGCAATCACTCAGTCATGGTATTTCGAGTGTCATAGATTCATCTAAACAAGTTAAATGTTAGATTCACTGAACTATTCGCTATAAATCAAAGTATATAGAGTAAAGTAATTATTTTCTTGAGCACTCTTAAATATTGCACAGCAGAAATAAATTTGATGTGCAGCTTCTCTTATTTATTTGGCCGTTTGATTTATTTCGCATATATAATCAAAACAAAATTTATTGAAACCCACTGCGACGCGTTTTGGACTCATCTCAATCAGCTAAATGTATTTCGTGTAACATACGCTCATTGCGGCGACTTGGCTGTGTCGTCCGTTTTCGCATGGTGGTTTTCTTCCTAAACACACGTTGTGCCATATATGTTTGGGTGTAAATTTTGCATTGGAGAAATATTTTGGAATTCGTTACCGTCTGCTAGAAATCACGAATTATGAAGTATTTCAAACATTTGTGGATTTCGTGAATACACTAATTCCATTAATTCCAACATCGACGCGAATATACTTTTTGAAAGAAAGCTGTATATTGCGCCGCCCGTATCAACGCATACCTCTATGGCAACCGTTTGCTCTGAACACACTATTTAAAGTTATCAGAGTTACGGTATACAATTCAGAAAACGAGTGGTTGGAAACACGTTTAAAACTATATGATATGAACCGGCTTGATACTGCAATCGCAGCCGTCGGCTGGTCGCAATACGATCGCTGAACACCACACAACTACAATGTGAAAAGTATAAATAATATTTACTAGAATCGTGAAAGAATGAATGGTAAGAGTGGTTAGAGAAATATTTGCCCGAAGAGAGCGAAAAGGGAGGGTTGAGTGCTGGACAGTCAGATTCAGGGCGACGTCCTGCGTTTTGGTTATTTCAATAAATAGATGACAGAGAAAAATGATAGTGAATGTATATGTAGTTTTAATATAATTCAAATCCATGACAATTTTGTCCAGGATGGAGACGCTCGGCACTCTATTGTTAACGCTGAAAAACTTTGAAAATCCTTTTGAAGACGAAGAATTAGATAAATGAGTAATGACTTTGTTCCCTACTATGAACGTGAAAGCACTACGCGTTGCCGCTGATACGCCAGTCCCAAGATTAATACCAACTATGCATAAGGTAGTTACAAGTATAACTTCCGAGGTCAATAGTGTTAGTTCAAGTGCCAAACGAACTCAGATTGTCTGAGGAGGTCATTCAGAGTGACAGTCCTAAAGATGATATTATTGAGACTAGTTTGTGGTAGCGTTTCAGTGCATTAGGTTTGGACTTGTCATGAGTTACGAGATGAAGAAGGAATGATTAAGTCGAGCCTTAGTATGTTGATAAGGTTACAGTTGAGCGAGTCATTTTATATAACCACCAATTAAAGTAAATTGTATATAACAAACTCTTATTGCTAAAAGGAATAAAACTAGTTCCACTCCATTCATTAGTGGCATAATCGTAATTGAGAGTTAAAGGAATGGTAAATAATACTTCCGCAACTCTGGAGAATTCTTTTATTTTAAACCATGTATACCCTAGTTTTCGGCATCATTGTAAGCTTATCGATTAGTGAGAAGTTCTCCATGAGTATTATTATACAGCTTGGTGTGAGTAAAATCTTTATTTAAGTCGAATATATTATTTTAAAGAATACTTTCCAAATGATGAAAGCTAGGAAATGACTGAGCTATTATTCAGGAGTTTATAATTCAGGAGTATATTATAATTATTATTACTCTGGAGTATATAATAGTTCTGGAGTATATTATTATTCTGGAGAATTATAATTTTGTATATTATTTGTTCAAGTTACTCGCTCATGTTCCAAGTCTTCAATTATTGACGGTTGCTCCGAGCTCGCCGGATCCAGCGTTGCCTTGGGCTTCGCCTTCTTGCCTTGCTCCCACACCCTCGAGGCCTGGTGGCGCTCGCTGCACCCTACTTCCGGTAGCTTGACGGTCTCTCTAACCCTACTTCGCCGCGATGATGCCTTCATGCAGAACATTAGTGATCTAGCTGGCGTGATGCAGCTAGGCTTCTTCGTTCGCGCGCTACTGCAAGGCAGCAGTGTTTGCTCAGGAAAGAGTCCGTGATCTCTGGCAGGAATGTTGTTAGCATGTTCATGGATTTCTCGTAGACAGTGTTGTTGAAGCGGAGAACGAGTGGAATCACCCAATTATCTCCATACGTGTCTCCATATTTGAGAATCTTGCTCTAACCAAATGAAGAAAGCTTTCCTTGGAAATGACTGAGTTATTACTCTGGAGTATATAATTGTTCTGGAGAATTATAATTTCTACTCATTCAAGGCGAAACCCGAGCAAATCTATGGCGGATCGTTTAAAGTTCTGCAATCACTCAGTCATGGTATTTCGAGTGTCATAGATTCATCTAAACAAGTTAAATGTTAGATTCACTGAACTATTCGCTATAAATCAAAGTATATAGAGTAAAGTAATTATTTTCTTGAGCACTCTTAAATATTGCACAGCAGAAATAAATTTGATGTGCAGCTTCTCTTATTTATTTGGCCGTTTGATTTATTTCGCATATATAATCAAAACAAAATTTATTGAAACCCACTGCGACGCGTTTTGGACTCATCTCAATCAGCTAAATGTATTTCGTGTAACATACGCTCATTGCGGCGACTTGGCTGTGTCGTCCGTTTTCGCATGGTGGTTTTCTTCCTAAACACACGTTGTGCCATATATGTTTGGGTGTAAATTTTGCATTGGAGAAATATTTTGGAATTCGTTACCGTCTGCTAGAAATCACGAATTATGAAGTATTTCAAACATTTGTGGATTTCGTGAATACACTAATTCCATTAATTCCAACATCGACGCGAATATACTTTTTGAAAGAAAGCTGTATATTGCGCCGCCCGTATCAACGCATACCTCTATGGCAACCGTTTGCTCTGAACACACTATTTAAAGTTATCAGAGTTACGGTATACAATTCAGAAAACGAGTGGTTGGAAACACGTTTAAAACTATATGATATGAACCGGCTTGATACTGCAATCGCAGCCGTCGGCTGGTCGCAATACGATCGCTGAACACCACACAACTACAATGTGAAAAGTATAAATAATATTTACTAGAATCGTGAAAGAATGAATGGTAAGAGTGGTTAGAGAAATATTTGCCCGAAGAGAGCGAAAATGGAGGGTTGAGTGCTGGACAGTCAGATTCAGGGCGACGTCCTGCGTTTTGGTTATTTCAATAAATAGATGACAGAGAAAAATGATAGTGAATGTATATGTAGTTTTAATATAATTCAAATCCATGACAATTTTGTCCAGGATGGAGACGCTCGGCACTCTATTGTTAACGCTGAAAAACTTTGAAAATCCTTTTGAAGACGAAGAATTAGATAAATGAGTAATGACTTTGTTCCCTACTATGAACGTGAAAGCACTACGCGTTGCCGCTGATACGCCAGTCCCAAGATTAATACCAACTATGTATAAGGTAGTTACAAGTATAACTTCCGAGGTCAATAGTGTTAGTTCAAGTGCCAAACGAACTCAGATTGTCTGAGGAGGTCATTCAGAGTGACAGTCCTAAAGATGATATTATTGAGACTAGTTTGTGGTAGCGTTTCAGTGCATTAGGTTTGGACTTGTCATGAGTTACGAGATGAAGAAGGAATGATTAAGTCGAGCCTTAGTATGTTGATAAGGTTACAGTTGAGCGAGTCATTTTATATAACCACCAATTAAAGTAAATTGTATATAACAAACTCTTATTGCTAAAAGGAATAAAACTAGTTCCACTCCATTCATTAGTGGCATAATCGTAATTGAGAGTTAAAGGAATGGTAAATAATACTTCCGCAACTCTGGAGAATTCTTTTATTTTAAACCATGTATACCCTAGTTTTCGGCATCATTGTAAGCTTATCGATTAGTGAGAAGTTCTCCATGAGTATTATTATACAGCTTGGTGTGAGTAAAATCTTTATTTAAGTCGAATATATTATTTTAAAGAATACTTTCCAAATGATGAAAGCTAGGAAATGACTGAGCTATTATTCAGGAGTTTATAATTCAGGAGTATATTATAATTATTATTACTCTGGAGTATATAATAGTTCTGGAGTATATTATTATTCTGGAGAATTATAATTTTGTATATTATTTGTTCAAGTTACTCGCTCATGTTCCAAGTCTTCAATTATTGACGGTTGCTCCGAGCTCGCCGGATCCAGCGTTGCCTTGGGCTTCGCCTTCTTGCCTTGCTCCCACACCCTCGAGGCCTGGTGGCGCTCGCTGCACCCTACTTCCGGTAGCTTGACGGTCTCTCTAACCCTACTTCGCCGCGATGATGCCTTCATGCAGAACATTAGTGATCTAGCTGGCGTAATGCAGCTAGGCTTCTTCGTTCGCGCGCTACTGCAAGGCAGCAGTGTTTGCTCAGGAAAGAGTCCGTGATCTCTGGCAGGAATGTTGTTAGCATGTTCATGGATTTCTCGTAGACAGTGTTGTTGAAGCGGAGAACGAGTGGAATCACCCAATTATCTCCATACGTGTCTCCATATTTGAGAATCTTGCTCTAACCAAATGAAGAAAGCTTTCCTTGGAAATGACTGAGTTATTACTCTGGAGTATATAATTGTTCTGGAGAATTATAATTTCTACTCATTCAAGGCGAAACCCGAGCAAATCTATGGCATAGTGACAATCCTTGAAGATGAGGAATGATATTAAGATTAGTTTGCGGTAGCGTTATTGTGTAACTAAGTGTGGATTTATGGATTGTCACGATTTACGAGATGAAGATGGAATATAGGTCCACTTAATAATTTTTTTCATAATTTTAGTGATTTCAATATAATATTATTTTTACTCATGCCTTTTTGAAACTAAAAATTATATTCCGCGCTAAAAGTTATCCGAAAAATGAAATTTTTATAATCATAGAAATAATAATCAATACAGACTCACTACAGACTAACATTGAGTGATTAACCAAAATATATCAACGGTGATGTTAATAAATTTTAGAACAGATTGATATAGCGAAAATAGTTGAAATTAGAAAAGATAAAGCAGTGGTAGAAGTTATCTCCAGTCGAAACGATCCAACCAATTTTAATTAAATATTAAAAGTGAAAGCTTTTAGGTGATAAAATCTATACAGACTCTGGTTTTAGTTCGAAGATTTGCAATTAGTAACATTCGGAGGGTAATTAATTATTTAGATGTCATAACTAATTAATTTGCAGGAAATATATCTGTATGACAAACATTAACTAAATTTATTGTTGAAACTAGTTCTATTTCTTAAAGTTAATGAAATTTAGGTCTAAATTGATTTTATCAATTACCTAACGTTTAATAATAATATAAATTTAGGTCCGCCAGCTGATTTGAAATATGTTAACGAGATAATACAGTAAAAGAATATTTACTACTAAAGCTGTGCTCATGATTCGATTTGCTTCATATCAAACTCCATAATTTTTGGTGGTGAGAAAAAGAAATAATTGCTTGTTGTTGATTTCTCCAAAGAAAATAAACGCTGATATATTTCTGAAGTATAAATATATTAAACAAAGATTTTATCAATTACGACCAAGATTATGCAACTCTTGATACCCTTTTTAAAATTTTGAATTTTGAAACTGGCAAGCTATTGTTTTCCGGTCTTAAAATACGTATAATGACATACTGTGCGAATCTAGTTATTTTAATGCAATGCGTATGTATATTCAAAAGTTTTGAACAAAATATATTGAAATCCTTAGACTTCGCATATTTTAGAGAGCCTGGATAGAATAAACGCCAAAAGTCGGAAACTTAAATACCCGATTTAAGAGTGATGTATATTTTTATTTAATTAGTACATTTATCATGTCAGTTACAAAAACATTACCGAAATATTTTTAGTTAGATCTATATTCCATCTTCTCTTAAACCTATATAGTTATGTGTTCAAATTTCTATATATTAACACAACTCTGTCATTTTATATAAATATTGAAATTGCTTTCGTTCTGGATCAGTTAAGAACAGTAGTAATTAAATTATTTTATATTATAAAAATCTTAATATAAATAAATTATTATGTTATGAAACATTTTTTATCAATAAAGCATTTTATATAACAGTAAATTTTAATTGATTCCATTTAAGATTAGTGTCTGATTAGAAAACTAATTAATTATATTAATTAATAAAATAAAACAATTAAAGTGGAATTTTAATAACATATTAAAATATATAGTTAATTGTATTAATACAAAGTAGATAATAGAAATTGAGTACAAAATATATTATAAGTAAATAAGAATAAAATAATACAAATTATCCTCATGTTGAATACAAATAAAACTAGAGAGTTTTACGAATTCTTTTCTACTTAATTTTTACTATAGTCTAATGAGTTTATTATTTAACATAATATAAGTCTTGGTGGAAGTAAATTAGTATAATACAATTGAATGAAATTTTAGTAACATTGTATTTCTTTACATTCAAACAATATATTAATACAATATTAAGTAGTAAGCATATATTGTCTCGTTGTATCTAATTGACCACATTGAATCAAATAGAGGAATTAAATTTTCCAAGATAATTTAAGTTTTATTAAAATTTATTAAAAAGATACTAAAAATATATAAAAATGCTTGATATATATAATTAAAAGGAAAAATAATATAATTGTAAATGATATAGACTATTATCAATATAAATATACAATTTCACTCCCGTATCTTAAAAAATGAAATATTAAGTGGAGCTATGATGGAATGATTAAATCGAGCCTTAGAACTGATGATAAGGTTACAGTTAAAGTTAGCGGATATTGTTTATCAATTTATATACTATGCTACCTTCTATAATATATTTTAAATAACTTTCATTTAATATGTAAACAAGCTGTTAAAGCAATATTTTAATTAATGACAATTAAAATATTGAAAATATGAAAATTATATAATTACTGTTAAAAGGCTAAATAGCTAAATAATGTAAAATTAGAAAAAGATATGTATATTCTCTAAAAGTTTAATACACAACTATTTATAAATGCTGAAAATATTTAGAAATCAGCTATTGATATACAAATATATAATTATGTTGTAAATGTATTTGTTCTTTTTGGATTAAACGAATAATAAATTGTAATGGATTCGTTAATCAATGTAAGCTTAAATTTTTAAGTATTTAATGGAGCTCTTATATGTATAAAATGTGACGTTAAAATATTCAATTGTACTTTAGTCTTTATTGCAACTGGAAATTAAGTTTCTGGAATATTAATATACGCTAATACTCAAATATGTATTCAATAAACATTTATTCAATATAGAATATCGAGTTAGTAATCTTCCGGAATTGTGAATTCTGTCAATACATCAGACGTTAATATCTCTATTATCGACTGTAAACTTATTGGATTTAATTTTATAAGCAGTGAGTACAGCGGTTACATTGCAGCTTAGATATTATAAAACACTACTATAAGTATTACTTAGTTATATGTTTGCGCCGAAAATATATCTGCTTTTGGTAACAAAAGCATTATTACAGCATATAACGGAACTATTGATCACAAATGTGACTTGTGTGACGCAAACTACTATGTCTATGGAATATGTTCAGATGCTTTAAAATATGGTCAAGAAATTAATCATATATTGTAATGTGTGTATCCATTTGAATACATTAATAATCAGTGTGTATGTTCTTAAGGTTATGTTCTTGATTAATATATCTGCGTAAACATAATTCAAATTGTAAACAATGCCTTACACTAAAGCAACAACAGCGAACTTGTAGAAAATATTTCTAAATTGGAAAACAAAATTAATTAAATTGATTAAAATTTATCTCAAAACATAAGCCGGTTATATAATCAAATTTCTATTTAAGATACCTTAGTCTAATCAAAACTTACAGAATTATAACAAAATATATTATCTAACTCATCAACTTTAGAACATAGAATAATTGAAAATGTTTCTAATTTGGAAAATAATATTCGAGCTAACTCAAGTGCTCTGGAGAATTTCATACTACAGAATGCCACCGTTTTAGATTTGAGAATATATAACAACATTAGTGCTTTGAAAACGAATATATCGTCTATTGAGGATAACTTTTCTGTTTTAAATAAGTCGGTTGCCGATTTAAGTTTTAATGTATCTCAAAACATAAGCCAGTTATATAATCAAATTTCTATTTAAGATACCTTAGTCTAATCAAAACTTACAGAATTATAACAAAATATATTATCTAACTCATCAACTTTAGAACATAGAATAATTGAAAATGTTTCTAATTTGGAAAATAATATTCGAGCTAACTCAAGTGCTCTGGAGAATTTCATACTACAGAATGCCACCGTTTTAGATTTGAGAATATATAACAACGTGAGTGCCTTAAATTAGTCGGTTGCCGATTTCAGATTGAACGTATCTCAGATTATAACTGATATTCAAGTTCAGTACTAATAATAAATTTCAAACCTAATGAACTAAATTAACTGTACGAATTAAGCTGGGTACCAATATATAAACGGTGAGTGCATACGAACTAGCTGCTAAATTACAGGACAGGAACGAGTAAACGGGATATGTCAGTGTGCAGACGCTAACGAAATCGTCGTAAATGGTTAATGCACATGTAACGTGATCAATGGATTCACTATGGTTGCAGGTAAATGTAGTTGCTCAAGCGGATTATCGGATATAAATGGAATTTGCCAGCTAAAAATAAATCGACCAGATGGTACTTTCTAGTGTTCTTAAAGCGTTTATGTGTCAACTTTCGATATTAATACTCTTACTCATACCGCTGACAACCATAATTTCACTGTCGGATATGTATTTAGCAATTAAATATAAGACGCTTTCATAGATATTGCAGACAATGCGTACACAACTATTACACCTATTTTCTAGTCTCAAAGCTCTTTCACTAATTTGAAGATCCAGTTTGGAGTTTTAAGTGTAAGTGGTGGTGGATCTATCATTATATCAACTAGCTCCTCGATTGTAATTAATCAGATGAATATCCTATCTAAACCAAACAAACAAATTACTCTAGGCGCTTCTCAGCTAAATATATTGTCTTCTTCATCATCAGATGCGAATATAAACAACTTACTTGTAAATTTATCTTTTGCTTCCTCAAGTGGAAATATAACGTTAGTAAACAACATCAACGGCGTTTTTAACATTTCAGGATACTAAGTAATGGGTGATTATACCAGCACTCTGGTTGTTGCAATGATCGGGATCAACGTTTAAACTGCTGCTATAAACGTTAATAAGGTGAGCTTCAAACCAAATGTTTACAATGTCGGAAACGGCTCTTCATATTTGTTCAGCAGTTCTATTTCCACTGTGAGCACATTTGTGATTAATAATTTCGCGGTTATTATTGGAGACAGATCAAAATTTGTGCTTTTCGGCTCAATTGCATCATCACTTTTTAATTACTATTAATTTGGTGGTATTATCGCATTAATTAGTAGTGCATCTCCTGTTAGTGTTAATAATGTAATTATAGACTCTTACCAAAAGTTTAATACCAATTAAGTAAGCAAATCTGGTTTTCTAATTGGATATGTTCAGTCTAGTTCAAGTATAATAAATATAATGAATGTGTGCCTTCAATAAAATATGACAAGTACAACTTAATTTAATAATTTTGGTCTGATTGGAGAAAATTCGGGTAACTCCTCTTTTTAGAACGCATCAGTAACATTTTCCGTTTAAGGTACGTCCATTGATACATTTGGAATCATTGGATGTCAAAATTCTAATTCTCTTTATGCAGAGGTGATAGATATAAGAATTTCGATGAGCGTTTCAGGCAGTGGTAGAGATAAAAGTATTGTTTTTGGAATTCAAGATGCGAAAAATTGTTATATTCGCAATACTGGTGTCGAAGGAAACATTAGCTCTTAATAGCATTGCATTGGTGGGATTATCGGTTTTTAATTTAAAACTTCAAATGTGACACTAATTATTTGTTCAGTTTCCTCCGTAAATATTTCTGGTATTGTTGCTGTTGGCGGAATTATAGGCTATACAAAATCTGAGGAATCTAATACTACTTTTTAAAATTGTTCAGTATCCAATACAAATATTTCTGGTTTGACTTATATTGGTAGTTTTATAGGTAATTAATATTCTAACACAACCATTATGAATTCGTCAACTTTTAACATAATAGTTATAGGTACAGATAAAATGATTGGCGGCTTTATCGGTTAAAGTAATGTAAACATAACGATTATCAATTCTTTAGCTTCATACATGAATATTTCTGGTGATTAGTACACTGGTGGAATAATTGGATCGTCTTCGTTATTTACTTTAATAAGCACGAAAATTCAGTATTTGCGTATCGTTTCATAATAAAAGTTTGGAGTCGTGCGCGGTGATTATGCTGGACATTAATCGTTTACAAATTCAACTGCAATTTCGAACTTCATAAATGGCGTTTAACAAGCTGAGTGCACAGTTTTAAAAACAACCGAGTGGTCCATTTCTGGATGTTGAGTGAAAGATAAATAATTATTATTAATATTATTTGAACCAGATTTTAAACTCTTACTCATTTTAGATGTTTTAAATTATATATCGGATGGATTATTTTAATAAAATATTAAAAAATGCTGCCATGCTAATATGAAAATTTTAAGTGAGTATAAATTTTTATTTCTTTTTGTATCATAATACTGTTGAAAATACTATTTATGAGGTATTTTGTTTAGGGGAGTCTGAAGAACTCGCCTTGAACGAGCTTAAATGAGTCCGAGGAACTGTCCAAATAACTTAATACATCAATTTTACTCACTTTCTCATTCTGCTCTCTCTGTTCAGTTGTAATCTGTTCTGCATGATGCTTCCGTAATATTAGATATCAGAATTCACGGGCGAGAACACCGATTTAACGGCTTCGAACCGCTTTTTCTGGTACATTTAGTAGAAGTTCAGTTGTTTGTTCATCAATTCCTCTCTGAAATCCGTTTTACCGTTTTCTGAGTTCATTTTCAAAATTGGTTTCAGAGGAGCAAAAAATTACTGCTTGTGCAGAACGTACGTTTAGTTTAAACGGGCGAGCTCTATCACCGGATCGAAATCGGAGGACTGAACCAAAGTGGATTTGGAACGAATTCGCATTGGAGTGGAATAATTATTTTTGGAATAATGTGAGGTGCATGGAGTGGGTGAGATGGTACGTAAAGTTTTTAAAATAGAAAATCAATCAACCATGTGAATCTAGATATTTGAGATATAAAATTGTTATAAAATGTGGTACTAAATAACCATTTTTCTCTTCTGGGTGTTTTCTCTACCTGGTATTAATCAAGACCATCACAGATTTGTCACATTTTCTATCCAAGAAAAATTGTAATATATAATCCTTGAAACATTTAATCACACAAATAGACTACTTTTTAACACTTAAATGTTTGATTTAAATGTTAAATAATTAGTCACATTGAAATTAGTTATATATTGTTTATTAGTTATAAAATAATTAAAGTAAAACCATATTTATCTAAACACAGTAATCGAGTTGGGACCGAGATTAGTAGGCGGGTTGCAATTAATTGAATGAAATCGTTTTACCTTGGCCGCGAATACTTTAGTAAAATTTTATTAAAATTATGTATCACACTCCAAAATTTCCGCATCAAAAATGATTATTAATCGTAACTATATCTAGTGATTCATTGATATTGTACGCAAACCAGTGATAAATTCCCCATGAAATCTATCATATGAATCATAATGGTATCAGTTTCGTTTTGTCTTTAATTTGTAAAGAGTCATCTGGTAAAATAAAGTATTTAGTAGAGAACTACTAACACTCAATGAAACTTAACCAACCAAAAGCTTGTTTATAGTCTTTCCTAAACGATGGCGGAAACCCATGTATTATTCTGTCTGGTTTAAATTTTCTTGTTCTAATTGCTACAAGAAATGGGGTTCAGTTAGATATTAAAAATTGATTTGTGTTTTCCGGCAATTCACAAAAAATTGCAGTACTTTAACAATATAGCAACTGATGAGATGCTAGAATTCAATATTTATTATTTAATTTGAAGAACAAAGAACTTTTGAAAATAACGAATTTTCATTTTTCAGAAACAAATGTTAACGCCTTTAAATTTGATAATAAGAGCTTAAATGACTTGGTTGAATTGTAATATAATTGGTTGTAATAGTTTCGAGAGCTGAGCGCTTGGTTCAAGTTAGACAATATTCTGAATTATGTGTCCAATTATTCATACTGTGAATAAATAGATCTATTTGTCAAGATATTAATTTAATAAGTAATAATAAAATTCAGTGATGTCTACGAATTCTTTATAATTAACATCCAAATCTTTAATTTGCTAAAAGTACAAATTCAATTTTGAATTTTTCGTAAGTATCTATTGTAATATCTCATTTAATGCAATAACGTGAGAGGTATTGTATACTGCGTAGATGAACAAATAATTACTACAATGGATTGAATATAACATTTATGAAAATTGAATTATGATCAAAAATGAACTAAATGCGATAAATGAAATGAAAGCTGTATTGTGAGAATATTTTACTATAATATTACGAGAGGTAGTGAACGCATAATATTTATAAAATTTCACTCCTGAATTCCAAAAAAAGTTATAAAATATTACTGTATCTAAACCACTTTATGTTCATTAAATACATTAGTAGAAGAGTTGTTCTCAAAAGATATCATGTTACACTTTGTTAAACTACCAAACACCAACTTTCATTGTTCATTACATATTCTTTATAATATATTCGTTATGCTTTGAACACTTTTATAACTATAATTAATAAAAATGATACAATAATAGTGGGAATATATTTATTATTTCACTTCAATATTCAATTCACTATGTTTAAATATACTGAAGATTATGAAGGAATTACAATTAAGCATAACGATGGAGAAAAACTATACGAAGATAAAATACTATAACTTAAAACACAGTATAAATAAATAGTTATTGACGGGTTGAATAAAGGAACTGGAACTAAATAACAATTTAGTGTTCAAAAAATTTGTAATGCGAGCCGTCTGGTATTACAATACTGTGTTGTTGATTTAAGTTTATTGTAAGGTTAATTTGGAGAAATAGAGATAAAAGACAGTATAATTAAAGGTTCATTATCAGATGAACTGTCAACGAATATTATTTCACTGTATATTTCACAAGACGATTTTCATTTGTACTAACTACAATAAGGCAGATTTTCAAAGCTTAATTTACATTTTTATTCAAAACATGTGGATCTTAGTGGAGCCAATGAGTTATATGGCAGGCTTGGCAATTTGTACTTTGGCTATAAACGCGATGTTAACTTAGCTAAACTTGAAGGTTATTGGGATTGTGTTGAATTATATACTTGTGTGTTTACAAACTATATTTAATACAATAAGTTTGGAGCAAATAAACTTGAAATATGTCGAGGAATTCCATTTGATTATATTAATTTGTTTTCAAATAGCAAAGTTAATATTTTGGATTTGTCATACAGATCAGTTGGAGAAAATCAGATTTTCAAATTTAACAATCCAAACTTATATTCATTTGCTAGGATTAAAATGCTGTATTTGTAGAATTTTTAAATAGATTTGAATTAACTATCAGGTTCTTATACTAAATTAGAGTTCAGTAGCTGTACTTTTCAAGGCAATTCCACACAAAACTTAGTTGTTGACCAGCTTGCAATCAATTATTGTAATGTTACAGCCTAATAACTCAGCTCATTTTCTTGCAGATTTTTAGAATTAGAAAGAGACGAGGATAACGATCCAATAACAGAACTACCACAGTAACTTCAGAAGTTATGTATTTATGGTAACTCTTTAAAGTTAAAGAATCTGAGGCAATATCCAAGATTATCCGAAATTGAACTAGAGGATTGCTAGGTAGAAAATCTTTCTTTCGTAAATGTTCCAAATATCAAATCGTTAAAACTAGAATGTTGCAAACCCAGCAAGTCGACTCACGACCTCCAGAACATAATTAAGAGAAAGAAGAAAAACGACACAAAACTGGTGGAACTGAAGAAAGAACTGTTGTTAACCAAAATTCAAAACTAAGAACGCAAAAGAGAACGCGATGCGCTCAAAGCGGAGCTCGCATAGCTTTTATAACTAGATATTAACTAAATCACTGTTGGAAGAGAGTGAGATGTATTATATTAAAATTACATTTCATTTTTTGCTTTTATTTAATTTAACATTGAAATGGGTAATATTTATTCTATTTAGTTATTATTAATTTTAACTTTATAATTCACTTTAAAATGAACGAAATTTCAGAGCTTAACCGCAAATGTGTTGATATTTAGGTGTAAATCACACTAAAGAAACAAGTAATACAATAACTTCTAACTAATTTAAACCTACCAACAGAAACTAATTACACACTAGCGCTTAAAAAGCTTGATAATTCAATAAAAAACGAACACGCCCTATAAACAAAAATAAATCAGTAATAACGCTTAATTCAAAAATTAAATAACGAAATATTGAGTTTAAGATGCGATTCATCCTAAATGGAAGATGAAATATTCAACTCTCACAATAAGTTGAAGTAGTTATCTAACACTGTTAACATTGAATCTGATTTTTAATATGTTATGAAGAAATAATAGGAAACTGTGAAATGGTAGGAAGCGCACATGAATATTTTAAAAAACTCAATTGCTACTAAAGACAACATAATCCTTGAACTGGTTGAATGAGCAATACAAACATAAATTTTGTGTTAATACTATTTGTATAGTTTAATAACATTTGTTTTTAATGGAATCTCAAATAGATTATTCGACAATAATATCATGACTAATAATATCATGATCTGACTTACTCAACTGCTTCATATTCAAAATTATTCTTTGATAACACAATATTTAAATGTGATGGATTGTTGTTGTTGAGTGAGTCATGTTATTATTTAAATTCAAAAATCTTAGAAAATTAACACCGACTTTATTTAATTGACAACCATTGCATTATCTTCCAATCATATTAATTATTCACTCCAAGATGAAAAAACACTTGTTTTCATTTGTAAGTAGTTACGAGCAATACGCCAATAGCCTCCTCCTACAAGGCTCCAACAAAAACTAGCGATATTTATTCAATAAGGTGGCGTTCGAGCAATCATCCATTCTTGAAAGAGAGTAGAACACTCCAGACAAATGGACGATTCTAAGAGGACTTTCAAACTAGCTTCGTGACAACGAGTAAGAACAAGGTTAAACATAGTATCCTCGATATAACAACATAATGGCACTCAGAAATTCTAGTATTTGATAAAATATAGTGTTTAAAAGCTAATTGTTCAAAATAAAATAGTGTTTATTTAACTTTTAAACCAATAACTTTGATTTGTAGTATATTAACCTCATTTTTGTTTATGAAAACGTTGAAATTAACAACATTTATTTTTGATTGGGTTTGTTATGTTCATGAAGTGAAATGTTCTAAAATTAAATAATTAATTTACATATATAAATAGCAACTTAAATATTAACATTCCAAGCACATGAAATTTCACTTATATTTTGAGGATCTAGATAAGCCAAATAAGTCTATCTTACAATGCGCTACCATTTGTCTCTTAGCCATTAGTACGAATTTCAACTATTTTGCTTTGTCATATTTCGTCGTTTTTCGGAACATATGCATATAAAATATGCATATAATAACAGTAATATTTTTTAGAAAAATTTGGAATTTAGGAGTGAATTTTTTGTAAATTTGCACACTCATTACAGATCGAAATAATGAAGTATAATAATTTCATTTTTCATATTACTTTTTGTTCAAATATATTTCAGCAATTTCGATCTTTTGGAACACCCACATTGCATCTCTGTATTATAAATACGGGACCCGCTTGATTATCATAAGTAAATATCTATTTTTTATTCTCACACTCTCAGTTAATTGTTAACCGTTTGAAACTAGCAAAATATTGAAATATTATAATTTGTTCAGAATATTTTGACTTAAAAATCACTATTAAACTGTTTCAAAGTTACAGGCAGTAACCATTTATTTTCAGATATTGAATAAAACACTAAAAGAAAATATTTTGTTCTTTATCATAAGCTAAGATATGTTCTAATCAGTTTTAGCCCCAAATATACTGTGATTTTTGCATGGACCATTATATTATAAGTTAGATACGACCCGAAACTTCAGGCATTTTGATGTGGAAATTTCAAAAATTAGATAAATATAAAATATTTTTTACTTCAAAATATGCGGTCATAACATCACTAATAAAACCGCACACGCTCCTGGTTTGAATCGCTCTTTTTATAAATCACATTACTGTATATAATATAAAACCCACAATCAGTTAAGATATTTTAAGTATCTATAGTGTTTGTTTATTGTTAGTTTACAGTTCACTGATTACATATTTTAGATTTGTATTGTTTAGTATGAATTGTATAGTTCATTATCATTGTTCGTTATTCATTCATATATTTATATTCATTATACTGATTAACACATATATTACATAACAGAATCGCAATTTAGGAAAACAATTATTAATAGTTTCACTTCAATATTGCAAATGTTCAAATATACTTTAGATTATGAAGGAGTCACAATAAAACATGATGATGGTGAAAAACCATATGATGATAAAATATTATAGCTTAAAACACAGTATAAATAAATATATATTGAAGGGAAAAATTCAATAACAGGAATTAAAGAATCTTTTTCAATTCCGAAATTTTAGTACCCTGCAAATTTGATATTATACTAGTGTACTGTTGATTTAAGTTAAATATAAGGTAATTTTGGAGAAGTATCGTTTAAACGCTGTGAAATCAAAGGGTCGTTATCAGATGGATTCTCAGCATACAGTATTTCAGCATCCATATACGATTAAGTAGATTTTAAATTCAGTTAATTATCATAAGGTAGATTTTAAAAGATCAATATAGATTTATATTCTACAAATGATGCAGATTTTTCTGGAGCTTGTAAGTTATATGGTAGATTAGGAACTTTAAGCTTCAATTACAAATGTTTTGTCAATCTAGCCAAACTAGAAGGATATTGGGATTACGTAGATTTATCTAACTGCACATTTTTCAACAATATCCAAAGCAATAAGTTTGGAGCTAATAAACTTGAGATTTATCGAGGAACTCCTTTTAATTTCATAAATTAGTTCCAAAATAGTACTGTAAATGTTTTAGATTTGTCTTATAGATCTGCGGGCGACAATCAGATTTTCAAATTTAACAATCCAAACTTATATTCGTTCGCTTAGACCAAAATGTTGTTCATTTAGAATTTTTAAATTGATTTGAGTAAATTATCTGGTTCATTTCAAAAACTGGAATTGAGAGGTTGTACTCTTTAAGGCAATTCCACACAAAACTTAGTTGTTGACCAGCTTGCAATCAATTATTGTAATGTTACAGCCTAATAACTCAGCTCATTTTCTTGCAGATTTTTAGAATTAGAAAGAGACGAGGATAACGATCCAATAACAGAACTACCACAGTAACTTCAGAAGTTATGTATTTATGGTAACTCTTTAAAGTTAAAGAATCTGAGGCAATATCCAAGATTATCCGAAATTGAACTAGAGGATTGCTAGGTAGAAAATCTTTCTTTCGTAAATGTTCCAAATATCAAATCGTTAAAACTAGAATGTTGCAAACCCAGCAAGTCGACTCACGACCTCCAGAACATAATTAAGAGAAAGAAGAAAAACGACACAAAACTGGTGGAACTGAAGAAAGAACTGTTGTTAACCAAAATTCAAAACTAAGAACGCAAAAGAGAACGCGATGCGCTCAAAGCGGAGCTCGCATAGCTTTTATAACTAGATATTAACTAAATCACTGTTGGAAGAGAGTGAGATGTATTATATTAAAATTACATTTCATTTTTTGCTTTTATTTAATTTAACATTGAAATGGGTAATATTTATTCTATTTAGTTATTATTAATTTTAACTTTATAATTCACTTTAAAATGAACGAAATTTCAGAGCTTAACCGCAAATGTGTTGATATTTAGGTGTAAATCACACTAAAGAAACAAGTAATACAATAACTTCTAACTAATTTAAACCTACCAACAGAAACTAATTACACACTAGCGCTTAAAAAGCTTGATAATTCAATAAAAAACGAACACGCCCTATAAACAAAAATAAATCAGTAATAACGCTTAATTCAAAAATTAAATAACGAAATATTGAGTTTAAGATGCGATTCATCCTAAATGGAAGATGAAATATTCAACTCTCACAATAAGTTGAAGTAGTTATCTAACACTGTTAACATTGAATCTGATTTTTAATATGTTATGAAGAAATAATAGGAAACTGTGAAATGGTAGGAAGCGCACATGAATATTTTAAAAAACTCAATTGCTACTAAAGACAACATAATCCTTGAACTGGTTGAATGAGCAATACAAACATAAATTTTGTGTTAATACTATTTGTATAGTTTAATAACATTTGTTTTTAATGGAATCTCAAATAGATTATTCGACAATAATATCATGACTAATAATATCATGATCTGACTTACTCAACTGCTTCATATTCAAAATTATTCTTTGATAACACAATATTTAAATGTGATGGATTGTTGTTGTTGAGTGAGTCATGTTATTATTTAAATTCAAAAATCTTAGAAAATTAACACCGACTTTATTTAATTGACAACCATTGCATTATCTTCCAATCATATTAATTATTCACTCCAAGATGAAAAAACACTTGTTTTCATTTGTAAGTAGTTACGAGCAATATGCCAATAGCCTCCTCCTACAAGGCTCCAACAAAAACTAGCGATATTTATTCAATAAGGTGGCGTTCGAGCAATCATCCAATATTTAGTTTAGTAGACCAAAAGAGTGGACCACGGAGAGGAAACTTGAACAACTGAGCAAATATCAGAAACAACCCCAAATTTAAACCGAAAACATCGAAGAATTCGTTCGGAATTTCAGCAACGACTCTTTTAGAACACCCACTCATAAAGCTCGTCCAAAACGTTCATACACAAGCAAAAATTAAGTAAAAAAGAAGAAAACTTGTCCTTTGAAGTTAAAGGAGCAGAAAACGGAGTTTGCTGTTGTTTGTCAAACATCAGCGGTGTGATTAATCTGAGTAAAGAATTCGAGTGATAGAAGGATTCAGGTTGTTTTTATTTTCGAGTACCCAGTGCATATACATATGTGTAATAATTATTATAATAATACATCTATATACATCTCATGATTCTATAAATATCTATAAATTATCATTTTTAATTCTGACTAATAATATCATTGCTACTTTATTAACGCGCCATATTGAATATATTTTAAATACATCATACAATCTTATAATTGATTCAATATACCTTACACTTTATAAATAGAACTGCGTCCTAAATTAGAGTCTTATAATTATATTATAATTATATTCAACACTCCTAGAATGAAAAAGAGTGCAATTCCATTTGTGGATGAATTTTCGAAGTATGCAAACAACATGATACTCCGAGACTCATTCGACTCTGCGAGTTACTTAAATGATAACGTCCGTTTTGAAAAATCAATGAGTATGTAGTTTAATATTCCGAACGATTGGTCATATGATCAAAAACTAAATTAACTAAACAAATACAAATAAAAACCACGTCTGAACCCCGAAAATATTGAATAATTTGTTCGAACGTTCAGTTCTGAGTCTCTGAGCTCATATAAAATTCTTCCATCCAGAAAACGATTGCGACGATCTTACATTAAAAGTGATCAGAGCTTTGAAAGTGATCTTTCATTTGAAGTTAAAGGATCAACAAAAGGATCTTCGAATAAAATAAATTGTAGCTTATCAAACGCGAGTGGAGTAATTAACTTAAGCGGATAATTTGAATGAGTGTTTTGATTTTCGAAATCTAGAACCCTATTTAATAGTTATATAATAGTTTTATGTTATTCAAAACATAATAACATGACTCACTCAACAGCAACAATCCAACAATACATCTAAACGCAATAAATAGGTATATACTAGTTATTTTACTATAGCTAAGTAAAAATAATATATATTTTAATAATTCTTGTGGTTAATAATATTCCAGTTAATTAAAATGGTTTTCATCTTTTTTCCAATCTAAGTGATTCTGCTTCCTCATTTATGTAACAGCTTTAATGTATTTACTATGTGTGATTTAACATCTTTTTTAATAGAGCTCCAAGGCTCAGCCGTTTTCAGGCTTTCCTCATCAGGAAAGTTTTCTTTATTTACAAGGATTTTTGATTTAAAAGTTTTCTTTCGCCCAAGACTTGGAATTGATTTATTCCGTTTAGATTCTATTCCACACCACGAAATGAAAAATTGCAATATGCCCACTTCCCATTAAGAATGTGAGTTCTGGCGCAAGGAAAACGGATGGATTTGAGCGCAAAAATCTAATATTCAGAATTAGCATTAAAAATATATAAGTTTGCATTGCAACTTTTATATAACCACCAGTTTCCCATAATAATTGAATGATAGCACTTAAGTAACATATCTAAATCTAGCTTACTCACTTTATGGAGCTAATTAAACCATGGACCTGTAAACATGAACCATTAACAAAATTTCTACTTACTCAATTTATGTTGCAAATATACCATAAATTAAGATTTTTCAATTTTATTTTTATCTTAAAGTTATTCAATTAGCGTACAAAGATATATTAATCAAAAAATGATATAATTACAATACGAGCTTACACATATTAATATCCATATTAAGCTTTATATAAAATGGATTTCTTTGAAGATGTGGAACTAAGATAAAATTAAAAGTTAATATTTCATATATTAAGTTTGAAATATAAGTTGCCACCAAAGGAAATCAATATATCACTCCTCTAAACTCGTTAAGAAATTGCACATCAAAGATACGAAAGCCACTTTATGACCAATAAGACACGATTCAACGTGATGTTACTCTGAACCTTATATACCCTTTTACATGACAAACTAATTTAGACACGTGTTGGTTAGAAAGGTAGGCAATTTGGGGTAATATTCTAAATCTTGGTGTGGGAAAAACCATTATTTACGTCGAAAACTTTATTTTAAAGAAAACTTTCCAAATGAGGAAAGCTTGTAAATGGCTGAGCCTTGGAGGTCTAATATCAAGTAACTATTTTACTTTATTCTATGGTATGCAATGTGAACATATATACATAATATTAATAATATTACGTATGTGTGTAGCGGTTTAATTAGTTTTTTACTATGATTTTTAAGAGACATTTTAGATCTATTTTGTAGAAAGTTTCAAAACATTCATTGTAAAGTTGATAAAGTTAATCAATGTGAATATTAATACTAATTTAATATATTTGTGTGAGCATATAATACACACCAAATCTCTATTTTGATTTAAAATACACTAAAAATTATATATAGTGAATATACTAACTCATAAATTATTATTGCATTACTTTTCACACCATAAGAAATGAAAAAGAGTTAGCTCCCAATTGTAAATGAATTTTCAAAATTTGCTACCAATATGATATTGTAGGACTCGTATAATACTTAAAAGTATATAAAAAGTAATGTCAGTTTTGAGAATTCTATGCGTATGCAATTTAGTTTTTCTAATGACTGGTCCATTGACTAAAAGTTAACTTAATTATACAAATATAAATAAAAACAACAACAATTAGAACCTGAAAATATGGAATAGTTTGTAAGAACGTTCGGTTCTGAATCTTTAATTTCTCAAAAAGCAATTAGTAGGTCTTCGCCCAGAAAACGTTCACGACGCTCGTACATCAAAAATGAAATAGTGTTTGAAAATGACATATATTTTGAAGTTATAGGGGCTTCAAAAGAATTAATGTGTGATCTGTCAAACGTAAGTTGTGATCTGAGTAAAGAATTTGACTGATTATTAAAATATTATATAATATTATATAATATAATATTATTATATTTTGATTTGCCTTTAAATATGTATTTATTAACTTACAACTAACTTATCCATACTCATCACTGAAATACAATAAATAACCTAATATTAATGAAACTGAGGTTATCTAAAATATGTTCATAATCACCATTATTGCTAGATTAGTATTAAATATAACAGATAATATCGAAAAAAATATTTTCTGAATCTTTAATCGTTGTTACTAAAATCTCAAATTGTTTCGGAAAAGTCTCACAAGTAAACTAGAAATGTTTATTTGTCATTTCATGTGGTTTCAGATATTTTGAGATATCTCACAAATAGAATTGATGACTACTGCAGAAATCAGCATATAAGAGGGGTCCCTTTTCATTTATAAGGGGACACCCCTCCAAAAAAGCTCATTTTTGCCCAATTACCAAATGCATAAATATCATATTAGAATGTTCAAAATCATGTCAAAATGGATGTCAATATTTTAAAAAAGACGCTAACAATTAAAATACGTCACTAATTCAGCTAAGCTTATGAATTTATTAATTTTTCTTGATAAAATATAATAATTGTAATTTAAGCTATTATCACTATAAAAATTATCATACATAAACTATAGCATACGTAGGCATTGTATTAATTATGTCATGACGAAATTAGTGAAATGCCTAGGCGTGTCAAAAATCTCGTGATCATAATTAAATTTTCATAAATATTATATTCAATTCGTTATTATATTCAATTCTTTATTCGAAAACAATTCAGGAATTGTCACATATCTCGGGCAAGAATTCGGTCAAGACGCAAAACCATTGACGGATCAAATACTAGCAAACGTACAAGAAAGAATAGGAAGCCTATTTGATCTTGATATCTCATTACACAACCGATACACACTATACGAAAAATGTATCCTAACATGTGCAAACTATGGACCACTTGTAGATGTATGCGACGATACGCAAGAGAATATCAAGAAATATCTCTAAATAGACGATGAGCTAATTAAAGGCCTCCGGAAAATTATAGAAGTAAACGTGCCTAAAGAAGAACTGATGCAGTTTGCTCTATCCCACAAATGTAAAGGTGGAGCTCATTAAATATACCCAGGACAACACTACAACCTCATGAAATAAGACCAGTACGAGAAAGAACGACTCATAAACGAACTCGAAGGCGAAACACTGGATAAAATTGGACATGACGAGGATAACGAAGCTAATTCTAGACAAAAAAAAACTAGCTAGAACGTTCCTCTCCAAAACAAGACAAGATGGAGTTGACTACGAGAATAAGTTCGGCACCTACGACGAAATAACACCTCGTATAGCATATACCCTTCAAAACTATAGAAGACAACTTCCTAACGAAGCTTTCCGTTACCTGACCAACACCAGGTTCGTCAAAGAAAAGAAAGACCTAATCCCAACATAATGTCCAAACTGTGGCGGAAAGAACTCGCCATACCATGAAACGAACTGCAAAAAGGCTCAAGAATACCACATAGGTGTTCACGATAAAATTGTTGATCACATCGAACAAGTCTTAAGACAATACAAGGCAGTAAAAGTCTCAAAACAAAATCAAAACCGCCTATATGACGGTATAAAACCTGACATTGCGATAAACTATCGCGGCGAAAGAATCTACCTGGACGTTGGGGTCACGTGGTACAAAGAAAAGTACTATAAAGCAAAGGTCAAACACTACTAAGGTTATGAGGCCAAAATCATACCAATTATAGTGGGCAAAAACTGTACGCTACACAAGGAAAGCCACCTGTTTTTAAAGGAACTGAAGGTAAACATGCAAACATTCTACGCCGAGATTGGATATAAAATCTCGAGGTACGCTCAAATGTGTAACAACTCACTCTACAAAAAGCGAAATCTTGAAAAGGAAACAAACCTTGAAGAAGCACCGATTGGCAAGCTGGACATGAATAAATTCGCTCCTCTGGCAGACTTGGGAGAAGATAACGATAAAAGCGAAAAATAACCTATCGAAAAATTCTTATTCCAACAAAACAAATGGAATAACTCTCACGTCTCACAAAGTGACAGCTACACATTCACATCCCAGATGGGCGAAAATAAGAGAAGGAAGAGCAACCATCAAAAAGCCAATACATCGGCAAGACAAATAAATCGGCAAAACAAGTTCGCGTCACTGAACTCAGAGGACTCCAGCTCAAATAGTGGAAACTTCTCGCACTACTAAGAGCAGCCGCATAGGAAGGAATATAATGCTCATCGAACCGATCATCGGAAGCCTGATAAAGTGGACTACAGTGCTATATCGGAAGCTTCTGAAGCACTTCAATCTCTGATCTAATCATGCTCAAGTTCAATGAAAAAGTCCTTCAAACAAAACAACCAATCGTTCAGATCACAAAAACAAACTGAACACAACAAGAAAAACAAGCAAAACAACCAGAGCAACACGGAATAAAGCAAACCAAAATGCTCTCAACAAAACCAAAGCAAGAAGAATTAAATTAAAGAACTCGTCAAATCATTTAACAAAATTCTTAACGGTAACCAAAAACCAAAAGGAAACTCATTCACTGGATAACAGAATCACAACAGCTCCACAAAACAACGGGCAACAACCGATCAAAATCCATATATCTACATCAAATAATGTGAGATGAACAACTGCTTTGATTGCAAACAACAAAACAAAAACAATGATGCTTACAAGAAAAACTGGAAGAAACACTCTTGGAACCAAGCAGACGTAGTCTAAAAGCTGACAAAAGTTTTACAAAAAACTTTGAAACAACAAGGCAACTATTTCGATCGAAACAACAACTAAGGGAAACTGTTCAACTCCCTAAACGAATACAGATACAATGATATTAAATCAAAACGCAACGATGACTCATTCATGTACGTCAAAATACCAATAGGCTAGACCAACTTCAGCAAGCAAAACAAAGGAGGAAACAAGTCGTTTGGAGGTTATAAGTAAGGAAACTTCAACCAAAAATTCATATGAGGAGCTAGGCAGCTGTCATATTGACTGGATAACCGCTATATGAACTGGCTCCGTGAGGGGCCATGATAACTGGATCGTGTATCAAAATACTGATAGATTAAAAGTATAAGCAAACATTGAAGAAGCAAATTGAAGAGAAAAATTGAATCACTAGATTGATTATTAAAGTAGAGGAAAATATTCTGCCATCTAACGATGGTATTTTATAGCGTGTGTGTAGAGGCACATGTTATGAGCTAAGATAGCTCTCAGTTACGCGTGTGGAAATGGGGATTTCGGATGCTGAGTGAGGACTTATTTGTTCATCTACGCAGTATACAATACCTCTCACATTATTGCATTGAATGAGATATTACAATAGATACTTTCGAAAAATTCAAAATTGAATTTTTGTATGTTCAGTTTTGTATGTTCTGTTAACCAAGTCATTTAAGCTCTTAAAATTAAATTTAAAGGCGTTAACATTTGTTTCTGAAAAATGAAAATTATTATTTAATAAAATACAGATTAAGTGATACTTATCCAGAAGCAAGAAATACTAGTACAGACTATGAAATTTTAATATCACATCGCAAACAAATTAATGCGCTGTTGAAAGTATTGAAGGTTAAAGTGATATTAATTTAACACTTATCAATTTCTTATAACTCAATAGTTAGCCCAAAAATAGCAAAATTATTGTCATTAGATACATTACTTATAATTTATGAAGATTTAATCATTTAACTATTTATGAATATGTGTTAAATTTTATTAGAAGTTTACAAAGTAATATTATTTACAATAACTTAATTTATTTATTTGTTTCTTTAGCAATATTGATATTGTATATTATTTAATAAAATACCTGAATTACAATAATTAAATTACATATTATCAACAATTTTAAACAATATTAAAATAGAAGAAAACATATTATATATCAATAAAAGAAAGTTGTTATAAAAGATAACAACTTTAAGTTTGGTTATTTATACATTGTAATATCATCTTGCATTGATATCAAAGCTTAGATAGCTCTCAGTTACACGTGTAGAAATGTGGATTTCAGATGCTGAGTGAGGATTTATAAACGCGTTTAATTATTGTTTGAATTTCACGTAAAATATTTTTAATGAAATCAATATTAATCTTTAATTGTTATAAATATTTAGCATTATGATATGCCAATGAAATAACGATTACAAACAGGTTTTAAAATATGTGATTTGAATGAAATAATCACTCAGAAGCACCCTATATGTAGTTTGCGTCATCACAAGCTTTGTTATCGTTATATTATAGTTTTGACCATAATCAATTCCTCAATAAGTATGTGTGAATTAATACGGAGTTAAGAGTGGCGTTTCTCTGTTCTATGTTTGGATTCGTGAATAGTCTTGATTGATGAGAGGAAGAGGGAATGATTACATTAAGCCTAAGTATTGATGATAAGGTTACAGTTTAATAAGTCATTATATTTTTAAAAAGAAGTCATAAATATTTTAAAAGGCAATTATATAATATTGGAGCTATTTAATATATTTATTCACAATTTTGACATATTAATGTAAATTCATTTTCGGTATTAATTCTCAGTATTATTCAAAATACTAGAAATCAGAAGGAAACCATGAACACTTATGATATAAATAATAAAATGACTCACTCAACATGATAATTATTGTGTGATAAATAAATATCAGGTATTTTACTAAAATCAAGTATATATATTAATAATTCTTGTATTTGATAATTTTCCAATCAATATGTTCATTATACTAATTTAAGAGTTGCTACTGATGATGACATAGTCAAGGCTAAACCTACTATAGAACTGTTATTCATGATTTTTGTGAGAGGAATTGAATTAATTTTGAAAACTGCAAGCTAAGGCTCTATAACCTAATTCCCCCAACAGGGTATATATACAGAAAAAGGCAACAATAAACTGGAGGACACGTCCACTAAGTAAAACTGACAAACCCACCCAGACCAAAGTAATCCCCAACGCGAAAGGCAATGACAAGAAAAATTAGTCTCTCAAAGAGAAAATCCCAATTTTTAAAGAGAATTGCAAAGTAAATTTGATATAGCAGCGGCAGTGATGTGTAAATTCAAAGATACCGAAAAGAAGCATGATGACAAGAAGATCACTTTAAAGACAAACAATGTCGAAGCCCAGTCTGAAAACGAGAAAAAACTGAAGTAAGTTAGAAAGCTGAACCTACGAGGAATACGCTAGATTAAAAGATCACGAAAACCAAAATCTAGCGAAAAGTCTCCTCAAAAGGAAACTTAGAAAAAGAAAGAGGATAAGTAGCCTGTCTAAGGAAATCCTATCAAATCATAGCCAAAAGATGGTCCAAATGAATAAAAAACGATAACTGACACAAAATATGAAACCAAGCCTATTTAACGAAAGCCTAGAAGAAGCTCCAAATGGAATATCAGAAATAGTTTATCTAACAAGGAAGATATCAACTCGTCTAAACCCTTGGAAATAGCTCATCCATCCCCGGCAATATACCCCAAAATAAGGAATATGCAAAAACAAATAAACTAAAATGGACCACAGGTACCTAATCAAGTTAATGAAACAATGCATCAAAGGTAACCATCATCAAATAATACCAATACAATGAATCAACCTCTCGTGCAAGCCGAAGAAAATAACGAGCAAAGAGAAACTGAAAAGCGAGAACCAGTTTCTGGAAATTAAGTTAGCGAATCAGGTGAAACTGGTCCGCTAATGACTCAGTGAGGGCCCTGCTGAGTCTTTACTGAGTGGGCATAAATGACGGGTTGAACCCGTTTTGAAAGTGGAAACACGGGCGTGCGAGAGCCTTTGCTTTGCTTTCGAATATCTCAATGAAGTCTGTTTTTATCGTCTCGAGGAAGTGATATATAGAAAATAACTTTCGAAATATAAACAACAGCCAGAAGAAAATAATATATTATATAACCAACAGAAATTTCACATCCTTTGAACCAATATAACAATATCAGCAACCGTTTTATGATTAATTAACAACGTTGTGACAGATAGAAACATTTACTCCGTTTATATAGTTGAGCCCATCTGTGATTGTGTTGTCAAATGTATATTAGATTGCTCCATCATTACTAAATACAATACCTATATAGACATATTGTCCTTATGAAATCAAAGATACTGACAAAATTCGTGTATTTGTCACAGTTATAATTTAATTTCGAATATATGAGATCAAACCTGCGCAATATGCACTAGAAGGCGATTAAGTTACCAAACTTTAGTTAATTATTTATATTTCCTGAACCAAAAGTGTAGAATCATATTAACAAGCAACTAAGCCTCCGGAGCTGGCAAATACATTCCCACCAAAAGATTTAATGTCAATCTGTTTAATGGTACAAAATAGTATTGTTGCAGGAAATTGATGGGTATCACCTACAAGTCCTCCAGATACTGACCATTTAAATGAATTATTAGAAAATAGAGATATATTATATACATAACACGACTAAACATTTAATAGATTACTCGTTGCACCAATTACACCACCTTAGACTGTATCATTCGCATCACTTGCAAAAATATTAGATGATGTGAATATACTTTAATTAATTGATCCTGTGGATGTTAAAGCTGCAAACAGTCCCAACTACAAAGTCCCAGTTAAGTAAGAATTTTCTACTGTTATATTTTAAGCATACCAATTTTTTGAATTTAATATTCCAGCAATAGCTCCAATATTAAGTCCTTTATTTTAGAATATCAACATTTATATAATTATATTTTTGAGATTAGTTGAAAGTCCATTACTATAACCTATCATTCCAATAGAATGAAACGTGCCTTGTTATAATTAATAGTGCACAGATATCATCGAAAATAGTAAATTTCCGTTATTATTTCCAACCATACCAAATTCAAAAATTTGTGAACTCTAATTAGATATTACATAAAACGATGCACATATCTAAAATAGGTTACTATCACTATTATTAATATAACCTAATAGTTAACCAGAATTATTTGTGAATTAAGTCATTATTTAATCATATTAAATAATTGTAATGTCCACAACTAATATTTATGACGAATTTAAGTAACATACTAATCCACCATATTACATAAAATTAGTAATAGTTGACATAATAGCAGTTATTTAATTGCTACTACTTACGTCCCCTATATAAATCGACATGTGATTAACTTTTATATTACTATTATTTACTTATGATAGCAATAATGATGATTGATTGCCAACTTAAAATATAGAAACATTTATAAAAATATTATTTAAATTTACTATACTATTTGTTTAAACATACAATGCACCTAACGCTACAGTACTTTAACTAATATAACATCCTTATAATTTGTATCCGTTGACCATAAGGTTTCCTTGAACAACATTAATAAGATTTAATGATCCAACTGAACTACGATTAATATTTATATCGATCAACAAATTAGAAATATTTGACGATGTGGTTGTTACTTAAAGAATACTTAATGTGCATCCATAATTGATATTAATTGAAGATTCTAATTTAGACATAATTATCATTTAATTGATCTTTTATTGAATATTTTTACTTACAATTGCTCCATCACCAAATGCAATAGTAGTCAGTTATATTTTAATGTTAAAAAATATAGTTTAACGTTAAAATAATGTATAATTAGTGGCAGTAGACAGTATATCAATAAATGCATTTTTAATAACTTAGGTATCAAATACATATCCATATTGGAAATCAGTACTTTAAACAGATTATGTAATAGAATTAATGTCAAAAAATTTAAATGTATATAGCTATTACTAACATTCAAACCAAATCTCTTATTCATATGTATTTAAAACTACATTCTACAATAATACTAGTTATTCTGATAATGATTATATTTATTAATCTTTAATGCTGATATTACCAGATAAAGCACTGTAAATCAATGTAACATTGTTGCTTATTCTTTGATCAATAGTTTCTAAATGTCCATTGACTTTACTATCATATTCTGAAATATTACTTAAAATTAATTCTTACAGACTATTATATTGATTAAAACATTATTATGAAAGAATTGAGACGTTATTATATATTCTCTAATCCATAGTTTACTGGTTATTTTACATAGTAACTTTTATAGCTGATATATTTTCTTATTAAATATTCAATTTCTCTTCTAAATTTATCAATATTAAATTTAAACTGCTTTCCAAATTGTTATTAGTAGCCTCTATTGCTAAGTTCATAGACTCGATTTATAATTAAATCGTAGTAATAGAAGTTATTTATTACTATGATGATTCATATATATTTGAAAATTATAATGCAACATCTATACATTTTGTATTGTTTAAAACATAATATGGTTTACAAACACAATAATTACCATTGAATATAAATGAATCAACGCATAAATATGTATTATTGCTCTATAATTTACCATTTATTAGTTAATCAACACAAAGACCATATACGTAAAATGCATTTGCACAAATAAATTAACAACTAAATACAATATCAAATGAAAGTTATAAAAGTGAATGAGTTTCTTATTAAATATTTGAACAAACAGTCACATTATTTATAAATATAGTAATATTAACAGTTATAAATAATACAATGTTTGCGTTATTATCACTTATATTATTATACCCTACAATATTCATATCAGATAATTAAAAGTTTAACTATTATTCCAAAACTTTAGTTACTAAGCCTGCAGAACTTTAACTAGAAAATCTATATTGTAAAGATGTTGTTGAAATGGTAATAATTAATGCTGAATTATGAAGAAGACCAGACAATACTTATCCAGAAGCAAGAAATACTAGTACAGACTATGAAATTTTAATATCACATCGCAAACAAATTAATGCGCTGTTGAAAGTATTGAAGGTTAAAGTGATATTAATTTAACACTTATCAATTTCTTATAACTCAATAGTTAGCCCAAAAATAGCAAAATTATTGTCATTAGATACATTACTTATAATTTATGAAGATTTAATCATTTAACTATTTATGAATATGTGTTAAATTTTATTAGAAGTTTACAAAGTAATATTATTTACAATAACTTAATTTATTTATTTGTTTCTTTAGCAATATTGATATTGTATATTATTTAATAAAATACCTGAATTACAATAATTAAATTACATATTATCAACAATTTTAAACAATATTAAAATAGAAGAAAACATATTATATATCAATAAAAGAAAGTTGTTATAAAAGATAACAACTTTAAGTTTGGTTATTTATACATTGTAATATCATCTTGCATTGATATCAGAGCTTAGATAGCTCTCAGTTACACGTGTAGAAATGTGGATTTCAGATGCTGAGTGAGGATTTATAAACGCGTTTAATTATTGTTTGAATTTCACGTAAAATATTTTTAATGAAATCAATATTAATCTTTAATTGTTATAAATATTTAGCATTATGATATGCCAATGAAATAACGATTACAAACAGGTTTTAAAATATGTGATTTGAATGAAATAATCACTCAGAAGCACCCTATATGTAGTTTGCGTCATCACAAGCTTTGTTATCGTTATATTATAGTTTTGACCATAATCAATTCCTCAATAAGTATGTGTGAATTAATACGGAGTTAAGAGTGGCGTTTCTCTGTTCTATGTTTGGATTCGTGAATAGTCTTGATTGATGAGAGGAAGAGGGAATGATTACATTAAGCCTAAGTATTGATGATAAGGTTACAGTTTAATAAGTCATTATATTTTTAAAAAGAAGTCATAAATATTTTAAAAGGCAATTATATAATATTGGAGCTATTTAATATATTTATTCACAATTTTGACATATTAATGTAAATTCATTTTCGGTATTAATTCTCAGTATTATTCAAAATACTAGAAATCAGAAGGAAACCATGAACACTTATGATATAAATAATAAAATGACTCACTCAACATGATAATTATTGTGTGATAAATAAATATCAGGTATTTTACTAAAATCAAGTATATATATTAATAATTTTTGTATTTGATAATTTTCCAATCAATATGTTCATTATACTAATTTAAGAGTTGCTACTGATGATGACATAGTCAAGGCTAAACCTACTATAGAACTGTTATTCATGATTTTTGTGAGAGGAATTGAATTAATTTTGAAAACTGCAAGCTAAGGCTCTATAACCTAATTCCCCCAACAGGGTATATATACAGAAAAAGGCAACAATAAACTGGAGGACACGTCCACTAAGTAAAACTGACAAACCCACCCAGACCAAAGTAATCCCCAACGCGAAAGGCAATGACAAGAAAAATTAGTCTCTCAAAGAGAAAATCCCAATTTTTAAAGAGAATTGCAAAGTAAATTTGATATAGCAGCGGCAGTGACGTGTAAATTCAAAGATACCGAAAAGAAGCATGATGACAAGAAGATCACTTTAAAGACAAACAATGTCAGGCCCAGTCTGAAAACGAGAAAAAAACTGAAGTAAAGTTAGAAAGCTGAACCTACGAGGAATACGCTAGATTAAAAGATCCCACGAAAACCAAAATCTGGCGAAAAGTCTCCTCAAAGGAAACTTAGAAAAGAAAAGAGGATAAGTAGCCTGTCACAAAGGAAATCCTATCAAATCATAGCCAAAAGATGGTCAAATGAATAAAACGATAACTGACACAAAATATGAAACCAAAAGCCTATTTAACGAAAGCCTAGAAGAAGCTCAAATGGAATATCGAAATAGTTTATCTAACAAGGAAGATATCAACTCCGTCTAAGCCCTTGGAAATGGCTCATCCATCCCGGCAATATACCCCAAAATAAGGAATATGCAAAAACAAAATAAACTAAAATGGACCACGAATTTACCTAATCAAACAATGAAACAATGCATCAAAGGTAACCATCATCAAATAATACCAATACAATGAATCAACCTCTCGTGCAAGCCGAAGAAAATAACGAGCAAAGAGAAACTGAAAAGCGAGAACCAGTTTCTGGAAATTAAGTTAGCGAATCAGGTGAAACTGGTCCGCTAATGACTCAGTGAGGGCCCTGCTGGGTCTTTACTGAGTGGGCATAAATGACGGGTTGAACCCGTTTTGAAAGTGGAAACACGGGCGTGCGAGAGCCTTTGCTTTGCTTTCGAATATCTCAATGAAGTCTGTTTTTATCGTCTCGAGGAAGTGATATATAGAAAATAACTTTCGAAATATAAACAACAGCCAGAAGAAAATAATATATTATATAACCAACAGAAATTTCACATCCTTTGAACCAATATAACAATATCAGCAACCGTTTTATGATTAATTAACAACGTTGTGACAGATAGAAACATTTACTCCGTTTATATAGTTGAGCCCATCTGTGATTGTGTTGTCAAATGTATATTAGATTGCTCCATCATTACTAAATACAATACCTATATAGACATATTGTCCTTATGAAATCAAAGATACTGACAAAATTCGTGTATTTGTCACAGTTATAATTTAATTTCGAATATATGAGATCAAACCTGCGCAATATGCACTAGAAGGCGATTAAGTTACCAAACTTTAGTTAATTATTTATATTTCCTGAACCAAAAGTGTAGAATCATATTAACAAGCAACTAAGCCTCCGGAGCTGGCAAATACATTCCCACCAAAAGATTTAATGTCAATCTGTTTAATGGTACAAAATAGTATTGTTGCAGGAAATTGATGGGTATCACCTACAAGTCCTCCAGATACTGACCATTTAAATGAATTATTAGAAAATAGAGATATATTATATACATAACACGACTAAACATTTAATAGATTACTCGTTGCACCAATTACACCACCTTAGACTGTATCATTCGCATCACTTGCAAAAATATTAGATGATGTGAATATACTTTAATTAATTGATCCTGTGGATGTTAAAGCTGCAAACAGTCCCAACTACAAAGTCCCAGTTAAGTAAGAATTTTCTACTGTTATATTTTAAGCATACCAATTTTTTGAATTTAATATTCCAGCAATAGCTCCAATATTAAGTCCTTTATTTTAGAATATCAACATTTATATAATTATATTTTTGAGATTAGTTGAAAGTCCATTACTATAACCTATCATTCCAATAGAATGAAACGTGCCTTGTTATAATTAATAGTGCACAGATATCATCGAAAATAGTAAATTTCCGTTATTATTTCCAACCATACCAAATTCAAAAATTTGTGAACTCTAATTAGATATTACATAAAACGATGCACATATCTAAAATAGGTTACTATCACTATTATTAATATAACCTAATAGTTAACCAGAATTATTTGTGAATTAAGTCATTATTTAATCATATTAAATAATTGTAATGTCCACAACTAATATTTATGACGAATTTAAGTAACATACTAATCCACCATATTACATAAAATTAGTAATAGTTGACATAATAGCAGTTATTTAATTGCTACTACTTACGTCCCCTATATAAATCGACATGTGATTAACTTTTATATTACTATTATTTACTTATGATAGCAATAATGATGATTGATTGCCAACTTAAAATATAGAAACATTTATAAAAATATTATTTAAATTTACTATACTATTTGTTTAAACATACAATGCACCTAACGCTACAGTACTTTAACTAATATAACATCCTTATAATTTGTATCCGTTGACCATAAGGTTTCCTTGAACAACATTAATAAGATTTAATGATCCAACTGAACTACGATTAATATTTATATCGATCAACAAATTAGAAATATTTGACGATGTGGTTGTTACTTAAAGAATACTTAATGTGCATCCATAATTGATATTAATTGAAGATTCTAATTTAGACATAATTATCATTTAATTGATCTTTTATTGAATATTTTTACTTACAATTGCTCCATCACCAAATGCAATAGTAGTCAGTTATATTTTAATGTTAAAAAATATAGTTTAACGTTAAAATAATGTATAATTAGTGGCAGTAGACAGTATATCAATAAATGCATTTTTAATAACTTAGGTATCAAATACATATCCATATTGGAAATCAGTACTTTAAACAGATTATGTAATAGAATTAATGTCAAAAAATTTAAATGTATATAGCTATTACTAACATTCAAACCAAATCTCTTATTCATATGTATTTAAAACTACATTCTACAATAATACTAGTTATTCTGATAATGATTATATTTATTAATCTTTAATGCTGATATTACCAGATAAAGCACTGTAAATCAATGTAACATTGTTGCTTATTCTTTGATCAATAGTTTCTAAATGTCCATTGACTTTACTATCATATTCTGAAATATTACTTAAAATTAATTCTTACAGACTATTATATTGATTAAAACATTATTATGAAAGAATTGAGACGTTATTATATATTCTCTAATCCATAGTTTACTGGTTATTTTACATAGTAACTTTTATAGCTGATATATTTTCTTATTAAATATTCAATTTCTCTTCTAAATTTATCAATATTAAATTTAAACTGCTTTCCAAATTGTTATTAGTAGCCTCTATTGCTAAGTTCATAGACTCGATTTATAATTAAATCGTAGTAATAGAAGTTATTTATTACTATGATGATTCATATATATTTGAAAATTATAATGCAACATCTATACATTTTGTATTGTTTAAAACATAATATGGTTTACAAACACAATAATTACCATTGAATATAAATGAATCAACGCATAAATATGTATTATTGCTCTATAATTTACCATTTATTAGTTAATCAACACAAAGACCATATACGTAAAATGCATTTGCACAAATAAATTAACAACTAAATACAATATCAAATGAAAGTTATAAAAGTGAATGAGTTTCTTATTAAATATTTGAACAAACAGTCACATTATTTATAAATATAGTAATATTAACAGTTATAAATAATACAATGTTTGCGTTATTATCACTTATATTATTATACCCTACAATATTCATATCAGATAATTAAAAGTTTAACTATTATTCCAAAACTTTAGTTACTAAGCCTGCAGAACTTTAACTAGAAAATCTATATTGTAAAGATGTTGTTGAAATGGTAATAATTAATGCTGAATTATGAAGAAGACCAGACAATACTTATCCAGAAGCAAGAAATACTAGTACAGACTATGAAATTTTAATATCACATCGCAAACAAATTAATGCGCTGTTGAAAGTATTGAAGGTTAAAGTGATATTAATTTAACACTTATCAATTTCTTATAACTCAATAGTTAGCCCAAAAATAGCAAAATTATTGTCATTAGATACATTACTTATAATTTATGAAGATTTAATCATTTAACTATTTATGAATATGTGTTAAATTTTATTAGAAGTTTACAAAGTAATATTATTTACAATAACTTAATTTATTTATTTGTTTCTTTAGCAATATTGATATTGTATATTATTTAATAAAATACCTGAATTACAATAATTAAATTACATATTATCAACAATTTTAAACAATATTAAAATAGAAGAAAACATATTATATATCAATAAAAGAAAGTTGTTATAAAAGATAACAACTTTAAGTTTGGTTATTTATACATTGTAATATCATCTTGCATTGATATCAGAGCTTAGATAGCTCTCAGTTACACGTGTAGAAATGTGGATTTCAGATGCTGAGTGAGGATTTATAAACGCGTTTAATTATTGTTTGAATTTCACGTAAAATATTTTTAATGAAATCAATATTAATCTTTAATTGTTATAAATATTTAGCATTATGATATGCCAATGAAATAACGATTACAAACAGGTTTTAAAATATGTGATTTGAATGAAATAATCACTCAGAAGCACCCTATATGTAGTTTGCGTCATCACAAGCTTTGTTATCGTTATATTATAGTTTTGACCATAATCAATTCCTCAATAAGTATGTGTGAATTAATACGGAGTTAAGAGTGGCGTTTCTCTGTTCTATGTTTGGATTCGTGAATAGTCTTGATTGATGAGAGGAAGAGGGAATGATTACATTAAGCCTAAGTATTGATGATAAGGTTACAGTTTAATAAGTCATTATATTTTTAAAAAGAAGTCATAAATATTTTAAAAGGCAATTATATAATATTGGAGCTATTTAATATATTTATTCACAATTTTGACATATTAATGTAAATTCATTTTCGGTATTAATTCTCAGTATTATTCAAAATACTAGAAATCAGAAGGAAACCATGAACACTTATGATATAAATAATAAAATGACTCACTCAACATGATAATTATTGTGTGATAAATAAATATCAGGTATTTTACTAAAATCAAGTATATATATTAATAATTTTTGTATTTGATAATTTTCCAATCAATATGTTCATTATACTAATTTAAGAGTTGCTACTGATGATGACATAGTCAAGGCTAAACCTACTATAGAACTGTTATTCATGATTTTTGTGAGAGGAATTGAATTAATTTTGAAAACTGCAAGCTAAGGCTCTATAACCTAATTCCCCCAACAGGGTATATATACAGAAAAAGGCAACAATAAACTGGAGGACACGTCCACTAAGTAAAACTGACAAACCCACCCAGACCAAAGTAATCCCCAACGCGAAAGGCAATGACAAGAAAAATTAGTCTCTCAAAGAGAAAATCCCAATTTTTAAAGAGAATTGCAAAGTAAATTTGATATAGCAGCGGCAGTGACGTGTAAATTCAAAGATACCAAAAAGAAGCATGATGACAAGAAGATCACTTTAAAGATAAACAATGTCGAAGCCCAGTCTGAAAACGAGAAAAAACTGAAGTAAGTTAGAAAGCTGAACCTACGAGGAATACGCTAGATTAAAAGATCACGAAAACCAAAATCTAGCGAAAAGTCTCCTCAAAAGGAAACTTAGAAAAAGAAAGAGGATAAGTAGCCTGTCTAAGGAAATCCTATCAAATCATAGCCAAAAGATGGTCCAAATGAATAAAAAACGATAACTGACACAAAATATGAAACCAAGCCTATTTAACGAAAGCCTAGAAGAAGCTCCAAATGGAATATCAGAAATAGTTTATCTAACAAGGAAGATATCAACTCGTCTAAACCCTTGGAAATAGCTCATCCATCCCCGGCAATATACCCCAAAATAAGGAATATGCAAAAACAAATAAACTAAAATGGACCACAGGTACCTAATCAAGTTAATGAAACAATGCATCAAAGGTAACCATCATCAAATAATACCAATACAATGAATCAACCTCTCGTGCAAGCCGAAGAAAATAACGAGCAAAGAGAAACTGAAAAGCGAGAACCAGTTTCTGGAAATTAAGTTAGCGAATCAGGTGAAACTGGTCCGCTAATGACTCAGTGAGGGCCCTGCTGAGTCTTTACTGAGTGGGCATAAATGACGGGTTGAACCCGTTTTGAAAGTGGAAACACGGGCGTGCGAGAGCCTTTGCTTTGCTTTCGAATATCTCAATGAAGTCTGTTTGTATCGTCTCGAGGAAGTGATATATAGAAAATAACTTTCGAAATATAAACAACAGCCAGAAGAAAATAATATATTATATAAGCAACAGAAATTTCACATCCTTTGAACCAATATAACAATATCAGCAACCGTTTTATGATTAATTAACAACGTTGTGACAGATAGAAACATTTACTCCGTTTATATAGTTGAGCCCATCTGTGATTGTGTTGTCAAATGTATATTAGATTGCTCCATCATTACTAAATACAATACCTATATAGACATATTGTCCTTATGAAATCAAAGATACTGACAAAATTCGTGTATTTGTCACAGTTATAATTTAATTTCGAATATATGAGATCAAACCTGCGCAATATGCACTAGAAGGCGATTAAGTTACCAAACTTTAGTTAATTATTTATATTTCCTGAACCAAAAGTGTAGAATCATATTAACAAGCAACTAAGCCTCCGGAGCTGGCAAATACATTCCCACCAAAAGATTTAATGTCAATCTGTTTAATGGTACAAAATAGTATTGTTGCAGGAAATTGATGGGTATCACCTACAAGTCCTCCAGATACTGACCATTTAAATGAATTATTAGAAAATAGAGATATATTATATACATAACACGACTAAACATTTAATAGATTACTCGTTGCACCAATTACACCACCTTAGACTGTATCATTCGCATCACTTGCAAAAATATTAGATGATGTGAATATACTTTAATTAATTGATCCTGTGGATGTTAAAGCTGCAAACAGTCCCAACTACAAAGTCCCAGTTAAGTAAGAATTTTCTACTGTTATATTTTAAGCATACCAATTTTTTGAATTTAATATTCCAGCAATAGCTCCAATATTAAGTCCTTTATTTTAGAATATCAACATTTATATAATTATATTTTTGAGATTAGTTGAAAGTCCATTACTATAACCTATCATTCCAATAGAATGAAACGTGCCTTGTTATAATTAATAGTGCACAGATATCATCGAAAATAGTAAATTTCCGTTATTATTTCCAACCATACCAAATTCAAAAATTTGTGAACTCTAATTAGATATTACATAAAACGATGCACATATCTAAAATAGGTTACTATCACTATTATTAATATAACCTAATAGTTAACCAGAATTATTTGTGAATTAAGTCATTATTTAATCATATTAAATAATTGTAATGTCCACAACTAATATTTATGACGAATTTAAGTAACATACTAATCCACCATATTACATAAAATTAGTAATAGTTGACATAATAGCAGTTATTTAATTGCTACTACTTACGTCCCCTATATAAATCGACATGTGATTAACTTTTATATTACTATTATTTACTTATGATAGCAATAATGATGATTGATTGCCAACTTAAAATATAGAAACATTTATAAAAATATTATTTAAATTTACTATACTATTTGTTTAAACATACAATGCACCTAACGCTACAGTACTTTAACTAATATAACATCCTTATAATTTGTATCCGTTGACCATAAGGTTTCCTTGAACAACATTAATAAGATTTAATGATCCAACTGAACTACGATTAATATTTATATCGATCAACAAATTAGAAATATTTGACGATGTGGTTGTTACTTAAAGAATACTTAATGTGCATCCATAATTGATATTAATTGAAGATTCTAATTTAGACATAATTATCATTTAATTGATCTTTTATTGAATATTTTTACTTACAATTGCTCCATCACCAAATGCAATAGTAGTCAGTTATATTTTAATGTTAAAAAATATAGTTTAACGTTAAAATAATGTATAATTAGTGGCAGTAGACAGTATATCAATAAATGCATTTTTAATAACTTAGGTATCAAATACATATCCATATTGGAAATCAGTACTTTAAACAGATTATGTAATAGAATTAATGTCAAAAAATTTAAATGTATATAGCTATTACTAACATTCAAACCAAATCTCTTATTCATATGTATTTAAAACTACATTCTACAATAATACTAGTTATTCTGATAATGATTATATTTATTAATCTTTAATGCTGATATTACCAGATAAAGCACTGTAAATCAATGTAACATTGTTGCTTATTCTTTGATCAATAGTTTCTAAATGTCCATTGACTTTACTATCATATTCTGAAATATTACTTAAAATTAATTCTTACAGACTATTATATTGATTAAAACATTATTATGAAAGAATTGAGACGTTATTATATATTCTCTAATCCATAGTTTACTGGTTATTTTACATAGTAACTTTTATAGCTGATATATTTTCTTATTAAATATTCAATTTCTCTTCTAAATTTATCAATATTAAATTTAAACTGCTTTCCAAATTGTTATTAGTAGCCTCTATTGCTAAGTTCATAGACTCGATTTATAATTAAATCGTAGTAATAGAAGTTATTTATTACTATGATGATTCATATATATTTGAAAATTATAATGCAACATCTATACATTTTGTATTGTTTAAAACATAATATGGTTTACAAACACAATAATTACCATTGAATATAAATGAATCAACGCATAAATATGTATTATTGCTCTATAATTTACCATTTATTAGTTAATCAACACAAAGACCATATACGTAAAATGCATTTGCACAAATAAATTAACAACTAAATACAATATCAAATGAAAGTTATAAAAGTGAATGAGTTTCTTATTAAATATTTGAACAAACAGTCACATTATTTATAAATATAGTAATATTAACAGTTATAAATAATACAATGTTTGCGTTATTATCACTTATATTATTATACACATGAAAATTTTGACAAAATAGTCGAGATAATATAATGCAAAAATAATTGTACGAGTAAAGACCAATATCTGCGACATAAATATGATTTTTTAATTATTGTACAACTTCAAAATATTTCAATTTTAATTACTTATTTATATATTCTTACTTTGCCCATGATGAATTTTATTCTCCTATATTTTTTAAGCTATATAGTTGTTAGGCTATACAGTGTTATGCCTATAAAGTTTCAGTTTCACCACATGTTTACTAATATGACGACTTCTAAAAGGACTAAAATAGGTGCTTTTAATTGTAATTTTATAACGCTACCAAGTGATACCATTCTTGAAGGAACGTGAGTTTTTAATCACAAGTACACTCAAATAGAATATATTATATATTTCACATTTAATAAATTATGCAATAATTTTAAAATCAAAATCTTCACTATAACGGTGTGATAATTTTAATATTAATAATTTTTTAAGACATTAAATTTTAAACAGTGTCTATTAACCTTGCTAGTTAATATTAACCAGCTTAAAAATTTTCAATTATGATTCGGTCGGGAATTTCCTATTTAGATAGAATTTCATTTATTGCATCACACAATATAATACCAGGGTGTATTCAACATTTTTCGTACACCCTTTAGGTGATACTAATATTATAATTATATTGCAATATGGATCTACACCTCGAGTTCATTTTCCTCAATTTACAGATTATTTACTTTTTCGAGTTTTAACCACTTATTAAATTTTGTAACAACAAAGTAATTCTAGTTAATCTAAAGCTAAACAACAACAAAATTACATTTGATTCTTATTGCTAATTTGAAGCACGAAAATAATGAAATTAATAAGTGATAAATGGATGTAACTTAACAAATTTAAAATATATCAAAATCTTTAATTAGATAATGGTAATATCTTAGACTACATAAGCACTAAAATAATTATTAAATTCCAATTTATAAAATTTCTCTTCAAGATCATAAATTATTGATGATGTTGATTGGAGCTAACGTAACTATAGCACTACGAAGTTAAATATAATTTTATGGTTGTCAAGTATAGCCATCACGCAATTGCGCCAACTAAATAAATATTTTATATCGTCCACATCAAAATGATAATTTTACTTGTATTTTTGAAATTTGAATCAACCAACCTATTTTTGTAAGTCCAATAGTTGAGGAATCAAGTTAATATATTCCATTACAACAATAATATTTGTTAAATCCAAGTTTTATTTATTACTGTATAAAGTTGTTACTAATATCTATAATATTTTGTTTGAAAATTATTAATTAAATTATTTTGTCGAGTCAATGATATATAGATACGATAGTACCCATAAACTGTATTATTAGATTAAAATATTACTAATTTAATGTTTAATGTCATAAAATTGTAAATGATAAAATATTTGAATTAGCATGAATCCTCGTTATATTTAATATTAGTTTGAACGCTTTGTATACAAGTAGCTATCCATTTTTACTTAAATTCAAATAATAAATTAAATTTCTAATCAATATTATATTTTCCTTGCGAATATCCGAAGTAATTGTCTAAATTTTAAGTATATTTAATTTTTGATTTATCATGTCTGTTTATTGGATTAACGAAAACAGAGGTTACTTCAACTCCCATTACACTTTTAATATCGAAACTATTCGTACTAATATATAACTTCATTTGTTCCTTATTAATAAAATCAAAAATAATTGGAAATGAAATAATCTAGCATGATTTTCATGTCAGATAATATTCAAATAAGCGAACGCGCAACAATTATTATTTTGGATCACTTTTGAGATTCTGGAAACCACATTGACAATCTCTATTTGAGGCTTAATAATATATGTTAACTTCTATAATTTTAAGAATGTCCGATGTATGTTATTTACTGTATTTTGTTCAAGTATCTTTTTAATTTAATTTATTTATTGTATGAATAATTTTAACACCCTTTCGTATTAGAGGTGAAAACTAAAAGAATTTTTACATCGCACATATATGCTCACATATATCATTATATAAAAGAAGTCCTCCTCACTGATTATTTTACCAAAATTTTCATGTTATTATACCCTACAATATTCATATCAGATAATTAAAAGTTTAACTATTATTCCAAAACTTTAGTTACTAAGCCTGCAGAACTTTAACTAGAAAATCTATATTGTAAAGATGTTGTTGAAATGGTAATAATTAATGCTGAATTATGAAGAAGACCAGACAATACTTATCCAGAAGCAAGAAATACTAGTACAGACTATGAAATTTTAATATCACATCGCAAACAAATTAATGCGCTGTTGAAAGTATTGAAGGTTAAAGTGATATTAATTTAACACTTATCAATTTCTTATAACTCAATAGTTAGCCCAAAAATAGCAAAATTATTGTCATTAGATACATTACTTATAATTTATGAAGATTTAATCATTTAACTATTTATGAATATGTGTTAAATTTTATTAGAAGTTTACAAAGTAATATTATTTACAATAACTTAATTTATTTATTTGTTTCTTTAGCAATATTGATATTGTATATTATTTAATAAAATACCTGAATTACAATAATTAAATTACATATTATCAACAATTTTAAACAATATTAAAATAGAAGAAAACATATTATATATCAATAAAAGAAAGTTGTTATAAAAGATAACAACTTTAAGTTTGGTTATTTATACATTGTAATATCATCTTGCATTGATATCAGAGCTTAGATAGCTCTCAGTTACACGTGTAGAAATGTGGATTTCAGATGCTGAGTGAGGATTTATAAACGCGTTTAATTATTGTTTGAATTTCACGTAAAATATTTTTAATGAAATCAATATTAATCTTTAATTGTTATAAATATTTAGCATTATGATATGCCAATGAAATAACGATTACAAACAGGTTTTAAAATATGTGATTTGAATGAAATAATCACTCAGAAGCACCCTATATGTAGTTTGCGTCATCACAAGCTTTGTTATCGTTATATTATAGTTTTGACCATAATCAATTCCTCAATAAGTATGTGTGAATTAATACGGAGTTAAGAGTGGCGTTTCTCTGTTCTATGTTTGGATTCGTGAATAGTCTTGATTGATGAGAGGAAGAGGGAATGATTACATTAAGCCTAAGTATTGATGATAAGGTTACAGTTTAATAAGTCATTATATTTTTAAAAAGAAGTCATAAATATTTTAAAAGGCAATTATATAATATTGGAGCTATTTAATATATTTATTCACAATTTTGACATATTAATGTAAATTCATTTTCGGTATTAATTCTCAGTATTATTCAAAATACTAGAAATCAGAAGGAAACCATGAACACTTATGATATAAATAATAAAATGACTCACTCAACATGATAATTATTGTGTGATAAATAAATATCAGGTATTTTACTAAAATCAAGTATATATATTAATAATTCTTGTATTTGATAATTTTCCAATCAATATGTTCATTATACTAATTTAAGAGTTGCTACTGATGATGACATAGTCAAGGCTAAACCTACTATAGAACTGTTATTCATGATTTTTGTGAGAGGAATTGAATTAATTTTGAAAACTGCAAGCTAAGGCTCTATAACCTAATTCCCCCAACAGGGTATATATACAGAAAAAGGCAACAATAAACTGGAGGACACGTCCACTAAGTAAAACTGACAAACCCACCCAGACCAAAGTAATCCCCAACGCGAAAGGCAATGACAAGAAAAATTAGTCTCTCAAAGAGAAAATCCCAATTTTTAAAGAGAATTGCAAAGTAAATTTGATATAGCAGCGGCAGTGACGTGTAAATTCAAAGATACCAAAAAGAAGCATGATGACAAGAAGATCACTTTAAAGATAAACAATGTCGAAGCCCAGTCTGAAAACGAGAAAAAACTGAAGTAAGTTAGAAAGCTGAACCTACGAGGAATACGCTAGATTAAAAGATCACGAAAACCAAAATCTAGCGAAAAGTCTCCTCAAAAGGAAACTTAGAAAAAGAAAGAGGATAAGTAGCCTGTCTAAGGAAATCCTATCAAATCATAGCCAAAAGATGGTCCAAATGAATAAAAAACGATAACTGACACAAAATATGAAACCAAGCCTATTTAACGAAAGCCTAGAAGAAGCTCCAAATGGAATATCAGAAATAGTTTATCTAACAAGGAAGATATCAACTCGTCTAAACCCTTGGAAATAGCTCATCCATCCCCGGCAATATACCCCAAAATAAGGAATATGCAAAAACAAATAAACTAAAATGGACCACAGGTACATAATCAAGTTAATGAAACAATGCATCAAAGGTAACCATCATCAAATAATACCAATACAATGAATCAACCTCTCGTGCAAGCCGAAGAAAATAACGAGCAAAGAGAAACTGAAAAGCGAGAACCAGTTTCTGGAAATTAAGTTAGCGAATCAGGTGAAACTGGTCCGCTAATGACTCAGTGAGGGCCCTGCTGAGTCTTTACTGAGTGGGCATAAATGACGGGTTGAACCCGTTTTGAAAGTGGAAACACGGGCGTGCGAGAGCCTTTGCTTTGCTTTCGAATATCTCAATGAAGTCTGTTTGTATCGTCTCGAGGAAGTGATATATAGAAAATAACTTTCGAAATATAAACAACAGCCAGAAGAAAATAATATATTATATAAGCAACAGAAATTTCACATCCTTTGAACCAATATAACAATATCAGCAACCGTTTTATGATTAATTAACAACGTTGTGACAGATAGAAACATTTACTCCGTTTATATAGTTGAGCCCATCTGTGATTGTGTTGTCAAATGTATATTAGATTGCTCCATCATTACTAAATACAATACCTATATAGACATATTGTCCTTATGAAATCAAAGATACTGACAAAATTCGTGTATTTGTCACAGTTATAATTTAATTTCGAATATATGAGATCAAACCTGCGCAATATGCACTAGAAGGCGATTAAGTTACCAAACTTTAGTTAATTATTTATATTTCCTGAACCAAAAGTGTAGAATCATATTAACAAGCAACTAAGCCTCCGGAGCTGGCAAATACATTCCCACCAAAAGATTTAATGTCAATCTGTTTAATGGTACAAAATAGTATTGTTGCAGGAAATTGATGGGTATCACCTACAAGTCCTCCAGATACTGACCATTTAAATGAATTATTAGAAAATAGAGATATATTATATACATAACACGACTAAACATTTAATAGATTACTCGTTGCACCAATTACACCACTTTAGACAGTACCGGTGGTTATTCGGCTTTCTTATAACTTTCCATTGTTATGGGATATAATTTTCCTAATTTGAGAAAACAAATAATAGTTGTTTGTTTTCAGAGATGTTCATTATGACAACACTGCAGTGCTTATAGTAGGCATAATATTTTGTACCTTGTAGTATAAATATAATTATGAATACTACTATTCACACCCTGATGAGTTCTTCAATGTATTCCTAACTAATTTGAAGTTTCCGATTTACATTGGAGCTGCTGTTGGAATCACCATGTTCGGATTTTTCGGACTTCTTATTACGGTTACGGCTATGTGTTGTAGATAGAAGTCAACTGAAGAAGATTAAAGTCTCACATATCAAGATATGATAATATCTTATAAATTTATCCATATTAAAATTTAGAATAATAATTTTCATTATATGGATACTGTAGATATTTAAATACCTAAGATTACTATAAAAGAATTTACTAAAAAATTGTTTTGAAATAGTTAGTATTTTTTGAAATCAAAGTTGGTTTGGCGACCACAGTAACTAAGACTCCAACAAAAAAAATATTCTCAGCGTCATACTCGCATATAATTATTATACTCAAGAAAACTATAAAGTCTGGTGGAATTGCTTTTTCTTGTTTACTATGTGAGTAATTATATATTAAAATATTTTGCCACTTCTAATGCGGATGACAAATTCCAATAAATAATCTCAAGTTGGAGATTATTCATGAACTACTCATTAACACAAGAGGGCCAAAAATATGATTTCGATCGTATTAGACCATAATCGACTATTCAAAGTCGGTATTTAATATTCCAAAAAGGAAAAATAGAATTACCACATGCAATAAAAGGACGGCAATGACAAAAATAAACGCGGTAGAAGATGTTTAGGGAAGGTCAACTAATTCACTTAACAAACTTAGGCAGTTCTGAAGCGTTTGTATTCTCTTCATTTCTGGGTCCAACGGAGGAATTCATAAAATATTGTACCAATCTGAACTAGTTATATCACTTGTTTAAGATGTCCCTGTGTAATTTCTACGTTTTAGTCAACAAAGCTAACTTATGAAAGATTTTATCTCGAAAATATATGGAGGTTAAGCTGGATTGGAGAAAAGAATAAGAGGATCCAACAATTGGTGTACGGACGCTATATGTAATTTATAACTAGTAGCGCAAGCACTGGACCTACAGAGGACCTCCATGTTCATCTTCACCTGGGTCAATCTAAACGATTTTAGGTATTTCTTAATCACGAAAAACAATGGAGGACTTTTTCTTTCAATCTCAACCAGGAGCTCAAGATGAAGTATGGGTACTTCGCTTAATTAGAATTATAATTCAGGTAGTTACAGTCGCTTTCATTCTCAATATACAAATAATGAATGCATTTTTGTTTCTTGAAGAATGGAATCAAGTGGGTTAGTCGGGCCCAGCATTAAATAATATATTGATGCTACTCTAAAATAACAGTTATTTTACTTATGATCTTCCACTTCCATTTCATAATGAGAAATCAATTTTCTTGATTGTTAAATTATACAACGTTGGGTAAAGTTGAAACTTATTATTGAAGTATATACAGAGTTATATACGTTAATTATTGTAGCACAGCTATCCAAGGCTCAACCAGGCCTTGATGTGATTGAAGCACTTTACAAATCAATAGTAAATAGAGTTAATGAGTGTATTGATGAGGAGGGAGAACACACTCATTATTGAGCCGGACAGTGATATAAGTAAGATTCAAATAATAAACTTCATTCTTCTTCCTAATTCAAAAAAGAATTTCGAGGGCCCACCACTGTATGCAGAGACCGAATCTTTAAAAGGTAAAAAATGTTTACTGATCAAATATTATTGATATCATTAAGGAACACGAATATATAGTGCTTTCTTCAAAATATGTCTTGACTAAATATGTATTATGTAAATATGTATTATCTATATATCGTAATCGTGATGTACTTAGCCGCGTAGACTGGGATAATTAGAAAGTAGAACGAGAAGCCCAGAAATAGCGAAATAGTAACGAATACGGATTATTTAGAAGAATCGATTCTTTACCGTCATTAACTGTCTAAGAGGATAAACAGAGCGAACCCAAGGGAATAACAGCCAGAACGATTGCCCAAGCTAAAGAACTTGTTGAAAGCGTTTAAGGCTACAGAAAAGCGTTCGATAAACTAGATAATGCCGATAAGACAAGAAGGCATCATACTAAAGAATAGATCGCTCAAGCCATTATTTAGCTTTTCCCACCGCCTGAACCGACAGAACTAGAGCCTACTTTAAGCCATTTCTCATTTGAACGCATATAATTCGATGAGAAGTAAATTAAAAATATGATATATGCAAGTAAGTCATCTACATATCCAGGTGAAAGTGGAATTGGAAATGCGTACTTAAAACTCGTCGTTAACAACCCTAAATTTATATAAATGCTTAAATGCTCATTTAATGCACTTATGGAGAAACCAGAACTCGTCAAAGAAATGCCCAACTTATTCCATTATAGACTATCGCTTATCCCTAAATTCAGTGATCCAAATAGTGGTTTCAGGCCAATATCAAATCAAGAATCAATTTTGACAATTCTAAACTCGCTTTTACTCAAGAAAATAATCGTTGGGAAGCATATACATTAACACCAATATGCTCTGCAACCATAAGCCTACGTTAAAACCATAATAAGGGCTAGAAACCTCCACAAGAACCATCACTTACTCTCAATTGACATTAAAGGAGCTTTTAATAGACTTCCATTTGAGGTGATCCAAAGAAATCTTTAAAGAGTGAAAGTCCCAGTGAATACTATAGCGTATATCATGAATATGTTGGAAATGAGGTACTCAACACTGAAGGGTTAAAATAGTTGCTCGATTGCATAAGGATGTCCACTATCAAGTTGGACATGGTGTATTTGTATAGATGAAATACTACATGAGCTAAGCCAAGTCTTCGACGTTACAGCATATATAGATGACATACTACTTGCGCTTAAAGATGATTAAGACCCATAAGAAGCCCTAGATCTTGTTCAACAAAAATTTAGAAAACTGGGCTTATAGCTGAACAGAGATAAATGTAAATTTAGTAAGAATGAAGAAATAGACTTCATGGGAATCACCTTTGGAAAGGAAAAGAGCGTTGAAATGAAAATAGCACCTAAAGTCTAAGAAAAAGCAGCCGAACTCATTAATAAATTAAAGAAATTTTAAGAAAAGAAGGTTCCATCCCACTTAATCCAGAAATTTGTGGAAATGATATTAATACCATCCGTAAATTACAGTATTTTCCTTGATCTAGACTCTACAGCTGAGGAATATAACTAAATAGATGATTAAATCACAGATTTTTGCATGGACCTTTTCAAATGCCCAAATAAGAAGCAAATGAAGACTTTCTTGTCTGCTCCTAAACCAACTTAAGGCCTACAACTAACAATGCCAGGAAAATATTTCTCAGATGCATAAATTGTATAGAAATACCCAGATGATGTAACCAAAGGATATAAAGAATATCATGATTGTAGGAAGGCCATCCAAAAAAGGAAGTAGAAGATTTCTTTAAATCATTAAACCCAAACAATGATTTTAATATCGCACACCATGCACTCATTCAAAGGGCTCTTCTGGATGATGAAATGTTTGACCAAATTACAAAGATAATCTTTACAAATTAAAACAATTAACATCCCCTCAAACATGATGCATGCTACAAATGCAACCTCTGCAACTAAAATGTTAAAGTGAGTAATCATTACCTTACGTGCTCACAGATGATATCCAAACACATGACTAGACATGATGATATTGTCAACAGAATTGTACACCTTATTTACAAGGAGTACAAGCCAAAAGCTGCAGTAACTGCAAGAGAGCTGGGCCTGGATAATAGCAATAGCAGGCCCGACATAGTGACAGAACTAGATTCTCAACACTTTGATGTTACCATTACCATTGACACTCAAAAAGCATATAACCAAAAAATTAATAAATACAAAAAACTTGGCAATGGAGACATTATCCCAATTGTAGTATCACCACAACTCTAAATGTATCCTAAGACAATTGAGTAAATGAAAAAATATTGCGACATGCAGAAATTGTATAAGGATATTGCCTACAATGTCATAAAAATGGAAGTAGAGAAATCCAGAATGTATGAGGAGGAGGTAAAGAACTACCTTGAGTTGCAACACTTGAACATCCAATCGAAACTCAAAGTGCAACCTGTCTTTAGAAAACCAAAACCCAAGAAGAAGAAACCTGGAGAAGCACAACACGCCGAAAAAGAAGATATTTCAGCAGTCTCTAGCAAGGAAACTTGCTAAGATAATTTGAACACTGATGAAATCTCTGATGAAGTACGCAATATTGAGGACATCATTAACATCCACATTGATCCCGAACAACTTGATCCACTCAGAAGAGATAATTCTTCTGAGTGTAGCGAGGACTGAAAAAATAACATGACTCACCAACACATAATCCGATGAATACGGATAATGCAAATATAACAAATAAAAAGAAAACACATATTAAATCATAATCAAAATAAATAAATGACAAAAAGAAAATATATAATACTGAAATATGAATTAAAATGAACTTGCTATTAAAAAGAGCAATATAATCTTATCCAAAAACAAAAGCTCAAAATATTTTAAAGGAATATTTAAATATTAAAAACACAATAAGATAAAACAAAATCTGATTTTAAATATTCAACTAATGTAAAAACTAACTTTCTACAAAAAAGATCTAAAATGTCTCTTAAAAATCATAGTAAAAAACTAATTAAACCGCTACACACATACGTAATATTATTAATATTATGTATAGTTACTTGATATTAAAAAAGATGTTAAATCACACATAGTAAATACATTAAAGCTGTTACATAAATGAGGAAGCAGAATCACTTAGATTGGAAAAAAGATGAAAACCATTTTAATTAACTGGAAATTCACTAACCACGAGAATTATTAAAATATATATTATTTTTACTTAGCTATAGTAAAATAACTAGTATATATTTATTTATTGCGTTTAGATGTATTGTTGGATTGTTGCTGTTGAGTGAGTCATGTAACGACAAGCACAATGAAAACGTTTAAGAGTTAGAGAAATCATTTTAAAAATGCAATATAATAAATTTGTAACTTCTTTTAAGTTAATTTTTCACTCTAAAATTAATGAACTAAAAACAGGTTAATGGCTGTATGCAGAATAAAGAAAAATCGATCTTCAAATTATGTATTAAAATAAGAAGTATTGCAAGTCATATATATATACCTATAACTTGTGTGGTAATGTGTTGATAATCCACTAAATATACACTCAATTCGAGTAATATCCTTTCTTATTATTCAATTCACTATTTGCACCAAAAATTAACTTATTTTTTAAGATATCGTCAAATTATGTCAATTCAGAAATGATAGTATTATTTTATGTTTGTCATCATGTTCTTATTATATTTAATATCAGTATTAAGTTATTAAATTTTCAGAGATGATGGGATCTCTTTATGTTTTTTTGAGAATGAAAACATTTAATATTAATTCTACACATTTTGTGGCAGTAAGACTACATATTGCCACACCATCGACAAAAAATGACTAAATCACAAAATATGGCTTGACAATAATTAAATTACATAAAAAATTTATATAAATCATCATCAATTCTATTTTAAATACAATATTTATTTCATCTAAGGCTCCCTTTTCAGCAGGAAAACGCACTAATCATGCAGATTCTGCAGGATTGTCGAAACGGCCAGCAGGTAAAAGTCATTCATGCAGCTGCAGGAGGTTGCAGGTAGCTAGCAGGTAATATCTATCCTGCAAGAATCATTAGGTATGTACTTACTGCTTTAGCTTGTTTATTTATATATTTCGATGAATTAAATGATATATGTTATTAATAAGTGTTAATATAACTTTTTAATTTTGGATTAAAAAGCTGTTATACAACTGCTACTATTTTCAAAGTAATCATATATATTGGAGTGAAATAATAAAAATATATAATATGTATTATACCATTGCATATCATCGTTTACCAATAGAAATAATTTAATAAAGTGTTTACATTCATTTCTTCAACAATATAATATATCAAAATATTACCAATATTAATTTAACTAACCAATATTGTTAAGTTGATATTTAATAATACGTTAAAAACTTTAAGTACGCGTAACTTCACGTTTTTAAATGTATTTGCCCAATCTTAGTAAGTATATTTGTGGTATATTCTAAAATATTATTTATTAGATATTTTCAAGTAAATTAGCTTCATTAAGTCAGGTAAGCGCGTTTGTATATATAATCATCCATCTATTTTGAAAAATCGATATTTTATATGAATTATGTGTTTCATTCTAAAAGTGGTTTTAATATGTAATATTGTATATAATATTGGTATTCTATACAAATATTATTCAAAATATTCTGAAAAACACCTCTAAACGTTCTAAATCTATCAATCTTTCTGCAGAAAATTCCAATCCTGCAGATTTATTACCTGCTGTAGCAGGTCAATTCGCGTCCTGTATGCAGGTAATTTGCAGGTAAACGCACTATTTCCTGCAGATCCTGCTGAAAAGGGAGCCTTAATTTCATCTATACAACTTTTGAAATATATACTACAATGTAGTATAAAAAACCATCCCTACTATTATTCACTCTTCAATTCACTATTTGCACCATAAATTAACTTCTTTTAAATTAGTTCCACTCCAACACGAACACTTTCATAACCGAAAACGTCATTTCCCGTTTCCCGTCCCTCCAGATTTACGGCCATAATTAAAACAACACGTTCCTGCTGATTACTGACCACTCCGAAAACGAAAATACAAGTTTCTGCACACTACACATTAACTAAAATAGTATTAATTTGAAAACAAAGCTTTAACCAACGTTAAAGAGGTAGAGAATATTTTCACCAATAAAAGACACAAATAACAACAGATTTCCGTTAAAATGCTGTTAAGAATTTAATCCATACGAATACGTGCTGAACAGAGTGCACTCATTCAGAGAAACACACAACAGATGGCCACACAGCGATGCGCACTACATAGACGTAGACATAGAAACGTACGCATCAGAAACGTATTAACAAATAATCAAATAAGACAAAATACACCTGCAATTCACCGATACACAATACAAACTGTTCAAACTTGCAGAAGGATGCCCGGAACTGGCTGAAAAGAACCAAAATATTACACTCGGGTCAGACAAAGAAATAGAATGCCTCATTCAAATTTACATTGAAAAGGCAAACACACTGACCGCTCTAATGTGAAATAACTGAAAATACATTAAATGATCAATTTTTATATACATTCATAGTTTTTTCACACCATTACAAATGAACAACGAACACTTGAATAAGGTACTTGTTGAAAACTATTCAAAGCTGGAAAAACAAGAAGCCAAAAAATTGTACCAATTCATAGTTCAATCCAAATCAAAAGGCGTCTCTTAATAGGCTGCTGATGAACTAATGCAAAAATATGGTATCACAAATACTCAAACTAACGCATTACTAAAAAACTTAATGGCAAGATAATTTATATAAATGGTTTCCAATCAACAAAAAAAGATGTATTATATGACCGAATTGGCTCCAAAAGCTCTTAACCTACCACCATGGTTTACAAATGGTCACTTCGATGATCAATATGCAACAAATTTAATGAACCTGGTCAAATAAACAATTTAAGTTGCTAGATAAGTGGTTGTAAATCTTGATTATATCACAAATGTTGTTAGAAATAATCCATAACTTACTTCAAAGCTCAATGAAGATGACGTAAAAACACTTGTAAACGCTTTAGTCGCAGATGGATCCGTCATTGAATTTGAAAGCTTACAACACAACTGTAAATGCTACTTAGTTCCTTAGCAATAAGGTGTATTTGGTCCATTCTTTTAAGGCGGATATTACAAGACTGTTCCATGTGGAAAATGCTAATTGATCGGACTATGTGAATCTGGTAGTGGCATTGAATCGAAAACGTGCGTGTACATTCAATAATGGCTGAAAGGTGAATGATTTGAATGCAAAGATATACATATACATATATTAATAATTTTTGTTGTATTTTAATTCACTCCAAAATGAATGAGCTTGAATAAATTAAAGAATAAACCAACCTCGTCTTGTAAGACACAGAACAATTGAAATTACAATTATATAAAATTAAATAGAAAGTAATCACGTACAAACGCGAGTTTGATATGTAATAAGTTAAACTAAACTATAATATTGAAGATTATAACCATCTTCATCAAGAAATATAAAAAATAACTTCTTCAATTATCAACAAAATATCATAGGAATAAATCCCATTTAGTTTAAATAATGTTAAATTAGAACTTTAAAATTTTATTAACTACAATTAAAATAAAACTTAGCAAACGGTTATTAAAATTAATAATTTGATAGATATGTCTTCTAAATTGCCAGAAAAAACGCATGTGCTAAAATTAAAAGAAGATTATCTTAAGAAGAATATTTAGGAAATGAACAATATTAATTTAGAGATTGATGATTTAAATAGTATATTATTTTAAGAACAAGAAGAGTTTAAACGAAAGTCAATTTCATATGAAAATATGAAGATACAGATAGAAACACTTAAAGAAAACGAAAATAATCTACGAAAATTAAATTAAAATGCATACTAGGCGTTAAATCATTAAAATACATTCTATCCGGCAAAAAATTCCCATTATTCATCATGTTTTGATAAAATGTATTCATATGAAGAAACCATGTTGATATAGTCATTAGAAGCAATGTTGTGATTTAATTTGAATATTTCCACCTCACTTAATCAATGACTACTAATAAAATTGTTATTGATATATCACTAAATTATTATTAAATTGCAGTGTAAATAGGTAGCTAAGAAATATAATGGATATCTTTAGATGGATAACCAAGTATTCAACGTAATTTAAACATAGTTCACTATTAAGAAACTGTTCAAAATAACAGTTATTTAGTTCATTATAGTTCATTATGTTTTGATGATACAAATTAATAATAAAATACATTTATTGATCACTTTCATAATTGGCCACTACAATTAATAATACGTGATGTAAGTTATCCAAATTATCCAACAATGTTAGGCACATTGCGTTAAAAAAGAATATCGTTGTCTTCCATCGTAGAAGCATTTTTAATTAAATGTTTAAATGGAGTTTCTTCTTTCATAGATTTTAAAGAAAATTGTATGGAAACATAGTTTATACTATTATTTCCTGATATTAGAAATAATGCGGTTGATTATTTCAAAACCTGCTTTAAAAAAGCACTATAAATGTTTTAATCAAACAGAAATGACACTAAATTTTTTAATAGCTCATTTACTACAATATCAAGGTTGTATCCCGGTATTAAAGTTCTTTAAAATAGTCAAAATAGTTGTCTTATTGACGATAGTTAAATTATTTAATTAGACGAAACATAAAAGAACATAATCGTTTGTAAATGGCGACTGCAAAAATTTTGGTGTGTGAGTAATTTAATCTGTTTTCATAAATAACGTTAGTTGGAGTCCTTATAATACTAAGCTCACTGATTCTCCTTGAACTCTTCCTCCTTCGTTGGTTACATAAGCTACGGGAGCTTGGAGATTACTTGGCTTTCACGATGATCAAACTCAGAATTTTGTTCGCTTCAACTCCAATAACGTTTAGGTTGGGACTAGTTGAAAATATAGTCCATTCACCCCAATTCTGCTCCGTTCGCTCAATCAATAAAGTTCATAAAAGTTTATAAATACTTTGAAATTCGAGACTAATTTTTCGTGTCCCGAATATCAGTATTTTATTTTTATTATCAATTTGAGGGCTCAAGAATCAACTTTTTAATTTTGAGACTAAAACTTTTTAATACATTTTCATCATCATGTCTCAATCAGCAAGGAACATTTTGAGAATTTCTAAAATTTAAGTTGTCTTTGGGTGGTTTCATTTTAATTAATTAATGCATCAGCCTGCCTTCGACATCTTCAGTATTAGTAACCAACTCGGTCTGCCTGAGAGGATTTTTTCAAATTTATTAAAATTATTGTTCAATACACCAACTTTATTGAGTATGTCTCAAAGTGGGGCTTCTTTCTACAATTATAATACGAAGCAATATTTTAATTTGAGACGAATATTGGCAACTAGTTTACTTTAGCTAAATTATAAATATTGAGTTCGGAGTGGACTTTAAAGACTTGATAAGATTGTTTTCATTTTCATCTTTATACTGTTATTAATTTGTTTGGAAAACCCAAAAACGCAGTTATAACTCACATAACCACATAAAAATACTACGAACACAAGTTCAACCTTGCAATGTTGCAATATTGTTGAAATTGGCATTAGTTGAATTCTAAATAACAAATAGCATTTAGCATATTTTTAAGATCGTGTTTCAAGTGTATTGATCTTATTCTCTGAATAGTACACTATAATTTGTGAAAATTCAAAAGCTGTTGGTTCTCTGGTAATGAATGCCAAGTTAGTTATATCAATTAGTTATAAATGCATTGGTGTATTTGTACCACAATATGAATCAGTGAAAGTAAATTATAAATCAAATCTAAATTTTCGTAGTCAGACATAATGAAACGAGAAGGCAACACACAATTTAGTAGTTTAACTTAGTAATATCTAAAACCATTCAATTTATTTAATTATATATTTTTAGTGGTTACTTTGTTTTCTTGGATTTGTAAACTTTACAGCAAGCTATCTCAAATGACAAAATCCGTTCTTTTAACTGAAACTGAGTTATTTAAGAGTGCTTGGACATCATGAAAAATTTATATCATTGACAAAACTTTGTTACTTCTAGCAGTAACCAAATTCGAATATTAAACATTGAGTTGACACGTTGGCTACTCAAGAAGTTTGCTCTTGTGCTCCTCGAATTTTTATAAATACTGATATTCAGGACACGTTTAGACCAAACTTAACCAACTCATTTATAGAGCTAATTTTACCTTTTTGTTTTCACTAGTTTATCTCTGACACCATAATTTTATATTTAGGAGTGCGTTGGTATTAAGGTCTGAATTGCAAAATTCGTTTGAATACGAACTGTAGTGACACAAATCTCGTATTTTTACTTATGGAGTGGATTAAAATAAAAGTGCTCAAAATGGTGTGGAAGTTACCAAAAATATTCCAATTTCTTATTTGATTCAATCTTTAAAAATTCCGCAAAATCCTTGTTATATTTCAATATAAATCATGTTGGTAACTTTTTGATTTTCAAATTTTGTGAGATTTAGAAGTAATGTAATATTCCATTTTTATGTTAATATAAAGTTCAAGTCACTCAACCTTGCAGTCGCCATGTTTGTAACTTGCCCATTTAGTAATTGAGGTCTTTAATTCATTAATAGTTTTAAGGGATCTAAATTATCAATTATTAAGAATTTTATGAGCAATTGAATAGTTTGATTTCAACATAATTCTCATAATTCTCATTTTATAACAAGTTACAGTTATCTATTTGGGTGTTGTAATATTGTTGTTATTCTAAAAATTTGTAAGAATGTTATTCCTTATTTGGTCAAATATTATAAGAAGATACCGTGTTTAATGATTCTACAACCATTAAAGACATTGTAAAAAGTATACAAACTGATTATAAACATTAAATTTGTTCAAATATTATAGAAGTAATAAAATAGGAAGCATTTTTGCTTTAAATTTAATCAAATACTTAATAAATATAATAGTAATTATCCATAACATAACAAATATAATTTAGGAAACTCAATAATTTTACTGATATTTTAAATTATTTTGAAACAATTAATTTCAATTTTGTTGATTTTATAAATGAGACTGCATCATGGACATATTTACTCAATTATCTAAATATTAGTGATAAATTAATAAAAGAAAACGAAATATGGGAATAATAAACTATTATTGAAGAAATAATCATAAATGCCTCAAATTTGTATAATTTTAAGTTTACGAATATTAACCAATGGCCAATAGTAAGAATTGACTTACTATAAAGTTAACTAGAATTAAGTGAAACATTAGTGGATGACCTAAATGTAATTTAAGAATATTCAATGTAATTTTTCGATATTGTGTTGATTAATAATTAAAGATAAGAGTTACCAATTATAGATGGCGCCTTTGATTTTAATTAAAAAGATATAAATAACATTATTTTACCCGAAATAGTAAATTTATATAAAAAGAACAACGAATTTGTTTTAGATAAGTATTGTCCTTAAGAAATCACAGATCTAAAATAATTGGAATATAATTATAGTAATTTTAATAAGATATGCATCGATTAAGGAACATTTGGTAGTTAGGCTGTATTTTTAAAATCTTAAATATAATATATAAATGAAGAATATCAACTTGAGGTAACATAAAAGGAAGATTATCGACGTTATGCCTCATCGTAACATACTGATTATTGCAAAATACCATCTTTTTGTATTCTTAATATTGATAAATTAGCTAAACTGGCTAACCAACTACAATTAGATTTAGAAGAGATGTTATGCGATGTCAGTTTATCGCCTTTATAATTATCATAAATATTATCTTTTTCTTCTATTCAAGCATAAAATGAAACAGCAAATAAAAAGAGTAAATTCTCTAAAAAAGTTTAAAATGCATAATAATAGAACTCTAATATAGTTATAATAGAGGGGTGGAAAATGCTTCTATATGAATAGGTTCACATTCTTAAAATTCAAACAAATTATTAGGAATTGAATAGAACGATTTTAAGTCCCGTTAAAATTAATATATAAATCTTAATTACAATTTTTTAAATAAAGACTTCTTGAATTGAATTAAAATGGCCATACTCACTTATTTATAACAGTACCGTGTTGTGCTTAAGAGAATCATTTGAATTTTATTAGAGAATGTGCAGTTTAAGCTGGATGGTCTCCTGATATATCATTTGTTTATGAGCCTATATCCGCGTTTAGTTATTTACTGCATAATGACTAAAATTCACTCTAAGGAGAAGGAAAGTATTTGATCATTGATATTGGTGGTGGGTCTACTGATATTTCAATTATTAATCTCGAAATTAAAAATAATAAAATGTAATTAAATGTAGTAGAACGATTTAATCAAAAACTTGCTGGTAGAAATGTAGATAATGAAATTGTATCAGGTTTGGGTATTTAAAATTGTTTAAACTATAATAAAACGGATTCTAATGTTAAATTTCACATAAATTAAGTGTTAAATTATGTTAAATGTTCATATCAAGACGCAATTTTAGAATTTAAAGTTGAAAAACATTTCATACGCAATTATCAAGATAAAAATCTTTTTATACAATACAATATATCAAGTTAAATTTAAGAATAATACATCAATGAATTGTAATTATTTTTATATATCACAAAAGATCTTTTATTAGATTAAAATAATGACAAAATAAAATAATGCATTATTTAACAACTATAATCTAACTTGAATTCAAACTCCATAATTACAATCCGTATTCCTATGACTTTTTGCTATTAAAATATTGATTATATTTATTAGAAGATAAATTTAGTCTATTCATGTACTATTAAATCAGAGTTTGTAGAATAAATTATGAAAAGTGTAATTACTAAAATAATTATATCAACAAAATAATTTTTATCATATAAAAATATTAATGAATCAACTTTAAAAGTTTTATGTGTGGGTGGAATAGGTAGTTCTTAAGCATGTAAAGAAATAATTAAGGATTCATTTAAGTCATCACACATCATAAATATTTAATAACTCAAAGCTTAAAAATCAATTTCTAGAGGAGGCTTATTCTTGGATTCCGAAAAAGATCATGTTAATTTTGATGCGAATTTTACTTCTTTCGTTGCTAAATAACAATACTAATAAATGTTAAATTAACTTGATAAAAATTTCACGCTTGAATTAGAATATAGTCATTTAAAAGATTTGGAATATGTAAAATATAAACAAATATTTATTAAATAAAATTAGATGGATGAAGTCAAGTCAAGTTTTTATTGTAAAGTTGGATGGGATGGTTTACACTTTAATATTAATACATAGCATAGAAGTTATGACGTATATTTTGATGGAATGTAAATAGCATCATAAATGTATGAGTATGACTTAACTAATAGTAAAGAATTAGTCTAATAAGAGAAGTGCCTTTGTTAATTAACATTAAGTGATATAAATACGGATACAAAGAAGGAAATTATATTAAATGCCATTTTATTTACGCCATAATATAATTAAAGTGCCAAATGGAAGTGTATTGCATAGAAATAGGTAATAATCAATTTAGTAAACGAATGATATTGATAATTTATTCTCATTTAGCCTTTGGTATCTTTGGTAACACTTATTTTATATTACCAATTTTGTCTTCTTCTATTTATTATTATTTTAAAGGCTCTCCATCAATTGGAAAGTTTTCTTCAACGTATTCATCAAGTTTTTTACCGTCAAACTCTCCCAAATAGTTTTCGTCAAAGTTTTTGTCAACTGATGCAATTTATTGTTCTTCGTTAAGAAGTTAGCTAATTTAGTTTCCAAATACTGTTTCGCTTAATTGTTTTAGATCTTATTTTTTCTTTGCTAGCATGTATTTAGCATCTCTAAGCTTTTATTGAAGTTCTTTATTTTCTCTTCTCATAAGGTTGCTGAAACCTAAAAGGGTGCTTGATTGCTGTCTGGCTCGTTCTATTGCTTAATTCAATTATTCTCTTCTTCTTTCTAAGCTTTTTTCTAAAGTTGCAACTGATTTTTCTAAGTATTCTCGTTGGTGCACAGCTTATGGTTTTTAATCGCTTTATCTTTTAGACTGCACTAGTTTAAGTTCATTTTATTGTAATATTTTCTGGACTTTGTCTGCTCTAATAGCTGTTGCGGTTCCTTCTTGTTAGTTGCCTAGTTTTGCTTGTAATCCTGTTTGTAAATCCTTGTTTACGTGTTTTGAGTAAATTACTTTGAGTGCGGTGATGTAGTCCATGTGCCTCGAGTCCAGTGAGACGAATTTATTCTGGTCATTGAGTTATTTTTGCATTTGTGCCATTGGAATGTTCATTTCTTTCGCATATTGAGTGCAGAACAGGTTTATGTCTTTCAGGAGCTCTCGGATGAGTATTTCTGTGTTGTAGAGCTGAACGTTCTTTGTTTTTATTGATTGTTCGTAACTTACTTTTTTGCATTTCATTTCGGTGATTATGAGTTCCGCTTATCTTTTTTCTAGTGTGTCTTTGAGTAGTTCGTTGTCCATTTCGTGGATTTGTGTTTATAAATTTGTTATTTCGTCGTCTTTTGGCTGAACTCTGAGTTTCAGGTCGTCGACTCTTTATTGCAGTAGTTGTTTGAGTTTTTCCAGGTCGTTTAGTTCTTTGTTCATTTGTTCGATTTGTTGGTTTTTGCGTTCTTCCACTTCAATTTTGTTTTGGATGTCGTTTTTTTGGATTACTTGTTGGTGTTTGACCATTTGCAGTGATTTTTGCATGCTGGATACGTCTTGTCTTTTTCTGTTTAGTTCTTGTTTTGCTTTGTTAAGGTCCTATAGTGTTTCTTGGTACCTTTTGTCCATGTCTTGGTGCATTTCGCGCATGTCTTTAACTTTTTGGCTTTCGTTTTGGAGGACGTTTTCTAGTTCGTATCTGAGTTTTGTGACTTCTTCTTCGTAGTTTTGTCCGGCTGCGTTCGTTTGTGTTTTTGCGATTTCTCTCAGATTCAGTTCATCTTGAAGTAGTTGATTGTAAATTATTTTAAGGTCTTCAATTTTGTCGATGGTTATTTGTTGTTCCTTATGGACTATGTTTTCGGTTTCGATTTCCAACTAGTGCGTTTCAGTTTAATGTTGTTCCTTATTCAGGAGCAGTTTGCGCTGGACCTCGTTCAAATCCGTTCGAAGCCGGTTTATTTGCTCTTCGTAGGTTTGCTCGAGCTCCTTATTCAGTTACTCAAGTTTGTGGTCGTTCTGGAGCACGGTTGATTTCTACTTTGACTTTAACTCAGCATTTTTTAACAGCATTTTCTCAATTTCGGTGAAAATGAGAGTTTTTTGAGAGTCGAACTCGCGAGCACACGCCTGGATCTGATTACTTATCGTCTGACGCACCTCGAGCACTTACTTGGACGATTCCTACTGTAAAACAAAAAGCTTGTTTATTAACTCAAACAAAAGAAGATCTACACACTACTGTAACGAGCGCGTGCGGACCACTATGCTGTTGTAAATCATTTACTTTGGAACCGGCTTGGGCACCGATTACTTATCATACAAAAACCGGGACAAAAGCACCTACGAATCCTGAGAAACAGTAACCAAAATGTTCTCCCTGATTAAACAAATCTTCGTTATCGTTGAAGCGTGATAGGCGAATGTTAACGGCTTTTCCTACTACTTGGTGTTCAACGCGTACAACTGAATGTAATCGCCACAAGTAAGGAGGTACTAACGCGCACAATCAGTAGACTCCTGCGAAAGAAGGACCGCATTGACAAATTCGTCGTTCTTCATGTCCTGCTGCAGATTTTAGTACTTCAACCACTGCTGAAGTTGCAAAGACCCGTGAATCAAATGCATTTGAGTTACCAGTTTATTAACTGAATTAACACCCACATTGCAAATAACTTATTATAAACCGTTCAAATGCACCTCAGCTACCTGACCGTCAGAAAATGACACTATTAATGGGACATGATAATGAACTGCGTTCAGCTCGATGAATTCCTTGTGTATTTTAAGATTTTGAGGAGAATAATCCGTTAAACTCAGAATTTCCAACTCAACAGGATACTTTGTACTCTGAATCTATTACGTCAAATACTTCTGAACCACAGATTCCTGGAATATATTGTACATAACGATCTCGCCATCATCGAAACCAATAACAGCAAATCCACCTGTCTTATTAATCTTAAGACAAGTTGGTACTCCTTTATCGCTAAAGCGTGTATTCTATTCTTTTAATTTTTCAACGCATTCTCTATCGAAATATTATACGATTGGTTTGTTAACGAAGCCCTTTCTCACACTTAAATCAATGGATGATACAGAGCGCATTTCGAAAAAGCTGAAAGTTTCAAGTCTTTTAGTTGTCAGCACATACAAGAAGTTACCACTAACGTCAAACATTACCTTAAGAACCTAGTAATCTTATTCAATAAGAGTTTATATTTGAATTTGGTTTTATGTGATGTTAAGAACAGCAATACAATTAACAAGCTTTTGATACTTTGTATCAACACAACGAGTACCAATAGCCAAGTGAAGGCCTGACGGATGACAAGCAAGGCACTCTACAGAATATTTACGAATACCTGCATCCTCATCGTTAATTATTTTCGTATGCTCTGTTTTTTCTTTCTTAGCTGAAATTTAAGCCAAAATTTCGTCATCTGAATCAGAACTTTCAACTTCATGAAATTTAATTTCAGTAGGAAGCTAGAATTTCCATGATGCTATAACTGAAAAATCTTTTAAAGAATATACTCTGATCCACCCAGCTGAATCACCAACCGCATATATATTTCCTTCATCAGCGCTATCCACTGAGTTTATTTGAACTTTTTTCTATTCAAAATCTTAACCAAATCTAAGCCCTGGATTTACATTTAACTTTAATTGTTACTATAATGTTTAAAGTAATGGCGATATAGTTTAATTGAATGATATAAATGGCATCTTTAAACTGGGTGAATGCAATAACTGAGGCCAAGATGTTGGAGAATGGAAGTATTACTTTTATAACAAATCAAACTAGTCTATACCTTATATGTTTAGCTTTGACGCCCATTTCAGTGGATTTAATGAATAAAATTCTTCATCTAATAATTTAAGTTATCCAGCATCCTTTATTAGCTCTGAATATTTTATTACAGAGTCATATGCTGATTCTAAATTTACGTTGTCTCCATTAAAATTGGTTTATTGTGCTTTTTCGATGTTTGTAATTAAATCATTGCTTAGAATTTGAGAGATGTATGTTTGTTGGTTTTCGAGCTGAAGCAGTACTTTATCTTGGTGGCAGTCTATGAAATCAACTGGGCTTTGCATGAGTTATTGTGTGAGTATGTGATATGCTTCTGCTACTGGTAGTGAGACGCTTCCGGCTGATTTGCATGTACTTATGTTCATATTTTCCGTTTCGAAGTTTTTAATGTAAAACAAATGTATTCTACCTTTATTCGTACCAACAATGAGTATATTTTGTATTAAATTAGCAGCTGTTACGTGTTCTTCTTCCATCCTCTTTGCATTTATGCTTTGGAAGTTAGTTTTGCACGATTACAATACTTTTGTTGTAAGAAGTTCCTGTGTGAAGAAGGACACCAGTAATTCTCCTCTCATGACCAGAATTTCAGAGTGCATTGGAACGAGGACCAGTGAGTACCTCTCAGTGGTGAAGAACGAGTGGAACTTCCCACTTAGGCGCTTCATGTTCAGGCTGGAAATGGTTCTGATTGAGGAGTCAGTGATGGTGAGGATATCAAACGATTGAGGGCCCATGACCATCATTACATTTTAATTTTATTGAGGAACGAAAACAAATTAAGAGACTTCCTTCTAAAATTTGAATGCGTGTGTGAACTTATTCTGAGAGAAGAAAAGTCCTGTTTCTGAGGGCTTGAGGAGATTCGGGGGAAGGGCCCATGCGACTACGAGGAAGTCTGGAGAGCCGACTGCGCCCACTGCCCAGCGGTAATCAGGAGATATTTGCACAGCCGTTAATTTCTTGCACGTAGTAGACGCATCCTGGATAAGGAGGTTGGCAAGCTTTTACTGGGTTTGAATTGAATACAGCTGAAGCTAGATTTAATTCATAATGGTTTACGAGACCAGTTGAATAATTTATCTGGACTAATCAAGCGATATCTGTGATAAATTCTGTAAATCGTCAATCTATAAAAATTAATACTCGTTCGTGGACGCATCAAATAATTGCACTAACTTACCGCACAGAGAAATATACGTATTTGGTTAAGCACCCAACTATATCGGAAACTAGAAAAGTGTTGGAGCATTCGACGATTACAAAGGCACTAAAGTTGGAGGCTTCAATGCGCTCATTCATGGAGTGGAATAATTTTTACATTTGATTATGCAATTACGTGCATTTATATTATATTTTCACTTTACTAATATGGGAGCTGGAGCAGAAGGCGGTTTAGATAACTAAGCAGAACAGCCGCTAGACAAAGAACTTGAATAAAAAGTACTATAAACGGTTAAAACCCTATCAACTTAAAAAGAATATAACATAGAGAATGCAACAGAGACACTAAAAACTTAGCAATAAGAAGCTGAGCCTTAAGTTAAAAATGAAAGCAAGCCTGAGCTAATTTAATATTAAGAATCTAATTACAGAATTTTGCAACGTCCTCAACTTACTGTTTTCAGACTTCTACAGTGGTGGGCCCTCGAAATGCTTTTTTGAATTAGGAAGAAGAATGAAGTTTATTATTTGAATCTTACTTATATCACTGCCCGGCTCAATAATGAGTGTGTTCTCCCTCCTCATCAATACACTCATTAACTCTATTTACTATTGATTTGTAAAGTGCTTCAATCACATCAAGGCCTGGTTGAGCCTTGGATAGCTGTGCTACAATAATTAACGTATATAACTCTGTATATACTTCAATAATAAGTTTCAACTTTACCTAACGTTGTATAATTTAACAATCAAGAAAATTGATTTCTCATTATGAAATGGAAGTGGAAGATCATAAGTAAAATAACTGTTGTTTTAGAGTAGCATCAATATATTATTTAATGCTGGGCCCGACTAACCCACTTGATTCCATTCTTCAAGAAACAAAAATGCATTCATTATTTGAATATTGAGAATGAAAGCGACTGTAACTACCTGAATTATAATTCTAATTAAGCGAAGTACCAATACTTCATCTTGAGCTCCCGGTTGAGATTGAAAGAAAAAGTCCTCCATTGTTTTTCGTGATTAAGAAATACCTAAAATCGTTCAGATTGACCCAGTTGAAGATGAACACCGAGGTCCTCTGCAGGTCCAGTGCTTGCGCTACTAGTTATAAATTACATATTGCGTCCGTATACCAATCATTGGATCCTCTTATTCTTTTCTCCAATCAGGCTTAACTACCATATATTTTCGAGATAAAATCTTTCATAAATTAGTTTTGTTGACTAAAACGTAGAAATTACACAGGGACATCTTAAACAAGTGATATAACTAGTTCAGATTGGTACAATATTTTATGAATTCATCCGTTGGACCCAGAAATGAAGAGAATACAAACGCTTCAGAACTGCCTAAGTTTGTTAAGTGAATTAGTTGACCTTCCCTAAACATCTTCTACCGCGTTTATTTTTGTCATTGCCGTCCTTTTATTGCATGTGGTAATTTCTATTTTTCCTTTTTGGAATATTAAATACCGACTTTGAATAGTCGATTATGGTCTAATACGATCGAAATCATATTTTTGGCCCTCTTGTGTTAATGAGTAGTTCATGAATAATCTCCAACTTGAGATTATTTATTGGAATTTGTCATCCGCATTAGAAGTGGCAAAATATTTTAATATATAATTACTCACATAGTAAACAAGAAAAAGCAATTCCACCTCCCATAACTGTATAAAAAATAATAAACGCTGAGTTAAGAGATGTATATTAACAATTTGACTTAGATCTTTGTAATTTAGTTAAACTATGTAATTAGTTGCTTAATGTTGATGAAGAAGCTCTGATACCAAATAATTTTAAAGAAATATTAGCAAATGCTTAAAAAATTAAAAACTAACCTAATAATGCAAGTCTTACTGTGTTAAAATAAAGTTGTAAGAATGCTGTTGAAGAATTATCAAAAGAATCTACTAAAACAATAGAATGTTTCTCTTCTATTCATACAAAATAATAATTGACTGATCAGATGGTTAGCGATTTATCTGTTGATGTCTTAAATTTTGAAAGTAAATAATAATATGTACTTTGTCTTCCATTATCAATCGTTTTCAAGTGTATTTAGGTTTATGAAACTCCAGAAAAAACAGATTAGTAGCTGTAATAGATTTAATAATTAAAATAGATGTTGGAATAAGTTAGCGTAATGGTATTAAAAAATAATGGGTATAAAAAAGATGATACCATAACAGTGTGATAGTTTTCATTGTGTTAAATATAATTAAATATTTTCAAAAGCTTTTAAATTCGATTTATGAGCGTGCTACTATGTAAGAAGAACATATGTGTTCAAGTCCGTTTGTAGTAGCTAAAACATTTTCTTTACATCTTCATTAAGGTATTAGCATTTATTATACGTTATTATGATATCATATATACTTTTATCAATTATATATTTTAGAGCATCATTCATACCCCACTCCTAAGATGTAGCAGTAGCAGTATCAGCAAAGTTTGGACGACAGGACGATTTTCTAGCAGTTGCAGGCGGAAATCGGATAAGTTGCTGAAAAAGACTTGGATGTGTACTATATAGCTCCGAACAAGCGAACCTATTCCGAGGTGTACATTCAGCCCGTTTTCGAGTTTTTATCCTAGGCGTAGAAGCAGCACGATGTTTTGAGTGACATGATAACGCGTATGAGCGATCATTTGGTCATCATTGACGGCTGCAATCAACGCAACGTCGAGCAACAATAAATGATAGACGAGATTGAAAGCCGAATAGAGGCTACCGAGCGCGAAGCCACCGCGGCCATCCTCGACTGCACCCGCTTCCGCACTTTGTAAAATTCAGTGTTTAACAAAAACTACACCGCAATCTCTCCATCTTTCCAGGCCTTAGTGTTTGAGATCAATAACAGACTTTTGGCTGAGGACTTCAAATGCACCTCTCCAGGTTGTGTGAATATTTTTTGCACGAAAAACGGTCAAACCCGTTTGCAGAAGTCGTTTTTAATACAAAATTTATAGGAGAACGTTTGTTCGCTCTCTTTCGACTCTGTTTTATGCGTATAATTTACCGACCTCTTTGGAATCACCATTGAAATTCAACTTTGTGCTTTCTTAAACGATTAATTTGAACAGAAATTGACTGAGAGCTCACTTGAGGAAATAAAACAGAAACAGAAGGTTATTTTGCACTTACTTGAAAGTATTGACCACGAATTGTGCTAAAATCTGAGGGACATGAGCGAGTTGGCTTTACATAGCCACGAAGGGCTCGGAATCGCACCGGCGGCAGATTAAAAAACGAAGAAGAAATACGCGGGTATATTAGACACACAGTTCAAAGAACAGGATAATTTCGCGCTCATTCCTGAAACGTACATCAAAAACTTCTACGATCACAGGCAAGACCTGGGCATCATACAAAGCAAGAGGAGCATGATCGCAAAAGAAAACGCTGACATAATTTAATAATAACAACACATAAACAGAGAAAGAAGCGCATTCGCGGCACTGTACGATGTTGAACTGCAAAAACTTCAAGTGGTCAACTGTCAAGCTGAAGACATCAAAGCAAACGAAGCTGTGGAACAAAGACAATAATTGGGACAGTGATTTGAAAAAAGTTTAAATCTGGATAAAAATTTTCGATGAACAACTATGTTATAATATTTTATTCAATAACGAGCATTAAAATATGCAAAATAATGAGGTAAACTTTTAAATTAGAAACTTGTAATTCATGTTCATGAATAATATTTGATAATGCAATTATTGTGTAATCTATGAGCATTATTATTATATAATGTTTAATTTACATCCCAAAATTAATGATCTTATATTTATACTCATTGCTCGAAGAACCTCTCTCGCAGAAATACATATCATCAATTCGCGATTTGAAATACATCGACGCCAACACTCCAGCTACATACGAGCTGCAACGTGATATAGATGGCAAAAATGCAGTAATCAACCCAATCCAATTTTTAGGCAGATTTAACGGTAACGGATACATGTTTAAGAACTTAGTGATAAACTCTGTTTAAAAAGGTGATGGGATATATGCGGGACTGTTTAGTTCGTTGTGTCAAAACCAATCTATAAATAACTTGACTCTCCAAAACGTTACTATCAGAATGGAATAAGTCGTAGGCGATATTTATGCTGGAATTCTAGTAGGTAGAGGTGAAGTTTAGCTCGACACCATACGTATTGTAAATTGCTCTATTACTATAGTTGGCGCTAACGTCAATAGATATACAGGTGGTGTAATCGGGTTTTCAGACGGTCATACCAATATAGTTAATTCAGAGGTATACAATCTGAGTATTAAAAACTATCATTTTTAAACATCTGATACAGACGGTTTTTATGCAGGTGGTATTGTTGGAAAAGGCGATTTTGTATCTTTTTATTTGTGCTATACTGACATGAATTACCTTAGCTCAACAAGATCTCATCTCAATATAGTAGGTGGGGTAATTGGCCATGGTAATACATTGAACTTGACCATGGTCAATTCCGAAATCAAAATAACCGTTAGAGATCTATTTGGATTTTATGGAGGCGCTGTTGGTTTCGCTAATGATTTATTGCTTACCAATGTTTATGCTGGATTGACATCTTAAATCACAGAAGACAGTATTCAATTAGTTGGTTCTGTAGGTGTGATAGTTGGAAAAGCAGTATAAATGAAAGTATTAGATACGGTTGCTTATGTTTAAGGAAATGAAGGTATTATTAATATGGTAAATGGTCAAATTCAATCAGCTGAATCAATGTACTTTTATTCAACAACTCATACCACAACACAAAGCAATATCAAAGTATAGAACTCGTGGTTAGGAAATTTAACTGTTTTTGATTAACTGAGTCCTATGAATTGGAAAATAATTAAAGGCAAAAATCATAACTTGCCAAGAATATATATTTCAGATAAAGAGTGCTAAATGCTGAGCGCCGGTTAAGTGTGCGCTCTTGACGCTAAATGTGTTCAATAAGGTCAATCTCTTACTTGCTAATGTATGGATGGATTCAGAAAGCTAAATGGTATTTGTGTAGCCACAAATTGTCCTTATATCAATGGAGTTGAATGTGGCTCCGGAACATGTAACCTTCACGGTGACAAATTTACATGTGAATGCGTAGGTGCAAGCTGTACAACTGGTCAATGCATGAGTTGTCATCCTCAATAACTTGACGGATGTATAATTTAAGAATCTGTAATTAAATGCGCTTAACCAGATTGCCAAAAAGACTGGACTGGTGAATTCTGTTCAATATGTGTGGGATTAAGTTGCTCATTGGAAGTTACTCCGATTTGTGTTGGCTGTTAGAACAAAGATGGTATATGTTTTAATAAATCAACCATTTATTGTCAAGGAACAACTGAATGCAAAGTAGGTTACACAGATATTAGCACTGGATGTAGGACGTGTGCTGAAAACTACGAAATAAAAGATGGAGTATGTGTTTTGTCTTCAGACGCTGCTGCAAAAGTGAAATCAAACGCTGGGGTTATAGCTGGTGCTGCTATCGGAGCATTATTGTTACTAATAGCTTTGATTATTACTATTGCATCAATAGCTGCTAAAAAGAAGAAAGAAGAGCAAATGCTGGTTATAGGAGATCTTAAGTAAAAGTAAGGTAACGCCATATAAATGATTGACAACAATACCACATCTCAAAATAGTGGTTATACCAGCGACTCCAGTCTTTCTGAAAAGAACACCAAAAAATCAAATAAAGGTGGATCTAAAGCTCCGCAATTAAATCTTAAAGATGTTAAACCTGGCTTCAATACTAAGGCTATCAAAAAAGTAGACTTTTCCGATCTAGACAGATTAGGACGTGGGCAGGGACTCAATCCTGTTAAAACTTCTGGATAGAAGTCCAGTTAAAAGCCAAGAGTTAAAGCGTTAATACCAACAGGTGACCAATAATTTGGTATCTGACATGAAATTCTCGTTTAATTAATCAGTATTTTAACTCATGTGTGCAGTCATTGACAAGGTATATAATATTGCTAAGAGAATCATAATTATATCGCTTATTCATTCACCATCACTAAACATCATTTTAAGTGTAGGATATACAAGGTATTTATAATAGTATTATAGGTATGTATATAAATAATATATATGTTTACATTGCATACCATAGAATAAAGTAAAATTGTTACTTGATATTAAAAAAGATGTTAAATCACACATAGTAAATACATTAAAGCTGTTACATAAATGAGGAAGCAGAATCACTTAGATTGGAAAAAAGATGAAAACCATTTTAATTAACTGGAATATTATCAACCACAAGAATTATTAAAATATATATTATTTTTACTTAGCTATAGTAAAATAACTAGTATATACCTATTTATTGCGTTTAGATGTATTGTTGGATTGTTGCTGTTGAGTGAGTCATGTTATTAATAATTCTAAAAATAAACTCTAAAAATACAAAAGAAAATACATAACAAAGAAAATTCTTCATATCATTACATAATATATAACAAATAATATTACCACATCATAACATGATTAATATTATTTTCTACAGCTTATAAGACAATATATAAATGTACATAGTATCAATTCGCGATTTGAAATACATCGACGCCAACACTCCAGCTATATACGAGCTGCAACGTGATATAGATGGCAAAAATGCAGTAATCAACCCAATCCAATTTTTAGGCAGATTTAACGGTAACGGATACATGTTTAAGAACTTAGTGATAAACTCTGTTTAAAAAGGTGATGGGATATATGCGGGACTGTTTAGTTCGTTGTGTCAAAACCAATCTATAAATAACTTGACTCTCCAAAACGTTACTATCAGAATGGAATAAGTCGTAGGCGATATTTATGCTGGAATTCTAGTAGGTAGAGGTGAAGTTTAGCTCGACACCATACGTATTGTAAATTGCTCTATTACTATAGTTGGCGCTAACGTCAATAGATATACAGGTGGTGTAATCGGGTTTTCAGACGGTCATACCAATATAGTTAATTCAGAGGTATACAATCTGAGTATTAAAAACTATCATTTTTAAACATCTGATACAGACGGTTTTTATGCAGGTGGTATTGTTGGAAAAGGCGATTTTGTATCTTTTTATTTGTGCTATACTGACATGAATTACCTTAGCTCAACAAGATCTCATCTCAATATAGTAGGTGGGGTAATTGGCCATGGTAATACATTGAACTTGACCATGGTCAATTCCGAAATCAAAATAACCGTTAGAGATCTATTTGGATTTTATGGAGGCGCTGTTGGTTTCGCTAATGATTTATTGCTTACCAATGTTTATGCTGGATTGACATCTTAAATCACAGAAGACAGTATTCAATTAGTTGGTTCTGTAGGTGTGATAGTTGGAAAAGCAGTATAAATGAAAGTATTAGATACGGTTGCTTATGTTTAAGGAAATGAAGGTATTATTAATATGGTAAATGGTCAAATTCAATCAGCTGAATCAATGTACTTTTATTCAACAACTCATACCACAACACAAAGCAATATCAAAGTATAGAACTCGTGGTTAGGAAATTTAACTGTTTTTGATTAACTGAGTCCTATGAATTGGAAAATAATTAAAGGCAAAAATCATAACTTGCCAAGAATATATATTTCAGATAAAGAGTGCTAAATGCTGAGCGCCGGTTAAGTGTGCGCTCTTGACGCTAAATGTGTTCAATAAGGTCAATCTCTTACTTGCTAATGTATGGATGGATTCAGAAAGCTAAATGGTATTTGTGTAGCCACAAATTGTCCTTATATCAATGGAGTTGAATGTGGCTCCGGAACATGTAACCTTCACGGTGACAAATTTACATGTGAATGCGTAGGTGCAAGCTGTACAACTGGTCAATGCATGAGTTGTCATCCTCAATAACTTGACGGATGTATAATTTAAGAATCTGTAATTAAATGCGCTTAACCAGATTGCCAAAAAGACTGGACTGGTGAATTCTGTTCAATATGTGTGGGATTAAGTTGCTCATTGGAAGTTACTCCGATTTGTGTTGGCTGTTAGAACAAAGATGGTATATGTTTTAATAAATCAACCATTTATTGTCAAGGAACAACTGAATGCAAAGTAGGTTACACAGATATTAGCACTGGATGTAGGACGTGTGCTGAAAACTACGAAATAAAAGATGGAGTATGTGTTTTGTCTTCAGACGCTGCTGCAAAAGTGAAATCAAACGCTGGGGTTATAGCTGGTGCTGCTATCGGAGCATTATTGTTACTAATAGCTTTGATTATTACTATTGCATCAATAGCTGCTAAAAAGAAGAAAGAAGAGCAAATGCTGGTTATAGGAGATCTTAAGTAAAAGTAAGGTAACGCCATATAAATGATTGACAACAATACCACATCTCAAAATAGTGGTTATACCAGCGACTCCAGTCTTTCTGAAAAGAACACCAAAAAATCAAATAAAGGTGGATCTAAAGCTCCGCAATTAAATCTTAAAGATGTTAAACCTGGCTTCAATACTAAGGCTATCAAAAAAGTAGACTTTTCCGATCTAGACAGATTAGGACGTGGGCAGGGACTCAATCCTGTAAGGACAACAGGATAAAAAACAGGTTAAAAACCTAAGGTAAAAGCACTGATGCTCATGAACAGCAACGAGTTGGGGATATGAGCAAAGTAATTATTAAAAAATAATTATTAATTATCACTAATTATTAATTAGTTATTATTTCAATAATTCTATTCAGATTCACTAGTTAACTTCTGCTCTTTCTTCTTCAATTATTTCAGTAGCTAAAATAGCTGGAATAATATTAGTAGAATCGTATTCTTGTTGGTATGACGCTTGAAGCATTTCTTCTGAAATATTATGTTTGTATATTTCATACCATTATTGCGGCGCAGAAATTTTTGTAGAATCAAGTTCTAAAGAAAAAATAGGTTTTGGGATTATTTCCCGAAATTTTTTATCTAGTTTTTCAACGAATTTATCGAATACACCCATTTTTATAGCCTGAATTATTAATATTACGCTTGGAATCACTGTAGTAAAGTAGATAAATCCTTAATTTATTTGAGCGTAGCTGAGCCATAAGAATATGCTTGCGATTAGTACGCAGATGTAAATCATTTGTTCAAAGTCGTAAGCCAGTATATCAGTTTTAACGCACGGGGCTGATATTCTTAAAGTGACCCATCTGGAAACAACTGATTAAATTGGAAAGTAGATTAGAACTCTTAGTGCTAGTGTTGGGCATACGTGTCCGAAGCACAAAATAAAGGTAAGTACAACGAGCAAGTAAACATTTTTACTCGCGAATCTGATTGGGAGTGAGCGCATGGCGACCAGTTTGTCTCTGTTTGTTTTGGCAATAGCTTTCAGAATTACCCAGTAAAAGATGAATATGCCTGCGTCTATCATGTGCCAGCCGAAGTCAACGATTATTAAATAAAAGTATGCGTCTTATCCGAAGTTATTTGCCTTTTGTCTGTACTCTTTAGTGTATCCGAATATATTAAGTATATTTTTGATCTCAAAAACGCCGTTTGTGTAAACCGACCTTGAGAAGAAAATGGTGAACTTGTTAAAAATTTGGTATACGTACAGTTTTTTAATCCATGCCCGCTCCTTCTGAATGAACGAGTAATGCTTCTCAATGCTTTGGGCCAGGTACAAAAACGGGCGTACAAACCAGTCGGTTGCGAAAGTGCACAAATATACCGCGTAGTACTTAACGACCTCCATTAAATACAGATTGTGAATTGATTACTGTTGCCTTGATTTGTTCCTGAATATGCAAATTACCGTGAACATCGCGAGCGAGCTTGCAGCTATAATCGCGCATGCTGCGAACGACCTGATGAATCGCGTGATCGGGTTGTAGTACAAATTCTCCATGAAGATGTCATCTGGGGCCGGTGCTTGAATCGCGTGTAATTTATTTCCGTTTACCCCTTGCATTTGGTTCTTCCCGTTGAACCAGAAATTAATCTTTTTGATCAGTTCTAGTGACTATTGTTTTGTTTCCATTGTTACAATCACCGCATCGTAGTTTGTTTTTAATAAATCATTCTTCATTATTTGTTTTTGGTATTTGGAGGCCCGTTTTTCAAAGTACTCCGAGTCCCTCCTTGAACCGAGAAATTAAATTATCTGGGCGAAGCCGCATAGTTTCGTGAGCCAGGAGAACTGGGACTTCACGTCACCCTGCTCTCTGACGAACTCTTCACTGTCTTTGAGCGTAAAATGGAGCTAGCGCCTTGCTTTGAGTGACTTTATCTTCTACACTCGTAAATATTTAACCGGGGTTGCGTTCACGTACTGCTTAATCAGCATTTACACGTATGGGTCCTAAAATTACTCGTGCACGTTCATAATCACGACTGAAAACTGCTAAACGGAATTCTCCTACTGATTCTGAATATATTGCAACCTCTAATACCCGATGAACCGCGCGAAAATAACTGTTAAAAACAGCACTGAAGTCCAAATAACAGCTCGAATTGATGAACGGGGTAGCATGGACGTTAATGAAAAGGCCTTTTCGCTGTAAAAATGGTCGTTAATAATTGCAGGAATCCAAATCGCTGAAGATGCTGCAGAAATAATCAAATACAAGACAAACATCTGCCAAAGCATCATGTGATAGGCCATCGCATCGTACCCAAATCTTTCATACAGCTTTTAATAAGTTGCATATAAAGGCCAGCTTCTAAAATCGAATATTGTATGCCTAGTTGGTAAATTCATTGTAAAGTGGTAGTACGAAGTAAAGTAATATTTACAATGTATGTTACGATAATATTGATTAATACAAGGCACAAAAAGCTTCTACATTTGTAATTCGCAATTTTTCATAGTTTCTACAATTTTAAAGAATAGTTGAATAAGTTTATTTTTATATAATCAATATTTGAATGTTTGCCACACCAAACGAGTCAACCAAAAGTATTTTCAATGAGACCATAATCTATGCGAAATGCTAGATTAAAACTAGAAGAACAGCAGCCTGTAGAAAGGCCATAAACTGGCGGTCTTTTTTCAGGTATAAACCCTCCAAATTTTGTGCCAATCAATGCAAGTGAACTAGATGTCATGTCACCCAATGTTTTATAAATGATCGCTAAAAAGTTGACCACATTGTCTTCAAATATGGTAGAGATCTAAACAGTTGTTGAATAAATTTCAAAAGTTTAAGCAACAACATTGAAATTAGAATAATAAATTGATAGCCTATTTTATACGTATATGGATTCTAAGATAAATCCTGATATGTTGAAGGTAGATTAAAAAATATCTAACTTAATGGATTAATTGGAACATCCTAAATAAACAACATATTCTACAATAGATATGGCCGAAAAAATTGCAGAAATCGAGCAGTAAGTTTATAGCGACAGTATGGGAATGTTAACAGATGATGTCACATAAATTAAAAAGATGCTTGTAAGCATTTAATAAAAGTTGGAAAAGTGATTTAAGATTTAAAATATACACTTGTATATGCACTTGGTTAAACGCATATGTATTAGTTAAAAATTAAAGTAATATAATAATAGCACAAAATATTATATTCAATTTATAAATTCTTCATTGAATCAGCACAATCGAATTTTACTTCTTAGAATCCCATTTACAATACCACACCCCGGAGATTATTATGAGGAATGACAATATTATACACGTTAAAGGGAATAGAAATAAGTTGGAATCGTCATGTTATAAGCCTATTTTCAATATGATTTGAAGAATGATAGCTAACATTTGGTTAAATATGACATTTTGGTTGTAAACTCGATTAATATCAAATTTATTTTTCAGGTACAAGCTGAATATAGATTTTGTAATGGCGATTGTTCCTGCAGATATGATTCCCAGCATTCCGCAGAAGAATTGCGCAAACATCGCCACTGATTTGAGGTACAATAAGCTGAAGAATATGGTTACGCATAGTACTCCGAATCCGATGATGTAGATGGGTCTTCCTTTCGTGAAGTTCAGCAGGGGTACAATGACAATGGTGGTTACAACATGCATGGTCCAGTATATGAACGTGATGTCTTGGAATTGTGTCATTTTAAATCTTTGTTCTAGATACACGATGATGCATGGCCACGCTGACTGCGATACTGTTCTCAGGCATATATTGGCAGTTGTAAGCAGGTATATCGGCCACGGTGTACTATCTTTGTTGTAAAACATGTCAAAGAGTTTTATTTTCAGTCTCATTTTCTTGTTCTAATGTATTTGCGTTTTGTTTTCTTTTACGATTCCTTTTATGTTTTACCTGAAGAAGATAAAAGCGGTCATCAATAACAAGCAGTAAGTGACCGCCATGAACTAAGTGTAAAATTCAACTTGGTATACGTGTGACCTTTTTTAAACGAATCTGTCCATGACCCCAGTTTTTTCAAATTCATAATTATAAACTAAAGCTGAAGAGAATTAAACAAGGGCAACTATGTAGTACATTTGAGCCCTTGACTGCTTAAAAACGTAGTCCTCAATGAGATATGACTGGATAATAGCCAATGAAGATTAGAAAGCACCTGTAAGTAGAGTGACAGCTGCAAGGAAATTCTTAGAAAACTGATTCACGACCATGATCGCGATTGCACATACCTGAATGAATCCCGAAAATACGGTTGGCTCGAACTGATTCTACAGCGCGATTGAAAGAATCATTCCAATAAGTTAGCCACAGTGATAGAAAATCTGATTTATGGTCAAAGTTGATAAATTTCCCTCGCCCTCCCAAAAATTATACGCCACACACGTTAAATTTATGTACTACTGAAGAATCATACGAAATATAGAGTGAGTCAACACCAAACCCATTATATTGTACTTATTCCAATCTATGTCCTTAATTGTCAACTTTGTCTTTCGATACTGCAAATACTAACAGAACTCAGGAAGGAATTATATTTTGAAGTCGAAAATAGTTGCGTCCTCCACCTATATTTTAGCATTCATCCTTCGCACAGCCTGCTCTTACACGCTTTACTCGTTATGAAATATATTTTACACATTTACATTCATATTCATTCCAATCATTTTTTGTGAATAATAAAGTGGTATTATTTACCAGATTCAGAATTAAATACATGTATTTCATTAAACCACTTCACCATCATCAATATTCATCATGATTTTATAAACAGAATTTTTAGTCCCAACTTGCGCTGTCGCTATTACTTCCAGCGTTTTTGCTGCCTTGTTTTTCAAATTTGGTTCGATAGGAGACTTCTTTATTGTGATTGAGCATTACACATACACAAAAATCCTAACGTACGTCCTTATGTTTGCTTTGTTCTATCTGTTTTGCTTATTTGTACGCATTTTTGCGTTTCCAGGTCTATCATCTGCAGAAATGACATAAATATATCAGAAACTGAATAAAACGTTAGCAAACACATATATTCGTATATTGCAATGGTTAAACGTTACGGACATATTACAACCTAAAGTTATTACAGCTTTGTTACTTTCAACATCATTAGCTCAATTGTAGATTGCAACTTAACTTTTTGAAGCGCGTGTAAATGTTATTTATGGTGAATAATAATAATTTGAGATGTTACGTGGATAACAGTTGCGCCATAAAAAGCGCTTAGTCAAAAGACTCTACTTTGAAATCATACGCCCTATTATTCTAATTCCTATAGTTTTGTGTGTTACTCTTATTTTGTAATCAGATACAAAGGGTTCTCTTTTTGCTATTCTTAAATAACACTTACAATCGTCTGATTTATTTATGCGCTCTTCTCTCTTTGTAGCATTACACATTGGAATCAATTACTTTAAAACAGTTATTCTTTTACTTATCAATTCAGTATAGATTCTCTTCTACAAAGATAATCAATTTGGTGTGAATCTTGTTTTAACATTCTGCAATGCATTCTTTGACTTTTTAGAAACTGCAGTATTGACGATAAATTCAGCTAATACTGGACTCGTAGCTTTCAGAGGAATCGAATTGAGTTCAATCATTGACAAATTCAAAAATATCATGGATGATAAGTTCCACATGGGTCACGAAGAAGGTTAATAAGGATAGAACAAAGATAAGCCAAAAGATAAGAAAGAAGATGTGCCCTTGGAATAAAGAAGCCGCGCCTAATATTTATTCTTTTCTGATTTGTTAGATTTAATTGATCAATTAAGAGAAACTAGAAAATCTCTTGCCAAATTTGTCTTAGCATTAAAATCATTTAAGAGAATGGGTAAGTTTGAGGAGCCAACGCTTGAAGATTTGTACAAAACAAGTGATATCGAGGCAATCAAAAAAGATCTTGAGAGTTTCTTGGAATAGGCTCCGTGCTCAATTTGTTTATCACCAATGGACATAATCACAGAGAAGAATCAGTGCAAGAAGCTCAACTGCCAGCATTGCTACCACACCGGTTGTATCCGTCAGTGGATTGTGCAGGGCAATGCCAAGTGCCCAATTTGCAACAAGGAGATCTTCGAGGGCGGTGAGAAGTTGTTACTTCAGTTGGACGACCCTATCCCAGACGACAATGTCATTCCAGATTTTGGAGATCATGCCGTGCAGCAGCCGGATGTTCCAAAGCTCGAGCTGCCGGACGTTGAGAGCAGCAACGAAGACGAACAGAAACCCGTTTTCACTGAGGAAAAGATTCCCCCTTATCAACTTGATGACTAAAAGGTTCCTAAAGCAGAAATCAAACACGAAAAGAAGCAACATGAATAGAAAAAGGAACCTGTTGTAAATGCAGTAAAAGAACCAGTTTCATAACCAATTCAACAATAAGAACCAAAAAAGCAACCAGATACGTTGAAACCTGAAGTACAACTTCCAGTTCAAAAATAAGTTCAACAAATCCAACCAGAAGTAAAACAAATTGAATAAGAAACTTAACAGATAGAAGAAGATATTAAAGAAGAAATTCAACAAGAAGAAACGAAAGAGGTTTTCAACCTCGAGGAGTCGAACGAATTCAAAATTGAAGAATCTGAAAATTAATTCCAACTCGAGGAATCCGAGGAAATCAAAGAACAAATTTAACAAGAAATATAGGATTTCCTACCACTCCAAAACACAGTATTAGATTAGAAACAAGTTGAGCAAATAGAAGAGCTCATGAACGAACTCGTTTTGGAACCAATTGAGATAATAACCGAAATACCGAAAAAGAAAAAGAAAACGCTCCAGAACCTCCACTCCCCGTTCGGATAAAATAAGATAAAACTCGGAGAAATACCTATTTACACACAACAGGACATCGAACACATCGACGAAGCACTTTTGATGAAAGAAATCAAAATTCAAATCAAGCAATACCTAGACTGCTTCAAATCTATCAGAGAACACAGAAACAACTACACACTTCAAAGATAAATATTTGAACACATCAACGGAATCGAAACGGAAATCACCGTCGAAAACTCGAATAAAAAGGAAGAATGAACCAGAATTTAATTTATTGCATATCATTACAATAATCTCATCATAAATGAGAAATGTATTATTGATTAATTACAAACGCTGATGATTGAGAATTCGAAACATAGATATATAAGTACATTGAACTACTGTTAAATAATATAATAAAGCACATAATTACCAAATTATTATTATTATTCACTCGTCGAATTCCTTGCTTGCATTAATTACTCCACTCATATTTGATAAATTACATTCAATTCCCTGTGGAGATCCTCGCACTTCGAAGGAAACATTATTCAGTGGACTTGTATCACCTTTTGCAAAATATTAGCGTCGTAATCGCGTCCGTGGTGTTAAAGTCGATGAATTTAGTTTTTACGATATAGTCAAGGAATCAGTGCTAAATCTACGCACAAATTACTCGATATTTTCAGGGTCCAATTCAGGTTTCTTTTGATATTTATTGAGCTACTCTTACTTTTTAGCTGAAGACCAATCCTTTGGAATATTAAATTACATTGTAGATGCCTAGTTATCAAAAAATGCATCATTACCTTTGTAAACAATTTCCCTTTAATCTACACCCTATAAAATTACATTATTAGCATACGTTTAATGTTCGTCTATTTATATTTTCATTGTCTTTTTCATCTTGGAGTGTAAATATTATAACATTATAATTAACAACTACAAAATTTTAATAACAGTTTAAAAGCTGAATGGATACAACACAGATACATAATTTTAATACACAAGTATCATGACTCAATCCTTCTGTCTGTGATTTTAACGGTGATTCTATTTTTCAAAAATCATGTTTTTACATTTTTGAATTCTTAATCTATTTTGTTAACTATTTGCTATCATTTTGATTCTTTGAATTGTTGTATATAACGCCTACATTAAGCTATTCGTCAAGCTATCTTACAGTCATGTAATCGTTCCAAAGTGTCAGGTCATAATGCCATATAATTTCGGAATCGCTTCCTACATTAAATATTGAAGTAATATGATTTTACATTTGATATAAAATGTATTTACACATAAAATAAATTTTCAAAATTAGAAAACTATTCCACATCCGATGAAGAGAGTAATACAGCCAGTTATGCAGAAGCAATTGATGAATTTTACATTTAATATGGAACCAAAGTACATTAAAAACTTTGGAACGTCACTATATAAGTAATAAGTATAAAAGGAAATAATAAAAACAAACTATAAGTTTGAAAATCTCCCGCAATACATGTCACCTAAATCTCGTCAGCGGTGGGATTAATAATACAAAGAAGAGCAGTTAAATAAGATTTTTGAAAAATCTCCAAAGTCTTCTTATTTTATGCTGAGGCAAAATAGTCAGCATTACGCCAAAGATGCAAATTTATTGTCTTTCAACAGCATAAAGCAAGCGATGTCACAAAATAATTTGCAACAAGCCAGTACTGATCAAAAAATCGATAGTGACTTCAATTTCGAGTAGGATCCAGAATATTTGAACGAGTCACTGAGCAATCGTGATTCTGACAGCCTTTCATTGTGATTTTATTTTAGGATATAAGTTTATTAAAATAACGTTTAAAATATATAAGAAGATATATTAAACATTGAAGGTGTTTTGGAAGGCTGTGAATGTGTATTTGTTTGTATATGTTGTATATAAATATAATATATAATATATAGCATTTATGTTATTGATTTAATATAATATGGTCACTTGTTCATGATGACTTTGGTGCTGGCTTCGACTCCTTTTGCGGTTTCTCCGGTCATTATTTGTTCAATGATTATTTGTTCTGGGAAGTCTTTGATCCATTTTTGTGCCATGTATCCGCCCACGTATCCGATTCCGTTCCATTTCACGAATGCGGTTTCTGCGTCCACGATGATGGTTGTGAAGTGGTTTAGTATGTCGCAGTATCCTCTTTGTATTTTTTATAGTTTTAATTTGGCGAATTGTGGCAAAAGAATGCGCGAATTCTTGAAGAAGTCCCTTTCTTCTGGTGTCTGGTACCTCCGCACCGCAATATTGAATTGACTGAGAACTGTTGCCATTTCTGCGAAGGCTGCGAATCGCGTTTTTGACACGTTTTCGATTAAAGAGGTGAACAAGAGGAAATTTCTCCTGTAAAAAATATTCTGGTGTTCGTAAATGGAAACGATTCGGTTCAGGTAAATTTATAATTCGGTTTAAATCGCTCCCGAGCGCAAATGGAGCTGAATTTGCTTAAAATCGCAGAATGAGAGATCTGGACGAATATCCAACAGTAACTAAAAATCTGCACTGCTGAACTCGAAAGTGTCAGATTTGTACACCAGATTCGGAGCAAGGACCGGGAAATGAACACGCTTGTCCAGGCCCGCGAAGGCCGCACGGATCAATTTACGAGTATCCTTGTCCAACTTTGCATAACACTGCGTACCAGTCAACTTCTTCTGAATTCCGAGCTTGGAAAGCACCTGCTGCATCCTATACTCTTGCCCTTTCTGCAATTCCAATGAATGCAGGCAAAACTATAGCGGGGACGCTGAAATGGCTTGCTCAATCGTAAGGATTCTGAAACCTGGCAAATTAATGTCCTTCTCCATGTAATTTAACTTGCCGGGCGTTAAATAGTCCTTTATGTTCTTGTGGAAGTACTCGAAGTACTACTCTGTAGTTTAATTCAATTAAAACCTGTAAATCACAGCAGTAAACGCGAAAAACAGAATGCGGTCGAAGAAATGCTTCATGTGGTCGTCCTTGTCCAAATTGTATTTAATTATGCTCTCAGCCAGTCGCGATGCTGCTGGTGAAGCGTTTGATTTCTGTTAGTAATAACTTTGCACCATTTTTGCTTTTCTCTCTGGCTCAAGTCTATTTAAATCCTACTCGAATGTTTACATTTTTTATTCGTCTAATTCTGGTACGAAATTGAGAAACAGTTTGTGCAGTTCTGTTCCAGTTGCTTCCGGTTATATATCGTCTAAAAGTCGCAACTCTTCCTCACTTACTCGTTTGGACATTGAGAGAAGGTGCTCAGATTCGGATTGCAGTTAAGACTGATGGGTTGAGAGTATTGAAGCGTTCGTTGATGTTTCAGTGTTTTCATTATTGATTACGCTTCTTAAACGTGATTAATGAACTTGGCTGTTTCTGAGCCTGTCTACGCGGTCGATTTTTTCTTAGTCGATGCTTGAGTTGTCAATAAAATCGCGCATGGATTCGTCAAATTCATCTTCCTCTTCGTCCTCGTCATAAATTTCATCCAAATCGTCTACTTCATCGGTTTAATCATCAAAAACTTAAGAATACACAGCGTGACGAAGCGCAGATTGCTAAATTGGAGTATCTCTAAATGGCGTAGTTCGTTCTGAGTTGAGTTCGCTTACAACTTCTGAAAATATATTTGATTTTGAGTTATATTATGGAGATTCTCGTTCATTTGTTAATAAAATTTATTACGAAAGAATGTTGGATTGAGATTTTATTTATGATCGTTCTTATTCTTCTTATTTGTTAAACGCATCTATAGTTTTCCCAAGATCTTTTGGTCTAAATACACTTTAAAATTACATTGCGATACTATTATCATCAAAAATAATAATATTATTTGCTAAAATATTGCTTAATGCAACTGGTAACTGAACTGCAATCAACAAAATATTTTAGTCACTTGAAACCAGTTTGTCTAATTCTTAATCTTAGCCTAGATTGATAAGTACTATTAATTTTGATGTTTTGTCTATTTTTTATAAAATTTCACTTAGTTTACTGTTAGTGGTTCCAAGTGATGTGTATCGTGTCATTCTCATTTGTAAGAACGTATCTAAAATACTAACGCACATTAAAGAATCAACAGATTAATCGTGAAGAATTCTAAGAGAATCAGCACTGGTTAGAATTTACATTAATCCTTCTGCATTAATTAACATTATATAAATGTTGGTGTGGAAGATTCAAAATTTGAGTTTTAAATACAAAGTATCGCACAAATGTTCACTTTGTTGCACTTTTAATAGTTCTAACAATCGTTTTAAACTATTCTGGTTCAATTTCAACATCATCGCCACAAATACCTTTTGCAAATTTCAATAATTACTCTTTGGAGTATTAAAGTTTCATTTTAGTCATCAGATCAAGATACTCATCCTGATCTATTGTTCCATTCCTGTCTTTATCAGCTCTGTAAAATAGTACTTCTTCTAATTGCATTGATCCAATTTATTCAACAGCGTAGCATAGTTGGTCAAACTCTTCGAATTCTAAAGCACCATTATCGTTTTCGTCAAAAGCTTTGATTAAAATTGCGATTTCTTATTTTGTATACGATTTTCCTAAATCGATAAGACTTTTTTCAACTTCATCTATTTATAACTTTAAGTCTTTATTTGTGTCATACTTCTCAAATAATATTTTTGAATAGCTCATATTTAATTAGCGAAGTGGAATATTCAAAATTATATTATAAGTAATTAAATTTTATGGAAATATCAAACATATGTTAAACATATGTTAGACTGTGTAAAGTTTACTAAATTGCTATTTTTAATCGAAATCAAGTCGTATTTTGTAATATTCACATATAACACGCATATTATTTACTTTTACCACTCCAACTGATGAGAGAAATCTTGACCATCCAAGTGGGCCAGTGTGGAAACAACCTCGCATCCACTTTCTGGGAAGGAGCAATGTTAGAGCACCAGATCCAACCAGATGGGCTGCTAATTGATCCACTAGAGCCAGTCGGAAACCAAAGTGTATATTTCCAGGAAGCTTCCAACGGCCGCCACGTACCCAGGAGTGTGCTCGTGGACCTTGAACCAACTATTTTGGATAAGATTCGGAAAGGCAATATAGGAGGTCTTTTCAAGCCAGAAAATATTGTCTCTGGAATAGATGGAGCCTCAAACAACTGGGCGAAGGGCCACTATTAAGAAGGTGCGGAAATAGTTGACTCGGTGATGGAAGCTATTAGAAAACAAAATGAGTTATCGGATGAGACTAATGTCTTTAAAATGGTTCACTCTCTCGGTGGTGGAACTGGAAGCGGGTTAGGATCTTTGATCTGCAACAAGTTGCGAGAGGAGTACATGAAAACTGTTTTCTTCAATTAGGTTGTACTTCCAGGTCTTGAGACGGATAGTGTGGTTGCAGCATACAATGTTGGCCTTACTTTACCACATTTATTAGAAGCTTCTGATCAAGTATTCTTAATAGACAACATCGCGCTCTAAGATGTATGCGTCAAACAGTTGCAGCTTCCGAAACCAACATTCACCGATCTGAACAAAGTCATCACAGACCACTCACTCTGTTTCACATCCGCCTGGCGTTTTCCTTCTTCAGGTGTAGATGAGAAGATAATATCAGAGCTAATGCAGCCGTTCAAATTCGGCTCTCTTAGTTACATCAAAAACGATATTGTATTCAATTTGACCTGTCAAACTGAACTGTTGTCTAAATCAGTTTTGGTATCTACGGGACAGATTCCAGAAATAGTAAAAAGTGAGATCTAGATAGTATCTGAGTCATCCAATAAGTCACATTAGTCCGCACTGCTATAATGCTCAAAGAACGTCTCACAACCTCTGGAGAAGCTGAGAGGTATATTCTAAAAATTATTTGTTAGAAACGCGTTTGTACAGTATTATATATCATTAGGAATGGACCATCTAGAGTTTTAGGAATGTTTGGACTTGCTCAAGGGACTTATTTCAAGATATGAATAATAGTGAATTTCGTTGTAAAAATCACTTTATATAATTTTGTAATTAACTTCAATTAATTATTAAATTTGCTCCAAAATATCAATAAGATTTTAGATTTAATTGAACATTTAAATCAGAATTTGCTTTATCTTCTTATTGTATTCAATTTGTATAATGTGTATTAACCATGTATTTGTGCAACTATTCTCACTCTCTTCCAGTTGTAATTAAACTTATATCGTAATTCATTATTTCCTTTAGATCTTTTTTTAATATTTCGCAGTTTCTTTTTAGTTCCTAGCTTTAAATTTTTACTATTAAAAGTTATTTCTTGAGTTCTACTAGGTTTACGTTGTTCTTTTTCTTTCTTTTTATAATTTACAGTAAAAATTAAGTACATTTTGTTTATCTGAATTCGTCCACGTACAACGTGTTTAAGTTTGGAACAGTATTTAAAGAAAGATTTGCAACTGGACACGCGTAAATTTCAATTTCAGTCAATCTGGGATAGCATTTTTTAACGTTCAGATATAATGGAGAACCGTGATAATATAAGTGCTAAATTTACTTTGGTAGGTCCTATATTGAAGCCTAATCATCGCCAACAAAAGCAAAATATTTAACCGTAAACTAACTGATTTACTCTGAATTAATGATACTGTCGTACACATATAATTTTTCGACAAATACATTTTTGTTAATATTTCCCAAAAATGTACAACTGCTAAACTCAAGTGAAATATACGAGCGTCCTATTTAGCTCAACTCTATTTAATAGTTTATGAGTATCAAACTCACGTTAGAAGCAAATTACAAGTTCTAATTGAAATAAAATACTTAATTCGGACCGCTGGCTTTGTATGTTAGTTCGAGTTAAACCCCTTGAAAATTTTGGAACAAGTTGATAAATTCGGGTGTTAAACTGTTTTCTATCTTCAAACATTTGCTCCCGAACTAATTTTTTCGTAAAGTGTTTCTAAACTTGCAGGTGATGAAACTAACTGAGTTCCAATACCCTTCCATATTTCCCAGATTAACATCCGAATTAGTCCCGAAAGAGAGGTTACCAAGTCTACCATACAATTGATTGGCGCCATTTAAATCAATGTCTTGAGTTACAACATTAAAAGTTATATTAATCTTCGTTATTCTTCCTGAAGACAATTATTTTATTTTTATTATTTGACCTTTACACAATACCACAGATAAACTATCTGCGAACATGTTTTCCGGAAGAGAACCTGACAGTTAGCACCTTAAAAGTTCGACCTCGCCAAAGCATCCTCTTAATTAACATAAATCTACCACACAGTGTTTTAATATCAGTGTGTTTATACTGAATACTTCAGGAAACGAAAAAGCTTCATACGACTTCTTCGTATCGTTAAAGCCGTAAATATTTACTTTCTTATATGGAATACTATCGAATTTTAAAGCTCCTTCTTCGTATATTTAACTACCCTCATTCGTTGTTACAATAGCTCCTTCGTAGTTCAAACAATATTTGAACATTTTGATGATGTGGAAATATGTTATCAATAATATAACATTATTATGATAACATACGATTATAACTTATAAAGAACCATTGTTATTGAACTGATATACTCCAATCCAAAATAATATTATTCTTTAATTATCTATATATGTTATACATTTCGGATTACCAAATCTAAATTTGAGTTTCGTTGAAGCGAATAAAAGTTGAACACTGTACCACATAGTTTCAAAATGCGACTTGTTATATATGTATAACTACTAAAGATTACAAAAGTTTAGATAATTAATAAAGTTTAAATAGTAATTAGGAATAACATTAATACATTTTTAAGTGTAACTATTACTGTTTCGTTATAATCTTTACCACTCCAACTGATGAGAGAACTCTTAACCATTTAGGTGGGCCAGTGTGGAAACAACCTCGCATCCACTTTCTGGGAAGGAGCAATGTTAGAGCATCAGATCCAACCAGATGGGCTGCTAATTGATCCACTAGAGCCAGTCGGAAACCAAAGTGTATATTTCCAGGAAGCTTCCAACGGCCGCCACGTACCTAGAAGTGTGCTCGTGGACCTTGAACCAACTATTTTGGATAAGATTCGGAAAGGCAATATTGGAGGTCTTTTCAAGCCAGAAAATATTGTCTCTGGAATAGATGGAGCCTCAAACAACTGGGCGAAGGGCCACTATTAAGAAGGTGCGGAAATAGTTGACTCGGTGATGGAAGCTATTAGAAAACAAAATGAGTTATCGGATGAGACTAATGTCTTTAAAATGGTTCACTCTCTCGGTGGTGGAACTGGAAGCGGGTTAGGATCTTTGATCTGCGACAAGTTGCGAGATGAATATGATAAAATATCAATATTTAATCACGCAGTTTTACCCGAATTCACGAACGGTGTGATTGATGGGTACAATGGCGGGCTGGCGATAAGGCATCTGTTAGATGCGTCTGATTAAGTATTGTTGATATAAAACGTCGCACTTTGCGAAGTCTGTATTTATTAATTGCATCTTCCGAAACCCACATTCACCGATCTGAACAAAGTCATCACAGACTCACTCTGCTTCACATCAGCTTGGCGTTTTCCTTCTTCTGGTGTGGATGAGAATAAAATAACAGATATGATGCATCCGTTCAAATGTAGCTCTCTCAGCTACATCAAAAACGATGTGGTGTTCAATTTGACCTGTTAAACAGAACTGCTCCCCAAGTCCATTGCGGTCTCTACTGGTAAGATCCCAGAAATGGTAAATAGCGAGATATAAATAATTTCTGATTTTTAAAATAAGTCGAACCAAACAGCACTGCTTTAATGTGCGAAGAACATAACACAACTGTTGGAAAAAGGAAGGAGTTTATTCTCTAATTTGTTCAGAAGGAGAGCGTTTCTTCAAATATTTTAAAACGAGGGAATGGAGGAACTTGAGTTTTAGGAAAGCTTAGACAAACTTCAAGAACAAATATAAATATATGAATAGCTGTGAATACTGGTAGCTTTATGTAAATTTGAAATTATTTAATGGAGTGAATATATGAGTGAATCATATTGTTTCAGTTCAATTGAATTAAGCTCCGTAGTAAATCCTTGTAACTTGTTAGTACGTATTGAAAGTAATTGGAAACATACAAATGTATCAATTTTCACTCTATTCCGGCCGTGATATAACAAATATCAAAGTAAAATAGATCATCAAGATCCTATTTCATATTTTTGCAATTTCTCTTGAGTTCTTAGTTTATAATTTTAACTTATAACACTTCTTTTGAATTATTAATTTAGATTGTATTAAATTTCTTCTTCGTATTAATAAAATTCAGAAGATTACGTGAAGCTTTGCTGTGTTTGCATTAATTCATCGTTATTGATTTGATATTTGGAACATTCATGAATGAAAGGCTCTGTATATAACATTCTTACAAGTTTATTTCAAACAATCTACAGTATTGCTTTGAATTGGTTATGTTTAAAGGAATACTTTCGATGAATAGCTTTTGGAGTTGTTATGGAAGGTCATTTATTGGGACATGTTCTTCATATCTGGACGACAGTTCTAGAAACATACAAGAAAACGAACTAAGCTATTCTCCAGTAATATTAGATTAGTATATTTCAACTTTATCAACAACTAAGTTAAACTTTGCTTATCCTTGAACAATACATCTATAAATTGACAGTTTCTAAAAAGAACCAGAGATTTGACTTAAATCAAATTCACAATCGCATAAAGTTAGTATTTTAATCTTGGCGAATGAAAATATGTTTGGATTGTCATACTTAAATGTCAGCATGTCGTCGTTTGGTGATCTAAATTATAAGTCTAAAATATTTACTGTACTATTTTAGAACAGATCAAGTAATTCGAACGAGTTGTCTTCAATGTACTAAACTATTTTAAGTTTATTTGCTCCAAACTAATTTTTTAAATTTTATTAGTAAAAACGCAAAAAGGTAGACTAACACAGTCCCAATATCCTTCAAGTTTTTCTAGATTAAAAACACATTTTTAGTCAATTTCCAATGTGCCAAGTCTTCCATATAACGAATTTACTACGCTAAAATCCATTTCATGATATGTCGTACAAAATTTAAAATCAAATTTCTTAACGCTACCTCGTACCACTTAACTTAATTAAAATAATTCTGAATCTATTTCCATATAAATTCTTTGTGCTTCTAATTTATCTGATAAGGAACCTTTAAATTCACAAAAATATATATTTATTTCCGCAAAGTTACCTTACAGTTAGCTTAAATCTATAATACACAAATATAATACAAGATTATTTGCATAAAAAATCTTCGGAACTTGAAACAATTCTTCCTTTTGAGTTTACAAATTTAATCCTTTTATATAGATTCTTTTATATTGTATTTTCAGCTTTAATATATTATCTTCATATGTATTTTCACCTTTATTATGTTAAATAATAATACCTGTATAGTCTTATGTATATTTAAACATTTAGTAGTGTTGAAGTGAAAATATATAATTAATACATTATTTAATTTACATTATTTAATTTACATTCATTATAAATAACAAGATTATTTAGTCCTCAAAATTATTATATTTAGTCTTTGAAGATTAAATGAGATATATGGTTTTGCAAGCATTATCACTATTACACAATAACTCAATCTGTATTTCGCATGATGTGATGTTACTTTATCAACTGATATTTATTTTTTTCAGTTTATATTGCACCTTGTAAAATGCACGATAATTTAAGCACAAATGCAATATAAATACAAATTAACTAGTCTACTTGTGAGACTTTACCGTAATGTTGGCAATTTAATGTCGAATAAAGCAAATAAAAGATTATATACATATCACTCTCTTCCAATTGTGATTAAATTAATATCATAATAAATAAGATCCGCGAGGTCGGTTTTCATCGCTTCACAGGTTCTTTTTTGTTCCTGGTTTTGAACTTTGACCAACAAATGCTGTTTCTTGAGTTCCACCAGGTTTGCGTTGTTTTTCTTCTTCTGTTTAATAACTTTTTGAATTAGGGCTGTAGATTTAGTTGCTTTACATTCGTTGAGTTCAAGTTTTTAAATGTTTGGTACGTTGAACAAAGATAGACTTCCGACACGGCCAGCATCAATTTCTATCTCAGTTAATCTAGGGTAACATTTTGAGCTTAAATTTAGTGAAGGGCCATAGATGTACAATTTTTGTAGCTGCTGTGGAAGATCTTCAAGTGAATCACGATAATAGTCATCGAACATCAGCTATCTGCAAGAAAATTGGCCTACTTGCGCTGTTGAAATGGTGCAATAGTACAAATTTAACCAGTCTACTATTAACTATTTGCATACAGTTCCCACAATAGAACAACTATTTAACTCCAGTTATTTAAAAGAACCAGTTACCTAACTCAAATCAATTTAGTAGTTACTAAGCGTCAAACTTACATTTTTCGCGAATTTTAAGCTCTGATTTAAATCTAACAATTGAAATACTTAGTTATCATCATTTCCATGATAAGTCAGCTCAACATTATTTCCATTGAACTCCTAAAATAAGTCTATGAACCCCTAAGTTTTACAGCGCTCAATTTTCAGTTTATTTCCTCCAAAAGTGTTTGATTAAACGTTGTTCCTAAATTTACAAGAGATAAAATTGACAAAGTTCCAGTAACCCTCCAAATCTGATAAATCTACATCAGAATCAGAGCTAAACTAGAGAGTTCCTAATCTGCCGAACATCTAATTAGCTCCTTGAAGATCAATACATAAATTGAATGAACAGAAGAAAATATCAAACTTTTGAACTCTACTATCAGCAAGTTAACTCAGCCTTATGTTTTAACCACCACATAAAGATACAGACAAACGATCGGCGAACAACTTTTCTGTTAATGATCCACTAATCTAGCATTTTCTAATCTCTATTTACCCAAAGTTACCTTCCAGCTTGCATAAATCGATGACACAGTTTTGTAAAATCAGAGCGCTGATGTCGAACACATGAGGAAACGAGAAAACCTCTTTGCATTTCTTCTCTTGGTTAAAGCCGTTAACACTAACTTTTTTGTACGGAACGCTGTCAAATTTCAAAACATCGTAGGTGTAAGCTTTTTCACCACTGGTTAGTGACAAAGTTACACCCTCGAAGTCTTGACAGTATTTGAACATACTACTGAGGTGAAATGCTTATTGGTAATATTAATTATTGATACCATGTGGTTATCATCTAAAAATTATTAAATAATTTAAAGAACAAATGTTAAGGAACAAATGTTAAAGAACTGATCATTATGTTCTCAATAATAACACGTTAATATGACGTGTTTAATATGTATTTAAAAAGCATTTAATATTTATACTTGTGTTATCTATTTTAATGTACATTGCCAATGTCTCTTCTTACTAAAGCTGAACTTATAGCCTTTACTGATTATAATGCTGCAGAAGCGCTTTATTAGAATAAGAAAACGATCACAAAATTCATCATTGTTACTTACGATGGGAAATTATCCTGTTGCTACGAGCATATGGGCAAACTTGAGAAGTGCGAGGATATTGGAGCAACGCTATGATTTTAAGCGAGCGCATTCTAACAAATGATACATTCATGCGCGGTTGAGAAAGAATTATCTTTGAATCAGTTTCGTGCCTTAATTTAGCAAGTTACTATTGAACATGAGAAGGGGATGAAGAAGATGGAAGAAACTGAACGCTAATTTGAGAAGTTTTCGAACACGATCTCTTACTTATTGTTTCTCTTCATCGAGTCCAAATAGATGCTCAACTAGACGTTAAGTTGACGGCAAGGGATGAGGGCACCAACAATATCAAGTTAGATGAAGTGAATAAGGATTAAAATCAAAAGAGAACAATCCGATTGGAACACACAGAGACTAGGATTTGAACCGCTACACCTTTGCCTTAATATTTTTAAGCGACAATGGCTCAAAAAAGTCGATTTTTGAACTTTGTAATCAACATTTATAAGACAATGAACAATATGCTATCAAATATAAAAAATCGTTTGCGGAATTTATATTCGTTGTGGGAAACATCAGAACTAGCGATTTCCACAACATTTATAACCAAATCAATAGCACTTAGATTACAAAGTTGAAATTTCGACCTTTTTGAGGCTTTTTTGTTATCATATAAAAATAATTCGGTGTAGTCCTACAGGATATGAACTACTCAGCCCATAAACCAATGATTTTCTTTTGGCAGTTAGTATCATTTGATTCCATTCATTAGGAAAAATCTGCCTGGTTGTTTGGGAGTGAAAATACAATCTACGGATCAAAAATTTACTGATTTATTCAGAACCTCAAATATATAACAAATACCCTCAAAAGCCATTTTAAAGGATATTCAACACATGTAGTTGACGTGTTCTAAATGTATTTAACTAGCTTACTTTATTTTTGTATTTCTTCATTTAATATTGTAATACTTTACTTGTCACAGGTATTACTTGTACACCTTAAATAATAATTATTACAAAACTCACAGCGTTTCCAGGTCGTCCAAATCCACCTTCTCTTCTTCCACTTCATTGCATATCAAAACCTTAATTTGTTCTTCGAGTCGTGTAATTCTTCTTTGGCTGTCGTTTTGTCCCGCTTAAAATTGGCTCAGTTTAATTTTCATTTGTTCGTTTTCACTCCTTAAATATTAAATGATCAAATCCTGTTCAACAGGTTTGCTTTAGTTTATGAATTAGTTCAGGGCTCCGTCCAGTTCTTAAATCGTTTTATTTTGATTTGATATAATCGTTTGTTGCGAGTTTATTTACAACTCAAGTTTGTTTATTTTCTCCTTGAAGCTCTCGCAAATCTGAATCACTTGATTTTAAAACGAATCAGTTTATTGGTGTGCTAAATTTGTTTAGTCAAATGAATTTGTTATTTAATCTTCAACTTTTAAATTATAATTTCCAATTTATTGTTTTTCAACTACTTGCATTTTTTCAGGCTAAATTTCCAACTCGATTTTGACAGCGGTTTCGTTGCCTTGATTCCTGAGAATCTTTTTCACCTCTTTCAATTAATACAATTAAAGGAGGAGAACATCAGAAAACTACTACTTACCGTTCTGCCCGCAAAAAATCAAATGCTCGAATCGAACCACCTCATAGAGACTCCCTGAGGGAACAACAGCGAAATTTATATCGCCAAGCTGCTCTGGACCGAACTGACCCATATTTTCCACTTTGAAGTGGGCAGCACCAGCGCCATAGCGCGCATCAGTTTCACCCAGTTAATAAGCGGTGTTTTAATGCAAATCAATCTGCCAGATATCACTTAGAGCGGATTTCCCGTCAAAACCGCCGAAAACGATGATGCTGGATCCAACTGACATACAAGCGGCTTCGGACCTACCACATGGGTAGTCTGAAGAGTAGCCATCGAATATTTTCTTAAACTCCTGCTGAGATAAATCAAACTGCCACAAATCGCTCACACGACCAGCAGAAGTAGTTCCGCCGAATAAATAGAGCTTGTTGTCTAACTAAAGCAAAGAGTGGCCGTATCTACCACATGGATTTTCATTGCACTGTATGTACGACCAGGTTAAGGTGTCCAGATCCAAAACACAAAAATCATCCAACAGTGATTTTGTAGTTGGATTCTTCCCACCATAAATATACAACTTGTTGTTGTAAATCACAGAAGAATGACCATAACGCGCACACGGAGTGTTTGTAGTTTTAAGTTGCTACCATTAATTGGAATAAATCCAGAAATCATTCATGCAACTACCTTGTGAATCACCACCAAATAAATACAGATTAACTCCATTAGATGCTATTGTATGTCCACGGCGAGGAGTAGGTCCAACTTTTTATTATATTGTTAGTTTATCAGTAATTGTTGCTATTTGTGTATCACCATGATAAATTTTCGAAAATCCTCCAAAAGTTATGAGTTTCTAATTTATTACTCCACCTGGGCATCCATACCGAGATTGTTACAATTATACTGGTGTTTAACTTAAGGTATATCCTATAATTTCTGACATTGACAATATAAAGTGGAAATTTCTTATATATGTAATATATTTTTATGAAATAATGTTTAAAATAAATGATTAAAATAATGGGAATTGGAAGAACATCAACAACAAAAGACACAGAAGATGAAGAAGGATTGTGAAATACTAATTATGTAAAGCTAACAATGCTTTAACACTATTTAATGTTTTATATTATTAATATGACTAATGTATGTTTAGTATGTATGACATTAATTGTTGAAAATAAATATATGTATAATTCCTGAACGTTATTAGCACAGTGACCGAATTAGGCAATTAACAGCAACATTTATTGCAGTTTGTTTATATTTTAGCGAATTTTCTTATTGTATTGCGTGTATTAACGTTTTCGTTTGTTAGTGCTGAATAGTTGAGTGCTGGTTTTCCAGTTGTTTGTTTCCAAAATTAGATATCACTTGAGGCGACGAGCTTCACGTTCAGATTCCATGAGGACGATAACGTCATCAGTACGGATTGGGCCGATGGTGTTACGGACTAAAGAACGATCTTTGTTGTTGACAAATTGAACTTTGACTTGAGCGACACCTCCACGGGAGCTTGTACGACCGAGAACTTCTGTGACCTTTGCGAAAACGATTTCTTCAGACATCCAAAAGAAAAGGAGTGAAACATTAAAACTATTAAATTGTATAATACTAATAATATTTTTAACACTCCTCTTTTGAAAATTTCAAAAATGAGTATGATTGAATAATGGCTTCAGGGCGCCGGTCTTGAACAGTACATTCCAGCCTTTATGTAAGCTGGTCTTACGCAGCAGCAATTTATACAAATAACTATTTAAGACTATGCACAATATGGTATGACCTCTTTATAAGACAAACAAAAATTGTTCCGATTGATAACCTCATTGAAATCGTAAGGAGAGTAGCAGGCTTCACCTTCAGAGCCTCGGGATGCTCCAAGAGTGTTGTAACGCCAACCACCTCAATAACTGCAAAATCCAAATTATCCAAATAATGTCCCACCTCAGCAAGCTCCGTAATAAGTGCAAAACTACTAATAACCATAATATCAGCAGCCTCCGCAGCAGCCTGCATATATGCAACCTCAGCAGCCAGCATAGCCTTCTGCTCCAAATACCTTGTAAGGTCGTCCAAACAAGTACACTGCGAATCCAACTGCTCATCCAAATTGCCCCAGTTAAATTGACGGTCGTGGTATCCCAACTGTGAACAGAACTGTGATTCCAACCGATTAGTAATTTTTGGATGTAATCAACCAGAAAATCAGAGTCGTTATGCGAAAACGTCCGGTTAACAACCAAGAAGCCCAATTCGGTCACAAGGACATCATGTCCGGCGACGGCTGGAACCAAACCTCCGTCCACGAACCAAAGGTAAAAGTTGACTTAACCAAGTACATTGAAGTCTCCACATTCAGGTACGACCACGTGTTCTCCGAGCAAGCTGACAACTACGAAGTTTACTTCTACACCGCAAAACCGCTGATAAACGCCATTTTCCAAGGGAAAAACGCAACCTGCTTCGCCTACGGTTAAACCGGTTCTGGTAAAACCTGGACCATGATGCAGAGAGAAACTGGTATTTACGTTCTTGCCGTTAATGACATCTTCCACATGCTCCAATCTGATCCAAATTACTCAAGACTACGCTTAACTGTCACCGTATCATTCTACGAAATTTACGGGAATAAACTGTTCGACTTACTCAATAACAGAAAAATTCTAAGAGCACTCGAAGATGGAAAAGGTATTGTTCAAATATTTGGAATATATGAACAAGAAATCACCAACATCCAAGAATTGCTCAACTGCATTGACTCTGGGTTACAATCCAGATCAGTTGGCGCCACAGGTGCAAACGCTGATAGCTCAAGATCTCACGCCATTTTACAAATTTAACTCAAAGCTCCAAACAAAACAACCCATGGTAAAATCAGCTTCATTGATTTAGCTGGTGCTGAACGTGCGAGTGATGTTTAAAATACCGATCGTCAAACCAGAATGGAAGGCGCTGAAATTAACAAATCACTGCTTGCCCTGAAAGAATGCATTAGAGCTATGGATAAAGGATCAGCCCATCTCCCATTCCGTGACTCTAAACTCACATTAGTTCTTCGTGACTCCTTCATTAAGGACTCTAAAACTGTTATGATTGCATGCTGCTCACCAACAGATAAGTCTTGTGAAAATACTATCAATACTCTCAGATATGCTAGCCGTGTTAAAGATTTAATGGCTGCCGGAAATGACAGAGTTAAAGTTCCAGTTATTAAACCAAATTAAAATGTTGCTGATTTAATACTTGGTCTCACTAATAATGATGCTGAAGTTGCTCAACAACAATATCAAATGCAGATTAATCAAATGAAGAATTAAGGACCACAAAATGCTTTCTAAAATTATGGTCAAGCTATGGTACCACAACAATAATAGTATGTACCGTAACCAGTTGAATAACCACCAATGTAATAACAATACTAACAACAGAATATTTATTAAAATAATATACCTGAGGTGTATAGAGAACCATAACGTGCTCCATCTGGTCGTGAAGATGATGAAATGACTAAAACTCATTGTGAAATAGTAGAAAAGATTTATGAAATTGAAGATGATATCACTAGAGCCCACAGAAAATAAGTTGACCAAATGATGGCGAGTGTAAAGGAAGAGGTTGCACTTTTGCATCAAATTGAAAATAACGAAATTAACATTGATAACTGGGTATTAAAACTTGAGTAAATATTAAGTTCAAAAGAGAACGCAATCAGCGAGCTGAGAGGACAAATTGGTATCTTCAAATAAAAACTAAAGGAAGAAGCCGAACTCAGCCAAAGCTGGAAGAAACATATGAAATGAGAGACTTTATTATGTAACAGTTTAATATTAGTATCACTATTCTATGTTCTTGAAAGTCATCATTTGTCCCAAACTGTATACGCTCTATAAATTGCATTATAACCTTACAAGTAAATCAATTAATATCTATCACAATTATAATTTTCTTAGGTTCGTTTAAATTATTAGACTAAATATTAAAATTCTATTGGAATATCAACCTTTTTTCGCTTATTTTTTCCAAATAACATTAATTTGAAGACATTTTTCATATATGAAATGGAAAAGTATAAAATTAAGCGGAAACTCTTTTAATTAATTAAATATACTAAACTGAGTTCAATTATTTCATGTTCTTTTTTTGTTTTTTAAATATAAACAATGACTCACTTTTACCGCAACGCTAGATAAAGAATAGTACAAAAAGATATAAGGATTAATGTAGCTGCAATTATCCAAACAAACGTAGGTCTACTATCTTTTAAAATTAGTAGAACGTGAACGTCATTTATTATTTGCGAGCCTATTTTTGCTTGGCCGACAAGTGATAACTTCTACTTTTCTATTTTTTACACGATAGATAAGTAATCTGGGGTTAGTTCGTTGCAGTACACTTGTATTTTTGTATCAGTCAAAATATTCATGTCGAATGTAAACTCGTGCAAGACGACTTGGATATCTACGTATCCGTTTGCAACTGGCTGGTATTTGACGCATATTTAGTGGTCGAATATGGTTACGTTCGCAGCTTGAATGAGTGTTTGTGCTATTTAAGGGGTGTAAAGTGATTTATACACAACCGCGTCCTGGTATTTGAATATAATGGCCAGTTGTATTGACGAGTTTTCTTTTCTGTGCTTAATTAACAGTGGGAGCTGTGTTTTGCACGCTTCAACGTCCGTCATCATCTCACAGGTGAGCACTCTGTCGAATTTGGTCCCCAGCACGTAATCTTTTACTTTGTATTCGTTTTAATAAGTGAATCCGGAGTAGTCTTGGTTCGTGTTCATGATTATCTTCAGATACACCGAGTCGTACGAAAATAGTGTTGCGAAATAAGCCAGTGAGCATTTCCCGCATGCGCCCGGGTACGCCTCTATTCTGAGGTATTTTTCGTAAAAAGTTAATACCGATGATGAATAGCAATCCTACTCCTGTTAACTTTAAATTTTAGTAAACAAAAACTTAATATTTTGGTCAAATTCAACAACTGAGCCCTAATACCGCACGTTGATCTTGTTCCTGCTCCCTCCAACGAAGTTTGTGAACTCGTTTTGGAGCATTTAACGGGCCAAAACAACGCAATTATCTCTGTCCGGCCTCGTCGCGCACACGAACGGGAGCGAATTCACGTACTTGATAAAATTTGGTTGGAGAATAGAGGGGAGGCTGAAGGGAGGGGCAGAGAGGTTCACGGGGGTAAGTGAAATGGGGGAGTTGTTTATGTATGCGATGATATTTATATTTTCGGACGTTGGGCGGACCGCGCACTCGTCAACTGGCGAAGCGCTTGCCAAAATCTTCTCCTGACCAAGCTCAAGGGATACCAGAGCCGAAGCTGAGACCTTGCACGAAAGACGGTCAAAAATGCGATTCCGCAACGAACCGGCTGCCGACTGAATGGTTATATCATCATCCGGAAAATTCAGAGTAAACAACGCAATGCTGTACTTATTCACCTCGGAATACACACAAGAAGACGCAGCCGCACAATTTAAAGTCAACTACAAAACTGAAGCGGAGTCAAACGCAACCAAAGCGGTAGTGCTGAACACAGAAGTGCCTATTTACACATTCATCGTGAAATTCTTATTACTAACTATCGTGTTGCAAATGTAATACTAATCAAAATTTAAAGTTGTACTCGGCCACGCCTAAAATATCACTTACCTCGTCTAACGCAAATAAATCACTGACGAATTCAAATCAAAACAATTTAAATGAAACACTTATACTAAAATCATAATTGGAGCGAATTATTTAAATAATATGTTATATACAAATAATATACCCTTAATGTTTTGCTTTGTGTTTTCAACAATCAAAAATTTGTAAATATAACATACCGTTGCAGAGAATACAATAAATGCTACACCTTAATGAATAGATTTTTAATACGAATAAATACACAGTAGCTGTAATATCTTATAACTATCTTATCCACACCCATCATCTCTGAAAATTTAATAACGTTAATGTTATATAAATATTAATAACACAGTAATAACACGATAAAGTATTAAACAATACTATCATTTCTGAATTGATATAATTTGATGACATCTCAAATAATTAACACTGAAAATATAGAGTCCTTTATGTACATAGTTATGGAAGGAAATAACGCATTGAAATGAATCATTTTTAAATGTTTCTTGTGATTGAAGTAATTGATTATTGAGTGGATGTTTTTGAGGTGTACCAAAAGAGTGAGCCGATATATATCAAAAAGGCGTGTACTGAGTGGGCATAAATGATAGGCCTGTTTTGAAAGTGGAAACACATGGCGTGCAAGAGCCATGTTTTGCTTTCGAAAGTCTCACAGTTGTTCGTTTGTGCCGTCTCTAGGAAGTGAAATGTACATATATCAAAAATAATAAATTCTTATCAACATCATAATAAGATATATGGTCTCGAAGATATCAAGTGGTATGTTATTATATTTTATGGATTCTTTATGAAATAATAGATTGAAACTCATTTTCTTTCTTTTTCGTTCAAGAAATACCAAACGACAGACGATAATACTAACACCGCGGATAGCACGTACATATAATCAATTTAATAGATTACGGGTTGAATACTGATCTTGTCGACAGGAATATCAGACAATAAATTTACGATTCCTGTTACTTTGCTTTAATTATTTATCATCATATTGTAAAACTATTTTTAATCTAAGTTAAGCTAAATCTGAAAACAGTATGTCCCGAAACTATTAACTATGTTTTAAGTACCAGGGTATAAAATTTATCCTCTCAAAGTTAAAATATTAGTGTGTTATGCTGGTTAAAGTCTGGGTTCTCCTATCATAAAATCAATTTATATTTGTTTAAATTCATTTTCTTCTCCGTTATTTGAAGTTGTAAAACATACATGAGATTGATTAAGACTTACACTTGAACTAGAGTAGTGTGCATTTCTTACAAATAGCGTGTTTTAAACTTCTTTCACAAGTATATCTCCTTTAAAAAATTCTCGTGATATTATACCTTGAGGAGATTTCTTTTTTTGGAATGTTTTGATGTTATCTAAACATTATTTCTCGCCCAATATATCAAAAATGCATTCCAGCCAAACGTTTGTGACTTAAAGATGAATTGAATTCAACGAATGTTCCATCAATATCTGTGACTCGAACTGTGCGAATCGAGTGATCACTGTCTCCTATGAATTGTTCAAAAGGTAAATTGCAATACACAGCTTTCTAACACTTGTGTTAAGTTCGTAAGTTAGTCTAATAATATTAGTAAAAACAACAGCTTACTAATTTGAAGTGAAACAGTCAAAATAGTTCAAAAAGCTTGAGGATATGGATATTATGGATATGTAAATAAGAGTAAACAACTGGAACTCGGATTCTCTAGAATAAACTGCAGAACCATCTGGAATAATGGCAGGAAGAGAAAGTAAAAGTTCGGCTTTGTTACTAATATTTTCTGTAAACTTTTATATTATGCGAAAACAAATTCTTTGTTCAGTTCCATCAAAATCAATATCGCAGTTAATTATCAAATTCGCAAAAATGTCAGAAAGTTGAGTTACTGAAGAAAGTGGAATAGATTTTTGAATAATCAAATCTGGATACACCATAATTTTTATTTTGGCGCTTGTGTTTTACCTAATCTGGACTTTAAAGTTACCAGTGACAGCACTAATTTGCATTTCATGTTTTTCTGAGTCATAAATAATTGTTGTGTCAGATAAACAGTCTAATCGGTTGTACAAATCAACTTTAAATGTCGACACTGCTTCAATTAACATCTTCAATTAAAACATTTGTTTCTGGGAAAATAATTTTGAACGATACCTGCGTTGCTTAGAAAGCTGCGTCACAATTATTTATAGTGTCAGCGCAAGGATAAGTCTCCAGCCATTATCATATTAGAAGGATATTCGTAAATAAAGTTGCCAAATAATAGTTAAATAGTATACGATTATCCAAACAGGGACTGACAAACATCAAATGATTTTGTATCATCCTTCAGTAGCTATGCAGTGAATACAGCTGATCTTTATTGTTTTTATAATACCACTGAAGTATTATCAGTGAAACAGTTAAGTTAAATGGAAATAACAACGAACATTAAATGATGAAATGAGAGGTGAAATATAAAAGCAATATATTGGCAAAACTAGATTCCAAATATTATAACCACAGATTATTATTGTAAAGGTAAAAATTTATATTTATAATCAAAGTTATCAACTACAGTAAATATTAACACATATCAATATTAACATATTTTAAACTTTCAAATTTAAATAACTGACACACAAATATGCTGTGATATTCGTGCAACCATATTATCAGTCCTCATTTTAATCTTATCTACTAGATTTTTTCATAGTATACGCAATTTTATTGATTTCATTTCTTTAAAACAAACTCCAATAGTTTGGAAGAGTACTAACGGAGATTTTAGATTATTTGATTAGAGAAGAATTTAATAATAAATATACTACGTGCACCATTCCAATACGTGCGTATGTAGCCACTTTTACACTATTTTGAACATTAATATAACTAGAGTTCACGCCAATATGTTTTGAGTATCTCTGTAACTTATCGCTGCGTATATTTAGATTTATGTAATTTTGTGAATTCATTCAACAGTATTACTGAGTTCGGCTGCAACTTACTAACATAAACTTACAAAAGAAGGGTTAGCTATTTCAAATACAATGCAATATTTTTGGAAACATTTCACTAATAAAATGAAAATGTAAACTTATGAGTAAAACTCTATAGTATTTTGTTTTGTTTACTTTCCACTTCACATGAACTCAAATCAATAAACGATTGATTTGGTAAACAGCATTTTCGTGCACAAATTGCACCCAAATTATAATTATTTTATAGGTGTTCTGAACAACTCACTTTGGTTCAGCGAGAAGAACGATTTTTAAATCAGTTTAAGTATATTTGATTGCGTATTCGATTTAAACCACACAAACACAGTGATCAATTGCGGAAAAGTGTTTGTGGTTTGTAAAAGTGGTGTTTACTTCATTAAAAGTAATTTGAAGGATTTTGAGTTCAAACCCGAAATTAAACTAGAATAAAATGACAAATAAACTTGTAGCATATTCTCAATGAACGATAAGTTATTTCTGAGCACGGGTTAAAAATTATATGAAATTTTAAACAATAAACTTGAATTTATCCAAAACAGAGCTGGATAATACCTTCAGTTTTGCAATTTCGTCTACGTTCTCGAAAAATAAGGAGAAACGTATTAACTCATGAAGCTCAACAGTGATTTAACAACTGAACAAATTATTGACACTGAAATTGATCAAATTAATCAAATCGCGTTGAGTAATGGAGTTAGCATTATATTCACAAAGAAAAGAATGCTAGTCTTAGATATGATCAATAATAAATTAATAGAACGAGAAATAGACGACAAATTTAAGACTGAAAATATTCATTTGCAACTCGAATTAGGTAGTTCAGGGCTGCAACTCAAAGAAGAATGTTTAATCGACCTCATAAGCCCTAGTTTCCCTCATCAAATTAAAAATTGTTACAATGATTACATTCTACTGTGGTCGCCAAGCCAACTTTGATTTCAAAAAATACTAACTATTTCAAAACTATTTTTTGTATTAATTTTAACTATATATTAACTCAATGTTTAGTAGCGTCTCCTTTCTATTTTATTACTTCTTCTAACCTTTTGGGCATAGAGTCAATCAAATGATTGATGATATCTAACGAGATTTACTCCAACGCCCTCTTTACTTCTTCATTTAATAAGTCATATGTGGTACATTCTTCAGGGGAAATGTTTGACTTCAGTGGATTCCAGCAGTGAAAAAGTGGATTTAAGTCTGGACCATTACTGGAAGCGATAGAGCTCAATGTTGTTAGCAGTATAAAAGTTTTTCATATACTTACTAAAATGTGTCGGGGCGTTATCTTGTTGCAACTTCAAGTTATGCTATTAAGTGATGGAAGTGTAACTTGTCTGAGAACTTAAGAATTGACAATTGAATTCATGGTCGTACCGCACGGCATAAACCATAATGGACCCTTATATCTATAGCTAATCGTACTATAGATCATAAAAAGTGGATTTAATGAATAAACAGTTTGGAGACTACATTGAAGGCAACAAGCAATGTATTTCTTGGTTGCAACAGTTTGTGATTCTGTTTCTCACATTCTCATCATTATGCGACGCTCTTGTATTGTGATCCGTCGGCTTCGTGTGTGCTTCGTCATTTGAAGGATGAAGTGAAAAAGAAATGAACCGCAGAATTAATTGAATATGTTATAATTAGCATAAATACAGTGATTTAATTTTCAAGCGCAATTATTACATAAACATTTGTTAAAATCAAAGTTGGCTCGGACACCACAGTAGATTAATTGAACCGCTTCCCCATTTACTTCTAAACATTTGATAAATTTATTGGTTGCATTTAAGCTTTTTAAGAGTCTAAAATATGAAATATATTGTATTTTGTGCTTAAAATGTATACATATATAAAATAGTATTCGTATTTCATTCATTAATATCTGCATCTTAGAAATCATCGTCAACGCCTTGACCTTCTTCTTCACCGTTTTCCACTCCTTCTTTGCATGTTTCTGAATAGAAGTGAGTGTAGCGTATTTCTTGTTTTTTCCAAATCTGTTTCACCACCTTTGTATGTTGGTTGAGTGTTTTAACTATTTTCGTTGCACGTTTGCAACATGCACAGCACAACTCAACGTCTAGTTGAGCATCTATTTGGACTCGATGAAGAGAAACAATAAGTAAGAGATCGTGTTCGAAAACTTCTATAAACTTCTCAAATAAGCGTTCAGTTTCTTCCATCTTCTTCATTCCCTTCTCACGTTCAATAGTAACTTGCTAAATCAATGCACGTAACTGATTACAATATATAGTACAGTATATTAGTATATTTCAGTTCAAAGAAAATTCTTGCTCAACTGCACATGAATGTATCATCTGTTAGAATGCGCTTTATTGCTCCAATACTCCTCGCACTTCTCAAGCTCGCCCATATGCTCGTAGCAACAAGATAATTTCCCATCAGTGAGTAACAATGATGAATTTTGTGATCGTTTTCTTATTCTAATAAAGCGCTTCTGCAGTGGCATTATAATCAGTAAAGGCTATAAGTTCAGCTTTAGTAAGAAGAGACATTGGCAATGTACATTAAAATAGACAACACAAGTATAAATATTAAATGCTTTTTAAATATATTTAGAACACTTATAAAGAGATACTCGCCCAATTTTTTTGAGTTATTTACTTACTAACAAATATTAATATAAATACATATTAAACACATGAAATTAAAGTTTACTATTTGTCAAGCTATAATTTTCAGTATTTCTCACAATTATAAGAGATTCATTATCAGTTCTTTAACAACTGGTTCTTTAACATTTGTTCTTTAAATTATTTTATAATTTTTAGATGATTGCCACATGGTATCAATAATTAATATTACCAATGAGCATTTCACCTCAATAGTATGTTCAAATACTGTCAAGACTTCGAGGGTGTAATTTTGTCGCTAACCAGTGGTGAAAAAGCTTACACCTACGACGTTTTGAAATTTGACAGTGTTGCGTACAAAAAAGTTAGTGTTAACGGCTTTAACCAAGAGAAGAAACGCAAAGAGGTATTTTCGTTTCCTCATGTGTTCGACATCAGCGCTCTGATTTTACAAAACTGTGTCGTCGATTTATGCTCGCTGGAGGGTAACTTTGGAGAAATCGAGTTAAGATAATGTTCAATAAGTGGTTCTTTAACAGCTAAGTTGTTTGCTGATAACTTTTCTGTATTATTATGCATTAATGTCATTAAAATGAGTTAATTGTCTTATGGCAGTGTCAAAAAGATAGACCTTTTCTTTAGTTCAGTCACTCAAAACATTGACCTTCAAGGTGCTAAGAATATGTACGGCAGATTAGGAACTCTCTAGTTTACCTCTGATTCTGATGTTGATTTATCTAATCTTGAGGGTTACTGGGACTTTGTCAATTTTATCTCTTGTAAATTTAGGAACAAAATTATATGCAACACTTTTGGTAGTAAATTGCTGAATATTGAACGCTGTAAAACTTAAGGATTCATTGACTTATTATAAGATTTTGAAGCCAGTTAGATCGAACTTAGTTTTCAAGGTCATGAACCTAATTAAGAATTTGATTTTAATCAGAACTTCAAATTCGCTAAAAACATAAGTTTAACACTTAGAAATTACTAAATTGATTTAAGTTTGGTTACTGGTTCTTTTACATTGCTGTAGTTTGATGGTTGCACCATTGGAGGAACTGTGTGTAAATAATTAGTCGTAGATTAGTTAAATTTATATTATAGTACGATTACATCGGCATAAATAAGTTAGTTTTCTTGTAGATACTTAGTTTTGGATGATTACAACCGTGATTCACTTGAAGATCTTCCACAGCAGCTACAAAAATTGTACATTTATGGCCCTTCACTAAATTTAAGCTCAAAATGTTACCCTAGATTAACTGAGATAGAATTTGATGCTGGCCGTATCGGAAGTCTATCTTTGTTTAACGTACCAAACATTTAAAAACTTGAACTCAACGAATGTAAAGCAACTAAATCTACAGCCTTAATTCAAAAAGTTATTAAACAGAAGAAGAAAAACAACGCAAACCTGGTGGAACTCAAGAAACAGCATTTGTTGGTCAAAGTTCAAAACCAGGAACAAAAAAGAACCTGTGAAGCGATGAAAACCGACCTTGCGGATCTTATTTATTATGATATTAATTTAATCACAATTGGAAGAGAGTGATATGTATATAATCTTTTATTTGCTTTATTCGACATTAAATAGCCAGCATTATAAAGTAATGTAACTGGTGCGGTCATTTTATTTGCCTTATACTGCATTTGCATTAATATTATTATAATTATATTGTAATGTCTTCACTTCAATGCTTCCCAAGTTATAGTTCGAGCTCAACTAGAAACTGGGTTACATGCTGTAGACTCTGCAAAAGCTGTCTCCGCCCATTTTATTCGATCACAAGAAGCCTTTAACGTACTTATACCAGGATTTGACGGACAAGAAAGCAGTTCCGGAGGAGATCATCCGGAAAGTGGCCAATTCGACCGCCTTCGACCCGGAGATCCGGAATTTCGTGATGGAGGCCTTCGACTTAATAGCGAATGCGAACATATTGGACAAAATGATCGCGAAAGAGCTTCAAATCAAGGCCGACCAGCAACAGAAACTTAAACAAAACGAAGACACTTTAAAGAATTTGAAGGAGGAAACGGAAATAAAAGTTAAATGGCCGAACCAGAACCCGATTCTGAACAAACTTAATTTACTGGACAAACTAAAAAAGGACGCGAACGAAGAAAAACTGGTCAAAACCCGAGACAAATTCGAAACTGTCCGGAAAATCGCTAAACAAGCGTGCAAAGACATTTTAGGGGAATTCGATGAATGAGGTTTTGAATTGTTGTTTTGTTTAGTCACTTTATTGATAGATAACAAAATAGTTAATAAATAAATAATAAAAATATGATAATAAAAGTATAGTTAATAAATACAATAAAGTATGTAAAATAATACATGCAATAATGTTCTTAGTTTTTGAATTGTTATTTTGTTACTTTTGTCCAACAAATGATAGATAAAAATAAAAATATGGCACGTATGGAGATAATTGGGTGATCCCACTCGTTCTTCGTTACAACGGAACTGTGTATGAAAAATCCATGAACATGCTAACAACATTCCTGCCAGAGATCACAGACTCCTTCCTGAGCAAACACTGCTGTCTTGCAGAAGCGCGCTAACAAAGAAGCCAAGCTACATTACGCCAGCTTGATCACTAATGCTCTGCATGAAGGCACCATCGCGATGAAGTAAGGTTAGAGAGACCGCCAAGCTACCTGAATGGTGTGGTGGCAAGGCAAGAATGCAAAAACAAAAACGCTGGATCGGATGGGTTCTAACATGAGAAAAAATCACAAAAAAGATAACAAAGAAAAAAGATATTATTATAAACAGTATGGTTCGTGTATCTGTTTAACTGAGCGCATACTAAATGATAAATTGAGTTACTTGTTTTGATTACTGTAGGTATTGAGAGGTTGTGCGAGATTTCGAAATTAAGTGAATATGATACGTGTTCGCTATATTTGAAATGAAAACCAGTACATGTAGAATATATTTAAATGTCTTCTAAAATAACTCACTCAAACAAATCCCCGAAGAACTCTAAGTCCACGAAATGAACTTCAGGTTCGTCAAAGCCAGAAGAACCAACTTTTGATTCTGTATTCTCGGTAGCCTATTATCTCTACTGCATGCGCTGGAGGTACGTATACTTGCACCGGAGCTGGTTAGGAGAGCGCTTCGGGAAAAACTTGTCCGAAATCTTGCTCCACTTCGGACCCAGCTTGGCGACCGCGTCTAAGAGTTTTTATTGCTCTTGTAAGGTCCATGGCTGTTGCCAGTTCGGGTTCGAGATAGAATTGCTTTCGAGTTGCTTGTTTCTTAACATTCTGAAGTGGAAGGAAACATTTGTTATTAGTTATCTAGACCAATTCCAGCACCTTTGAGTTAATGTTCGAACTTGGCTATTTCGGATATCAAGAAATGAAGCAGCTGGCTATTTTGGATATTTTTCGGTTTGCTGTCGAATTTGTAATAGGATGTTAGCTATTACTGGTATAACAGGATTCACTGTTGTCCGTACTCCAAAACAAGTTTCTAAAGTATGTCTAGAACATTAATTAAAAATCGATTTATTCAACTATTGGGAATGATGAAAGACGTTTACATATTTGTATTAACGTTCATATATTCATATCGGTCTCCTAAACATTTATAAACTGACGTTAGCAATAACACTTCTAATATCATAAATAATATATGAATAGCTGAATATTATAATTTAATATAGTACTATATAACCCCCGTGTTGGGAAATATTAGTATTCAATGAAGGTTTCAACAAGTTTTTACTGACATCGTATCTACTTTGTTGCCTTTGCCTTTCATTGGTTGAAGTGGACTTTTATATTAGATGTACATATTAATATAATATCATTATATATTCGTTTATTAATATTTATTACATGTCTGTATAGTTATTAAAGTATAATTATTATATAATTAATCCTCTATACTCACTGCATGTATGAAACATCCTCTGGCAATACTAACATTTCGATAACTACATTATAGTTGTTTGCTATTTTATTTAAGCTGTTTACAGTTCTTTCTTTGAATTCTGATTGCATTTATTACTATTGGTTTTTAGTCGTTAACATTTTAAACTGAAGAGAACGGGAGTTATGTGTTGCGAACTGAATTCGTTTAAATTTGAGACTGTATTCTAAGTCTTTCGTTGTGTGCCCACATTAAACAATTTGTAAAAGCTAATTTTAAACAAACTTATTGTAAATATGAAAATTATATTGTAAACGACATTGAATAAGAGGAGACTCGTCTAATATATTACTGTTCGAAATATTAAAAATAGTTTTACGATTCAAAAATTGCAACCCCCAAATATCCAGCTTTTTGTTATAGCTTAAATTCAAATTCTGCAATTTCTGCAATGAACGCAACGATATTACTTCACGGACATCATTATCAGTCAGATACAAATCAAGCAGATTTACTAAACCAGAAATAGGCTTCAAAAACTGAATCTAGTTAAAACTCGCATCTAATGTTAATTAACTGAGTTAGTTTTGAAATGGGAGATAAATCTGTTATGATATTTTATGATATACAAAGGTTTTCTAGCTGATACAGCGGTATTTCTGGAATACTTGTAAGGTAACATTAATTTAGACTTAACGTACGTAACTGCTATACATTATTGTATTGGGATAACTCAAATTATGACCTAAAATTCTTAAATACAATCAAATCAATGTTATCTTAACACACATTATATTAGTCAGCTCTTACTATTTCTAGATCAAATGTTATACATTAATGTATTTGAATAGGTAAATATATACTATTATACTATTGAATTAGCAGACGTAATTAACTAATAAAAATAATTATTGAAATAGTTTAGCGTTGCTCATTCAACATAAGTAAGCTAAATGTTAACTTACTAACATAAGATGCATATTCTAAATTATTTAAATTATTCAGCACATTTTTTATAGTTTAGTATATTAATTGCTAGTTATTAGGTTCTCAATTTAGTTTAAAAGATAAAAGTATTTTATTTTGTTACCCTTATTTTGTTAATTACTCTTCTTTTAATCCACATAAAATCCCACTCATTAAATAATGAAGTGAAAATATATAAATTGTTAATATTAAACATATTATATTATTATATAAATTGGAGTTAATTTGAATCACGCTCATGTCATGATAATAACAAGCAGTTATTAACTTAATAACAATATCTTTTAACTTATAAATCAAAGTATGATCAATTTATGCTTTTATGTTATATCTTTCCGTGAGTCTTTTTTCTAAGATGCTGCTTTAAAATAACTTATAAAATAATTTTAAATTCATTAATTATACTAATATTTCTTCTAGATTTGTATTTGACAGTTAACAAGTCTATGATTCTTCGACAGTAGGAGAACCGATCTGTAATTTCCAATATAAATCTGGATTCACTTTTGTTCGTACTCTTAAACAAGTTTCTGAAGCAAGTCCAAACTATCGACGAATTCTTGTTAGTCCATGCCTTCAGCGTGATAACATTTTGTGAAAGCCCTTCTTCTATACATTGCAGAGAACTGGTCTCGTATTCTCTCCAGCGGTTGTGAAACGTTCTTTGAGCATTAAAGCAGTGCTGTCTGATTTGACTTATTTTAAGAGTCAGATATTATTTGAATCTCGCTTTTAACTATACCTGGGATCTGTCCCGTAGATACCGAGACTGATTTATGCAGCAGTTCAGTTTGGCAGGTCAAATTGAATACAATATCGTTTTTGATGTAACTAAAACCTTGTCCTGCCAGAGATCACAGACTCCTTCCTGAGCAAACACTGCTGTCTTGCAGAAGCGCGCTAACAAAGAAGCCAAGCTACATTACGCCAGCTTGATCACTAATGCTCTGCATGAAGGCACCATCGCGATGAAGTAAGGTTAGAGAGACCGCCAAGCTACCTGAATGGTGTGGTGGCAAGGCAAGAATGCAAAAACAAAAACGCTGGATCGGATGGGTTCTAACATGAGAAAAAATCACAAAAAAGATAACAAAGAAAAAAGATATTATTATAAACAGTATGGTTCGTGTATCTGTTTAACTGAGCGCATACTAAATGATAAATTGAGTTACTTGTTTTGATTACTGTAGGTATTGAGAGGTTGTGCGAGATTTCGAAATTAAGTGAATATGATACGTGTTCGCTATATTTGAAATGAAAACCAGTACATGTAGAATATATTTAAATGTCTTCTAAAATAACTCACTCAAACAAATCCCCGAAGAACTCTAAGTCCACGAAATGAACTTCAGGTTCGTCAAAGCCAGAAGAACCAACTTTTGATTCTGTATTCTCGGTAGCCTATTATCTCTACTGCATGCGCTGGAGGTACGTATACTTGCACCGGAGCTGGTTAGGAGAGCGCTTCGGGAAAAACTTGTCCGAAATCTTGCTCCACTTCGGACCCAGCTTGGCGACCGCGTCTAAGAGTTTTTATTGCTCTTGTAAGGTCCATGGCTGTTGCCAGTTCGGGTTCGAGATAGAATTGCTTTCGAGTTGCTTGTTTCTTAACATTCTGAAGTGGAAGGAAACACTTGTTATTAGTTATCTAGACCAATTCCAGCACCTTTGAGTTAATGTTCGAACTTGGCTATTTCGGATATCAAGAAATGAAGCAGCTGGCTATTTTGGATATTTTTCGGTTTGCTGTCGAATTTGTAATAGGATGTTAGCTATTACTGGTATAACAGGATTCACTGTTGTCCGTACTCCAAAACAAGTTTCTAAAGTATGTCTAGAACATTAATTAAAAATCGATTTATTCAACTATTGGGAATGATGAAAGACGTTTACATATTTGTATTAACGTTCATATATTCATATCGGTCTCCTAAACATTTATAAACTGACGTTAGCAATAACACTTCTAATATCATAAATAATATATGAATAGCTGAATATTATAATTTAATATAGTACTATATAACCCCCGTGTTGGGAAATATTAGTATTCAATGAAGGTTTCAACAAGTTTTTACTGACATCGTATCTACTTTGTTGCCTTTGCCTTTCATTGGTTGAAGTGGACTTTTATATTAGATGTACATATTAATATAATATCATTATATATTCGTTTATTAATATTTATTACATGTCTGTATAGTTATTAAAGTATAATTATTATATAATTAATCCTCTATACTCACTGCATGTATGAAACATCCTCTGGCAATACTAACATTTCGATAACTACATTATAGTTGTTTGCTATTTTATTTAAGCTGTTTACAGTTCTTTCTTTGAATTCTGATTGCATTTATTACTATTGGTTTTTAGTCGTTAACATTTTAAACTGAAGAGAACGGGAGTTATGTGTTGCGAACTGAATTCGTTTAAATTTGAGACTGTATTCTAAGTCTTTCGTTGTGTGCCCACATTAAACAATTTGTAAAAGCTAATTTTAAACAAACTTATTGTAAATATGAAAATTATATTGTAAACGACATTGAATAAGAGGAGACTCGTCTAATATATTACTGTTCGAAATATTAAAAATAGTTTTACGATTCAAAAATTGCAACCCCCAAATATCCAGCTTTTTGTTATAGCTTAAATTCAAATTCTGCAATTTCTGCAATGAACGCAACGATATTACTTCACGGACATCATTATCAGTCAGATACAAATCAAGCAGATTTACTAAACCAGAAATAGGCTTCAAAAACTGAATCTAGTTAAAACTCGCATCTAATGTTAATTAACTGAGTTAGTTTTGAAATGGGAGATAAATCTGTTATGATATTTTATGATATACAAAGGTTTTCTAGCTGATACAGCGGTATTTCTGGAATACTTGTAAGGTAACATTAATTTAGACTTAACGTACGTAACTGCTATACATTATTGTATTGGGATAACTCAAATTATGACCTAAAATTCTTAAATACAATCAAATCAATGTTATCTTAACACACATTATATTAGTCAGCTCTTACTATTTCTAGATCAAATGTTATACATTAATGTATTTGAATAGGTAAATATATACTATTATACTATTGAATTAGCAGACGTAATTAACTAATAAAAATAATTATTGAAATAGTTTAGCGTTGCTCATTCAACATAAGTAAGCTAAATGTTAACTTACTAACATAAGATGCATATTCTAAATTATTTAAATTATTCAGCACATTTTTTATAGTTTAGTATATTAATTGCTAGTTATTAGGTTCTCAATTTAGTTTAAAAGATAAAAGTATTTTATTTTGTTACCCTTATTTTGTTAATTACTCTTCTTTTAATCCACATAAAATCCCACTCATTAAATAATGAAGTGAAAATATATAAATTGTTAATATTAAACATATTATATTATTATATAAATTGGAGTTAATTTGAATCACGCTCATGTCATGATAATAACAAGCAGTTATTAACTTAATAACAATATCTTTTAACTTATAAATCAAAGTATGATCAATTTATGCTTTTATGTTATATCTTTCCGTGAGTCTTTTTTCTAAGATGCTGCTTTAAAATAACTTATAAAATAATTTTAAATTCATTAATTATACTAATATTTCTTCTAGATTTGTATTTGACAGTTAACAAGTCTATGATTCTTCGACAGTAGGAGAACCGATCTGTAATTTCCAATATAAATCTGGATTCACTTTTGTTCGTACTCTTAAACAAGTTTCTGAAGCAAGTCCAAACTATCGACGAATTCTTGTTAGTCCATGCCTTCAGCGTGATAACATTTTGTGAAAGCCCTTCTTCTATACATTGCAGAGAACTGGTCTCGCATTCTCTCCAGCGGTTGTGAAACGTTCTTTGAGCATTAAAGCAGTGCTGTCTGATTTGACTTATTTTAAGAGTCAGATATTATTTGAATCTCGCTTTTAACTATACCTGGGATCTGTCCCGTAGATACCGAGACTGATTTATGCAGCAGTTCAGTTTGGCAGGTCAAATTGAATACAATATCGTTTTTGATGTAACTAAGAGAGCCGAATTTGAACGGCTGCATTAGCTCTGATATTATCTTCTCATCTACACCTGAAGAAGGAAAACGCCAGGCGGATGTGACACAAAGAGAGTGCTCCGTGATGAGTTTGTTCAGATCGGTGAATGTGGGTTTCGGAAGCTGCAACTGTTTGACGCACACGTTGTAGAGCGCGATGTTGTCTATTAAGAATACTTGATCAGAAGCTTCCAATAGATGTGGTAAAGTAAGGCCAACATTGTATGCTGCAACCACACTATCCGTCTCAAGACCTGGAAGTACAACCTAATTGAAGAAAACAATTTTCATGTACTCCTCTCGCAACTTGTCGCAGATCAAAGATCCTAATCCGCTTCCAGTTCCACCGCCGAGAGAGTGGACCATCTGAAAGATGTTAATCGTGTCAGATTGTTCAATTTATTTTCTTATTGTGTCCAGAACTTAGTCAATAATCTCTGCTCCATCGGTACAGTAACCTTTCGCCCAGTTGTTCAAAGCTCCATCGACTCCAGAGACAAAACTTTCTGGCTTGAAAACACCTCCGATGCTATCATTCCTGATTTTCTCCAAAACCGTCTGATCCAGGTCCACGAGCACGCTTCTAGGTACGTGGCGGCCGTTGGAGGCTTCTTGGAAATACACACTTTGGTTTCCTACTGGCTCCAGTGGATCAATCAGAAGCCCGTCAGCTTAGATTTAGTGCTCCAACATAGCCTCTTCCCAGAAAGTGGATGCAAGGTTGTTTCCGCACTGGCCCACTTGAATGGTCAAGATTTCTCTCATCAATTGGTGTGGAAAAATAATTTTCAAAACTAGTTACTTGATATATAGTATGGTAAACGTATAGAGTTTATACCACGTGTTCAATTCATTGAATTATTGCTAATATATTACTATTAAGTAAAGCTCAAGTTACAAAGTAAAACTTATGTAATTCTAATCTGTTTGAAATATTAAAAATAATACATAGTATTAAATAATCACTCGTACTGGCTCTAATTTTATTCTATTATCTTCACAGCTGGACAGCGAGGCTGTTTCGTACGTGCACGCTTCTGGACTCGAGTACGGTCTCGAAGCTGTCGCGGCTGGTGTTCTGGACTTGGTCTAGGTTTTGGAAGACGTCGATATTCGAGGAACATCGCAGTCTGGATTGGCTGTACAGAGACTGCACTTCCTGTTCAGTGATGGAGACGTCGGTGGAGCTGTAAGTGTTGATAAAAGCGGTTTGCTCAAACTTGAGAGCTAGGTGTATTGGCAGGCTGGTCTTGTTTCCCATTTACAGAGAAGTGGAAATTCTAAATGAAATATTTAATATTATTTAGTTAAAGTATTACTTTAGTGATGTAATTTTAGATAATTAATTGATATTAACGATTTAATGCATTTACACTACAGTTATGGGAGGTGGAATTGCTTTTTCTTGTTTACTATGTGAGTAATTATATATTAAAATATTTTGCCACTTCTAATGCGGATGACAAATTCCAATAAATAATCTCAAGTTGGAGATTATTCATGAACTACTCATTAACACAAGAGGGCCAAAAATATGATTTCGATCGTATTAGACCATAATCGACTATTCAAAGTCGGTATTTAATATTCCAAAAAGGAAAAATAGAAATTACCACATGCAATAAAAGGACGGCAATGACAAAATAAACGCGGTAGAAGATGTTTAGGGAAGGTCAACTAATTCACTTAACAAACTTAGGCAGTTCTGAAGCGTTTGTATTCTCTTCATTTCTGGGTCCAACGGATGAATTCATAAAATATTGTACCAATCTGAACTAGTTATATCACTTGTTTAAGATGTCCCTGTGTAATTTCTACGTTTTAGCCAACAAAACTAATTTATGAAAGATTTTATCTCGAAAATATATGGTAGTTAAGCCTGATTGGAGAAAAGAATAAGAGGATCCAATGATTGGTATACGGACGCAATATGTAATTTATAACTAGTAGCGCAAGCACTGGACCTGCAGAGGACCTCGGTGTTCATCTTCAACTGGGTCAATCTGAACGATTTTAGGTATTTCTTAATCACGAAAAACAATGGAGGACTTTTTCTTTCAATCTCAACCGGGAGCTCAAGATGAAGTATTGGTACTTCGCTTAATTAGAATTATAATTCAGGTAGTTACAGTCGCTTTCATTCTCAATATTCAAATAATGAATGCATTTTTGTTTCTTGAAGAATGGAATCAAGTGGGTTAGTCGGGCCCAGCATTAAATAATATATTGATGCTACTCTAAAACAACAGTTATTTTACTTATGATCTTCCACTTCCATTTCATAATGAGAAATCAATTTTCTTGATTGTTAAATTATACAACGTTAGGTAAAGTTGAAACTTATTATTGAAGTATATACAGAGTTATATACGTTAATTATTGTAGCACAGCTATCCAAGGCTCAACCAGGCCTTGATGTGATTGAAGCACTTTACAAATCAATAGTAAATAGAGTTAATGAGTGTATTGATGAGGAGGGAGAACACACTCATTATTGAGCCGGGCAGTGATATAAGTAAGATTCAAATAATAAACTTCATTCTTCTTCCTAATTCAAAAAAGCATTTCGAGGGCCCACCACTGTAAATACAAATAATTGAATAATATTCTGTTTATTTTATCATCATGATGACAATATCGTCTTATCATATTTACATGAAATTAAGATTTACTATTCATACATATAATATTGTGTTCACATATTAATTTTATGATTAAAACATACTCAACTTGTCAATTTAAACTAACATTAATGAAATAGATATGATATTCACATGATTCAATGAAATTATTTTAATTTTGATATAATAGTGATCATAAAAAGAATGTTTTTGTCCGTATATTTAAAATCTTCGCTCATGTTGCAATTATTATATCACTTCATTTCCTATCTGTTAAAATTGAACATGAATCTTATATTTCACGTTTGTAACTTCAATAAAGTGCTTGATAAATGTGTATAACTTATCAACGTGAATATAAAATATTCAATCTACATCTTCACATCTCAACTACCAGTTTGTAGTCCTTTAGCGCCCATTTAACGATTTTTCCTGCAATTCCGAATCCATTAATTTAAAATTCGTCAAATTAAATTTAAAGTTCGAATTTTGGGGACCATTTTTTCTTCTAAAGAATTTTTCTGAGTGTTTTCTGGACGTCGTTTATTTTCACTTTCAGGTGCAAAACGAGTTTTATTTTGCTCAAATTCCCGCTCACTTTGTAAACGGTGGGGGTCTGGTTCAGGAGGCTGATATTGAACGCACCAGAGAGATTTAGCATTCCATTCTCAGTAAAAGTTAGTGAATAATCTAGTTCAAGGGAGTTTTGAGGGAAATCGGGGACCAGGAGTTTGCTTAAATCTGAGTTTATTCTGTTGTTGTTAAAATCCAAATTCGAGAATAAGAGATAGTTGTCGAAAACAAAGGGCTTCGTTATCGTTGTTAAAGGCAATTTGGAAATGACTGAATTGATCTGAGCAGCATACTGGTCCAAATAGAGAGAAATCGCGGAACGCACCGCGTCCTTGTCAATTGAAACTTCACACATTCTGCGGAGTGGAAAGATGATCAAACAATTAATAATAATGAATATAAATGATAAATGGAATTAATTCTACACCATTATTACAAACGAAACGAAAACACACGAATTGCTTAAATTGAATTTGTTATGAAAAAGTAATAAATTAAATAAAGTTGCATTAAATAATCAAAAGAAGTCAGAGTTTTAAAATAGGAATGAAACACTATTTAGCTTATAAATATATTTTGTGTTTACGTTATAATATACTAGTTCAACTGCATGTTTCCCCAAAAGTTGAAAATCAATATATTACAATATCGTGTTAAATGGAGTAATGTTGTAAGGTAAGTGAAAAAATATTGATCTTATCTGATTGAAATGATTGAATGCGATTGAATATGATTGAGAGTTTTTTATAATAACGTTTAGAAATAACTAGTATATTGAAGAAAAACTACATACTTTTATGTAATTACACTAAAGTGTACACTAAATAAAGATAAATATTAAGGAAGTTAACTATTTATATGCAAAAACAGCAAAGAGCACTTGTTTAATAAAGATCATCCACTTCTCATATGTAAATGGGAAACAAGACCAGCCAGCCTATACACCTAGTTCTCAAGTTTGAGCAAACCGCTTTTATCAACACCTACAGCTCCACCGACGTCTCCATCACTGAACAGGAAGTGCAGTCTATGTACAGCCAATCCAGACTGCGATGTTCCTCGAATATCGACGTCTTCCAAAACCTAGACCAAGTCCAGAACACCAGCCGTGACAGCTTCGAGACCGTGCTCGAGTCCAGAAGCGTGCACGTACGAAACAGCCTCGCTGTCCAGCTGTGAAGATAATAGAATAACATTAGAGCCAGTACGAGTGATTATTTATAATAACATGAATTATTCTACTCTAGTTAAAAGTATAGTATTGTATGTTTAACTTGTTTTTCACTCAGAGATAAACATGTTAGAGGAAACATTCTTGTTCAATGTTACATTCATTAATTCCGCGTACGATGCGGAAGTATCCGTTCTCTCCCCATGAGGTTCCCCATGAATTCCCAGCGATCCAGTATTTTATTCCATTCTCCTCTCCATATCCAACTATGGTGACGCCTATTGAACCTATTAAAGATCCTGCTGTCTATTAATAAATTCCACCTGTGTAATACATGAAATCAGAATACACATCAAATGTAGTATGAATAGCACCCAACAGGATTGCAGTCTTAATTGACTCCTCGTTCTGGCATACGTTATGATATTTATGTGTTTTGTATATACTCATAAATCCACCGTTATCACAAGTAGTTGGACACTACTATTTTAATGCTTTGTATGAAACACAACTCTAAATCGGGATTCCAATTTTTTATAGAAATTTTTCTTGGGATTCAGCTCCTTCTTTTTCATCGCATCCTTCACCGCACGAAATCATGAATTGTTATGAGTATTATGTGAAAGTACTTTCTACAGCGTGAATACAACAATTGTTAGAGAACGCGCCTGCCGCAGCGAATGCCTACGAAGCCCCGCAATTCTGGCTATCTTGTACTTTAAAACATTATCCCCTCATTTCTAACCAGTTGAATGAGTCTGGCGCTGATTAATATGTATTATCAATTGAAAGCGATTTAAATGCAGAGCTTCTACGTTTGCTGAAGATCGCTGATGTTTTATGAGGTAAACCCGGAATCCATGTCAGATCAGGAATGTTTAAAAGCATCTCGAGATATCTATCGCCTGTAATACGTGTTGCTAGGAGCATCGAAGTGGTATTTAAAATATACTTCAAAAATATTTATAATATTAATTGAGAAAAGCGAATGTGTATTTAAATAGTTTTTATATATACGAATTGTACATATGAATTGTATCCCTAAATTATCTACAGTTGGGAAGCTGGAAGAGTGAAAAATTGTAGGATGTATTTTATCGATTCCGTACTGCAGCATCTACTTATACAAGGTTTAATAAATATAATAAAGTTTTTCCAATAACCACTTCAAATGCTAAATGCCAAATTACACATAACTTTAACTTTTCCATGATATAAAATTAAGAATAAAGTGTAAACATTATTAAAATCAACTTAAGTCCATATAATACTAAGCAAAATTATTGAATTATTGAATATTTAGATATTTAGATTCATATACACTAGTAAGGAAAACAATTTGTTCTATAAGTATTTTAATGACTATAATTAAATAATACAAAATTTAAACTAGTCATGTTAATTTATGCTAATTATAGTTACACCAATTTCAACCAACATTGTAAAGTAATAAATTGATGTTAACTTTTATAAACTAAATTGTAGAATATTGTATGTCATTCGATCATTATAGTTATCAAATTCTAAACTTTTCGATTCAAACTGGAAATATTCGTAGGTAAGGTTTTAGAAAATGAAAGTTAAGAGGAAGTTCGAGTGGAGTCTGGTATGTGGCCATAGTAATTATTATTATTATTATTATTGTAGTAATCTATGAATTACTTGAGACTGGACCAAAGCTTCTACTAGTTGTTAAAACTCAACTTTTAGTCAATTTTTAAGTTGATTTCGATTCAAAAAGATTTCGTTTTTAGGTCGAGTAGCTGGTATACAACAGTTGTAATAGCTTATAGTCTCAAAGAGTATTACAGTAGCAATGTTTAACACAGATCATATAGATGGTTAAGAAATAGATACTAAAGTTTGGTTAATAATTTCAATAACTTGAACCAGAGGAGTATTAAAAGTCTAATATTAAAATACTTTTATCATAGTAGCGTGAAGTAATAAAAACCGTGTTATATCAGATTACGAAATGATATCTATTAACAACTGTTACTATTACACATAAAGTAAGTACAACAATCTCTTTAGACCACTACGTATTAATCACTTATATACACAATGCCTAATACAAAAATGTTATTTAAAGTTTCAAAATATACCTTGGTTACTGATATTGAATGATTGAAATATGAAATTTGAGGATTTAAAGTGGAGGAATTAGTTTGAAGTGATATAAAATTTTTAGTATATCATGTAGTTCTTATATTATTATCTATTATATTATACTACATCAATTCATTCTGTACAGTGTTTTCACTCTTCCACCTTCCCAACTGTAAGTTGATTCTTGGATTAACTTTTGACTATTAACTTGTTAGATATTTAAAATATCGTGTATAAAACGAATGTAATACTCATTATCTTATTTTCACTATATTATTGTAAATATTATTAATAATGTAGGAAAGAGATTTAAATATAGTTGTTTATTCACTCTAGTGTTGAGTTATCGTTGTCAACCTGGTATGCCACGTTAATTATTTGTTTTTGTTGGACATTTTTTTGTGCGTCTGCGAGTTGGTTATCTGATACGAGTTGTTTGAATACTTGGTATTCTTCTTTGATTGAGTCTCCCATGAGTTTTTCGCTTTGTTTTCTCATTTTGAGGTCAGTTTTGGTGGACATGATGGGTAGTTCGAACTTTTTGTCGACTTTAACAATGAGCCAGTCAAATGCGCCTGCGTTCACTACAAGTATGAATACGATTAGGCACGGCATTAGCACCACCAGCCAGTAGAATCCTTGTCCGATTTGGTAGTAGCTCTGTGTCAGGCTCAATCCGGCGAATACGACCGCGAAGTACAGGTAGTGCTCGCACGTGGTCATGATCACTGTCGTTTTCGTGGGCGGGCTCGAGACTCTCAGTAGTACCCACCTGTTAACGAAGTACTGTATTGGAAAGTAGGCCAGTATCTCGTAGCAGATCTCCGGGATCACGTGCCCGAAGCTCAGCACGAACGTGAACACGACCAGGACACACACATACTTACTAGCGTATCTTTCCTCGAGGCTCTTGTATGCTTTTACTTTGTCTGCGTTGGTTCTCGCAACGCATCTGAGGACGAGCCAGTAGAAGGCGAATTCGAACGCGTCGAGGAAGTTGTAGCCGAAAACGACCGTCCAAATGAACGAAACGGCGTCTTGGCCGCCCGAATTATATTAAGTTCTCCAGTCAGTTGAGAAGCCGAAAATGAATAATAGGGAACGTATTTGTTTGTAGTTCATGATCGTTCTGGAGTAGAAGAGGGTGAGTTTGGAGAGGAGGGAGTAGATGTAGAGCTTCATCATCCACGCGCGCTCCCTGGAGGTGTAGCTAATATGCCTCTCAAATCCAGTGGCCCAGTATAATATTGGACGCAATATCAGGTCGAAGGCGAGAGAGAGGGCGAAAATGGAGTAGTACACTACATTCTCATCCGAGTAGGTCTCCGTGTCGTAAGACAGGGCTTTAGAATAATAACGAGCCAAGCACGTAAGCGTAAAAAGCAATACGGAAGTCAACAAAATGATAAAGAATGTTAACAACTGCTTCAAAAAGTACTTTATACCAGGATACTCGAGATTTTAATACTATATGTCATCGGGAGCTGGAGCGGGCTTGGCGTGAACGCGATACCCATCAACCTTTCCTCCAAACCAACCGTTAATTCGCTTAATCACTTGCTACGCCGCATTATACGAATCCAAAGTTAAAATAGCTGCGTCAAACTACGCTTTGGGATGCATGTCAGACTTCTTAATCTACTTCTTGATTTTATCTATTTACCTGTTATAATAATCATTGTCACGATAATAACCCATACCCTGAAGCATCGCACGCAAACCAAATACACGGAAACACCCAAAACAAAAACCAGAATTAGACAAATCACCAAATTCTGTCAAAGAATCATAAAACTCTTATTAAATGTTATATAATTTTTTACGTAGTGATAATGATCTTGGCTTTTCAATTCTTATAAGCTGCTGTATTTAACCGTCCTTGCCCAATCTCGAAACAGCCTAACGAAGCTTAACATCGTTTACGTGTGATGGAATATTCATTATAACAACTGAAGTATCCTCGATTTTGTGCTTTTTATTAATGTCATACAAGTATAATTTATTTTAGTAGTGGAAAAACCTTATCCAAATAACAGTTATAAATAAAAGCGCTGTCCAAATAAAACCTCTTATAAATGTCTGTGGAATTAGTGAAAAGAAGGAATTCAAATTATTTTAAAAAGCTACCTGAGGCTTTTTGTCATTTAAATAATATGAAACAAATAAACCAGCAGAACCTACTGCGTAAATTGAATATAGGAAAATTAGGTTCAAGCATAGAGTTGAGTAGGACATGACATCATATCCAAATCTATCACAAAGCTTTTAATACGGAGTAAAAAATGACCAAGATCGAAAATCAAATACATTCTTTGAAGTTATGGCTGATTTCATTGGAGTGGATAAAATTTGATTGATTTCATTATATGTTAATAAAAAGTAGTTTAGTACAATAAAAATAGAACTGAATGACTTTAATATTTCAAATTGTTGTGTAAATAATATAGAGATTATTTACGTCTCTACTTTATCTATTTAAGACTTTGTATCAACATATATGAAGCGTTTGAAATCACAATGTACATTTAGTTGCTCATGTTCATGTTCAACAAAACCTCACATAATTATTATTTCGTTGATTATTTGATATATATTAAGAGTAGTATATCATTGTATTAACATCTATTATTGATTATATACTGTGTAAATACGTGTTAGTACTGTAGTTGTTGCTTGTTTGTATTATTTTCAATTCAATAGTTAATAGATTTTCGTTTTACTTTGATTATTGTAAAAAGTGTATACTGTCCACTTCTTTTATTGTGAAATCCTATGCCAGCAGATATAGCTCCTGAATCGTCTCGTCCGAAATTGCAGCGTAAAAAGTAGTCTTTACGCTTTTAACCACGTACGTTGAAGCAGAAAACTCCAGAGTACCACGCTTCCGAACTCTACAAACGTGCTTTTTTCATTGGCACTGAGCCAGAACAATATGGCGAGATTTACAAGCACGCCTGGTAGTTCCCAACATTAGTTGCTGATCTTGCACATGGTGCTCGCATAGAGTAATCTTTGCGTGAGAAGAAGTACGTGTACGTATTTGGTCAGACCGAGCCCTCAGTCGGTCAGGATCTTAAGATAGTCACCGTCCCAGTTCTCGTTGCTCTGTCCTCTTCCGCTCCTCTGGACCTTAAAATCGCGTGCACATCAGTGTAAGCCACAGAAGTTTACCAATATGAACTTGCCGATTTCAACTGCAATTTGCAAAACTATGAAATCGCCAAGGTGCTTTTAAACGAAGAAAAATCTGGGTTGAGAGGAAATTATCCAAAAGAATCTTTGAACGTTCAAATTGTTCACAACACAAGAACAAGATTACTGAGTAAAATAGTTGATTAAGAGGAGATAAACAAGTACACATATTCATTATTGTACTTGAAAACGAAATCTTGCTTACAAACGCAACTCAAATCATGCCACAGAGCAAGTGGTGCTGACGTGGTTGTTGAACTGAACGGAAAAAGCCAGAATATCTCAATCGATTTGGATGACGACTTCGAATACCAAGCAAAATTCTACATCCTGAAGTACTTCACAGAAGGAATTGACTTCAACTCGATCAATGTTGACCAAGCTGAAGTAAAACCAGAGCTAGTTCAACAAGTAGCACAAAAATTTAAAGAAACCAAACAAAAAGTTGTAGAAGAATTCAAAAAGAAGAAAGCTGCACTCGAAGAAGAACTCAAACAAGTAGAAGCACAAGGTATCGAAATCAAAGTTCAAAAATACTATGGTAAATGCGAAGGACTCGGATACAAAGACCAAAAGAGCGCATTTGTTAATAGATTTGTAGGTAAAGCTGACTTGTTCGAATGAAAATAGATTAAACAATACTGTTATACGAATATAATGTTTTTAGTTACCTAATAACAGTTTAAAATAATAACTATTGTATTTCATATTTTCATGTTTATTTGCAATTAATTATATGTTTATTGTATTTATAATATCTAATAAATGAAATTACACTTCAAATGATCGTCCCAACTTCAAAAACTGTTTATGACTATCGGCAATGGCCCTTGTACACTAAGTATAGCAAATTATTTGAAAAATTTGGTTATGATGCTATGGCGTACCAACCCATGTTATTCCACATGTTCATATATTTTATATTTGTGTTTCTTGCCTCTTTCTTAATTTGGATAGCATATATGGTAGATGATAAGTTATCATACAATCCAATAGCAAATAATATCAATAGCTTTTTCTCTTTCGTGCCAATTTCTAATTTACGTGGAATTGTGTGGTTTACCGTTCTAATGTTTACTATATTTTTTGCTAGATTCATTGGATATCAAAGAAAATATTACGAATATGAAACTGGATAAAAAGAAAGTGTAGAAAACTACACAGTTGTGATATAAAATATTCCTGATACTGTTGGGGATAACGACATCAAAGAAAAAATAGATGAGATTTTTGATTCAGATTAAATAGTTAGATATATGCGTGTTATGTAGCCTTAATCGTTAAAAGCTCGAAGAAGCCTTTTAGATACTAAAAAAGAGTATAACGATGTATTACTAGAATTTGGAGAAAATGAAAATTCAGGAACTGGTTATAAGATACTTAAATATACAATGTTGTTAAAATTCGTATAGATGTTTGGTTATTGGAGAGATGTCACTTATTATAACAATAAAATTAAATAACTCGAGTTAAAAGTTGATAAATAAAATCAATTAAAATCAAAATTTGACGCTGCTATTGTTACTATGAACACCACAGAATAAGCACAAAAGTTAATACAAAAGGTAAATTCTCATGAGTTTACTAACATTAGATTGCACGCAATATAAGCCCCACCACCAGATGATATTTACATGGAAAATCTAGGGTATAATCCTATAGAAAACTCATTTCGTTATTTTATTAGCATGACTATTGTTGTCTTTACATCAATAATTGTATTTGGACTTGTTTGCGTATTTAGATATTAATCTCGTGATACTGCTTATGGTAAAGATTTGTTCTTTACAGAACAAGTAAAATACTATGCAATTTTCCTTTGCACTTATATTACAGATTGGGTTTTTAGACCAGCTTTATATTTAGCTCAATCTATTGAAAAACATAATTCTTTTAGAAGTAGAGAAAAGGCTTGGATGAAAAAATTATATTTATATTAAGTTCTTAACAAACTAGCAGTATTTTATTCAAGAACATGTATAGAACTGTTATAAGGTGAAGTATCATCATTTTTCGAAATATATGGATTCACAACCTAATGGAGAACTACATCTAATTCTGGTGGCCACGATGCAATTTTCTATGTAACTCTCGTTGTTTTTGGATACAACGTGTTAGATTGTATAATATTTTTGTTCTATTGGGTATTTTTCAGAATCATTGCTGTAACACAAAGAGATAAAATACGAGCAATGAAGTCTTTACCTATTAGATATGCTTCTAAATATGTCTATCTTCTTTTGGTAATAACTTTCATCTTGTGTTTTGCGCATGTGTAACCTATAATTTCACTTATAATTTTAGGATATTTTCCAATTTAGTCATTAGTAAACAGATGGATATTATTGCGCATATCATCGTAAAATATTAAAACATGTTGTTTGGTCAAAGAGTTTGAAAATTTTATTTATTTCGCAGTTATTTTGTCAGGGGCTTGCTTGTGCTAAAGCTATGCATAGTTAGGGAACGGTTTACTATGGTTCTTTATTTGCCTTCCAATTTTGGGAATAACAGTATTCTTTGTTAAATAAGGTATGTTTGACTATTTAGTAAAAAGAGCCGATGATTCATTCAGAATTATTTTATAATACAATAATAATAAATTAAATAACAAATAAATATAATTTAACCAGACAGATTAATGGTACGAAGAGTATAAGGCTGTTGTGACAGAAGATGAAGTAAGCGCACTTAGAGATTCTCAACTTTAAATGTCAGTCAATCAAATGAGTAAATCAAGTAGACATGTTAATAATGACAAAAGTATATTCTTGGATGACAACGAGTGATAATTTTTTATAAACTGATATTTATGAGCGAGCATATCATATAATTTAAGTATATCACATAATTAATTTATAACTAAACCGCTTTGGACACATCATAAGAATAAAATATTAACAAATATACAATTATCAATGTTTATATTACAGTTTCCAACTCAATAGGTTTTTTGAACGGTAAAATTATTTTTAACGGTTTAAACTACATGTATTTAAAGAATTGAAATGCGAGTTTGATCTAATTTACAAGTAATAATGATAATAAAAATATTAAGAAGTAAAAAATATGACTAATAATTACTCACATGTATTTTCCCTCTGTGCTCAGATCATGAAGCTAATTCCCGTTTTGAGCATCATATTGTTTTTCATTGGTTTGAGTTCCGTTTTCGGGCGCCTGAATATTTATTTTTGTTTCTTTTTGCTTCCTAGTTTGAATTTTACTTCTTTGAGCTCCTTTTTGGAGATTTCTTTCAGCCTGGGCGCTCTGAAATCCGTTATTTTCTGGTTTGACACTTTCAAATATATCTGTTGTTAATAATAATCTGCTTGAGAAACGTTTGAAGCCTCGTAGGTCGTTTCTCTTATTTTGAACGGGTCCTGGATCCTGTTCGAGAGCTTCTTGTGCTTCTTTAGTTGGTAGTAAAGGGTAAAAAGGGTAACAATTAAAACTGGAATGGAAATGAACGTTAAAATAACGGCCGTTTGTAAAGAATCTTTGTTTTATTTTGCATCCGGAACCGGATTCTGGTAAACGTAAACATTTACATCAGTGTAGGTGTACGTTGTTACTTGGTCTTAAATTGATAATAATGATATTTTTGATTGTTAATAGAGCATCATTTGATCGTAACAAGAGGAATTCTTGATCACGTTGTCACCGCAGTAGAACACAAGCGGAATTATCTCGCGAGACACCTGATAGGACAGCGATGCGTTATTCGCAAAGCTGAACGTGATATCAACTGGGAAAACAAGAGACTCGGTGTTCATCACGTTCACGTAGGCCTAGTACAACTGCAAATACACAGCAAACATTTAGTTTGGAGTGGAAAGCGATGTTATACTGATATTAAATAACACACAAAAATAATACAACTTTGCATTAAAAAGTTTATTTTTACCACAACATATATTATTATTGAAATACCTAACGAACATATAAAAAGAGGAATGCGATTGGAGTTGTGTAGTCACCCGACAACAAATATTCGTTCGTGTCCCTCTGAACAACCAGCGAGGAGAAATTGGTTCAAAGGGAAGAAACTGGGAGTGGTTCCTAAATCCCACAAATCTAAAGATATTAAGCAATGAACTAAGTATTATTAAATCACAAATAATCATACAAGGATTTGCAACAGCTCAAGAAGCAAACGACTTCCTGGAATTAGTGCTTGAAAGTTTCAAGTTGAAACGAACGTGCAATCAGAAGAATTCTACTGGTAAAATGGATGCACAATACTGGACTCGATATTGCAAAGAAAACAATTGAAAAACTCGACTAACTCGAAGTTCAGCGGTAAAACGGAGAAACCGATAGAACTAAAACAATATTGTGGTCTTATAATTGAGATGTATTAAAATAAGTCGTCCTTAATAATATGAAAACAGTTTATTCAGTGTGTTTATGTTCTTTTCCACATCTCAATCAATGACTATTAAATAATAAGAAGTCAACGAAGAATAAATAAATCATGATATTATGATGATATCTAAATATAAAAATAATGTAGACGAAGATGGATGCTTAAAAATAGTGGACGATAAATTCGTAAATTCAATTATGTTCACAGAATAGTTGGATGTCGCTGAATTATATATAGATGTATGTTATGGACTTAAATTTTGTAGAATATCAACAAAACTAAAGAAACTCGAAATTCATAATTGCAACATTAAAAATTTAGATGGTATTGAGAAAATGAAATAATTAAATATATTGGTACTTAGTGCTGTAAATTTAAGAGATATATCTTAACTATAATATTTAGATAATTTAACACTTCTTAATTTATAAAATTGTAGCATCTGCAACATAACTCCTATATATAATCTATAAAACTTGTAAACGCTAAACATTTCGGAGAATAAGCTTAAATCATTGCATATTTTGTCCTACTTGAGAAAATTAAAATATTTAAATTTGCGGGATAACATGCTTACTGATATTTACCCACTTATATTTCTTACAAACATGGAAAAATTAGATTTGTCTTAAAATTAAATTACTAATATATATCCGATTCACTCAATGAAATAGTTGCAAACCCTAATTTTAAGCAGAAATAACATAGTGAATATTAAATCGTTATTTGGTCTTGCTTAGTTGTAAATTTTGAGCTTGTCGTATAATTATATTCAAAAGAAAAACTTTAAGTACATTATGCAGCACCCTAATTTTAGCAAATACTATCTAGACAATTAGAGAGATAACGAATAATTCGAAAAGTTGTCTAATTAATTAGGTTATATTTATCAGGTATACAATAAGCATAATAAATATTTATTTTAATATTGCATAATATAACAAAGCAAAACTAAATTTATAGAAAATATAAGTGAGGTATTGAAAACGGCAGCCAATAATTTCCAGGAATTCTCAAATAATCTCGTAAGTTTATGTGAATATCCTTTTTTCTGTGAATAGTGAGTTAATTTGATAAATTGCATAATATCATAAATTTCTATCTGTTACTTTACTATTCACTTTATTCTGCGTCGTTATCTATTTCTCGAATAGTTGGTTAAGTCAAGAATTATTTACCACACCAATTGATGAGAGAAATCTTGACCATTTAGGTGGGCCAGTGCGGAAACAACCTTGCATCCACTTTCTGGGAAGGAGCCATGCTAGAGCACCAAATCTAAGCTGACGGGCTTCTGATTGATCCACTGGAGCCGGTAGGAAACCAAAGTGTTTATTTCCAGGAAGCCTCCAACGGCCGCCACGTACCTAGAAGCGTGCTCGTGGACCTTGAACCAACTATTTTGGATAAGATTCGGAAAAGCAATATTGGAGGTCTTTTCAAGCCAGAAAACATTATCTCTGGAACTGACGGAGCTGGGAACAACTGGGCGAAAGGACACTATACCGAAGGTGCTGAAATTGTTGATTCGGTGATGGAAGCTATTAGAAAACAAAATGAGTTATCGGATACGACTAATGTCTTTCAAATGGTTCACTCTCTCGGCGGTGGTACCGGAAGCGGACTCGGGTCTTTGATCTGCGACAAGCTGCGAGAAGAATACGATAATACCACAATATTTAATCAGGCAGTGCTTCCTGGGTTCGTAATGGACTGTGTTGTGGAAGCATATAATGTTGGTCTTACTCTCCCTCATTTATTAGAAGCCTCTGACCAAGTGTTTCTGATAGACAATGTCGCGCTTTACGAGGTGTGCTTTAAATAGTTGAATCTTCAGGCGCCAATGTTTGCAGATCTGAACAAACTCATTACTGACCACTCATTATGTTTCACTTCCGCCTGGCGTTTTCAATCTTCTGGGCTGGATGAGAAGAAAATAATAGATTTGATGTAGCATTTTAAACTTGGTTCTCTATCCTACATTAAAAACGACATTGTATTCAATTTAACCTGTCCAACGGAGCTACTCACCAAATCCATAGCTGTATCCACTTTTTAGACCCCAGAAACAGTTACAAGCGAGATTCAAATAATTTCTGGTTCTTAAAATGATTAAAATTAAAATCAAACCGCAATGCTTCAATGCTCGAAGAATGTTTCACAACCACTGGAGAGGATGAGGGATTAGTTTTCTCGAATGTTCGTGAGAAGGGGATTTCTGCACTGGTACTTAAACGAGGGAATGGACAATCAAGAGTTCGTCGACAGTTTAGATTTACTTCAAGAACAAGTTTTAAAGTACGAATAGTTGTGAATAATATAATGAATAGTATAATGTATAATCATAATTCTAAGATGATTAATCATTTAAAATATTAATACCATAAATACAGTCAATTTTATATAATATAATTTTATATAATTTTTAATTAATAAAATCATAATAACAGATGAATCTTTCTAATTATATTACGATCGATGTTAATAAGGTAATAATGTTGATAAGGTTACAGATATATGAGTTTGATTTAATTATCAATAAAATGTTCACTAATTAATTAAAAAGTGGAAATTTGTTATAACTTTAAAATATTTTTCAGTAATATCTAATTTAAAAGACTCCACTTCAACCAATGAAAGGCAAAGACAACAAAGTAGATACGATGTCAGTACATACCAGCTAAAACCTTCATTGAATACTAATATTTCCCAACACGGGGGTTATATGGTGTTATATTAAATTATAATATTCAGCTATTCATATATTATTTATGATATTAGAAGTGTCATTGCTAACGTCAGTTTATAAATGTTTAGGAGACAAATATGAATATATGAACGTTAATACGAATATGTAAACGTCTTTCATCATTCCCAATAGTTGAACAAATCGATTTTTAATTAATGTTCTAGACATACTTTAGAAACATGTTTTGGAGTACGGACAACAGTGAATCCTGTTATACCAGTAATAGCTAACATCCTATTACAAATTCGACAGCAAACCGAAAAATATCCAAAATAGCCAGCTGCTTCATTTCTTGATATCCGAAATAGCCAAGTTCGAACATTAACTCAAAGGTGCTGGAATTGGTCTAGATAACTAATAACAAGTGTTTCCTTCCACTTCAGAATGTTAAGAAACAAGCAACTCGAAAGCAATTCTATCTCGAACCCGAACTGGCAACAGCCATGGACCTTACAAGAGCAATAAAAACTCTTAGACGCGGTCGCCAAGCTGGGTCCGAAGTGGAGCAAGATTTCGGACAAGTTCTTCCCGAAGCGCTCTCCTAACCAGCTCCGGTGCAAGTACGCGTACCTCCAGCGCATGCAGTTGAGATAATAGGCTACCGAGAATACGGAATCAAAAGTTGGTTCTTCTGGCTTTGACGAGCCTGAAGTTCATTTGGTGGACTTGGAGTTCTTTGGGGATTTGCTTGAGTGATTTATTTTAGAAGACGTTTTAATGTGTAATATTCAGCATGTAGTAGTATTCAATTCGAATATAAGCAAATACGAATATATTACATTCAGGTGTAACTAAAGCATCCAAAGACTCGGGAAGCGCACCGATTGAATCCATCATCACGCACCAAACAAAGCAGGTATTCTAGCAATGCCTACTCGTTCTTTTCTTTGCAATACAACTTAAATATTTATATTTTCATCAAATTGTTCTGAAGTTAAAAATAATTTTCTCAATTTCATACATTTTATCACTCTGCCCCTAATTACCTCAGCTTGTTCAAATATTATTCAGACTGTTGTTGCAAAGCTTTGTTTTTACCGTCTTTGAGTCTAACTAATTGTTAAAGTTTCTCAATTTTCTCCTCAAGCAATTTTATCTCTTGAGCCTGTTCATCAATTTTTTCATTCTTTAGCTAGCATTCAATACACTCTTTTACTACTTCTACGTGTCTCTCTTTCCCTCTTATTTCTCTCATGGGCTTTTTAGGCACTTCAACTGGTTCTTCTTCAAAAACACTCTATTATTAGGCGATATTTTCTTCTTTCTAACTCAAATCATCAAAACGAGCCTTTAATTAAAATAACAAACTTTCAATTGTCCCAGGCTTTGCACTTGCTAAATCTGTTTATTCTTGAGTACTCAACTTTATATCAAGCTTCTTTAGAACTTTATGCTGCATCAGAGCCCAATTTTCTAATTTCTTTGGAACTCCAACTGCAGCAACGTAGTTATGAACTTCTACCAAATTTGGCAAATATAGCTTGATTAACTTTGCTAATAAACACGCATCGGAAAAGTCACGATGAATAAACGATGTCGGTTTTGGCAAGTCTAATTTCAATAACCAATTATATATTTGTTATTTTTAATCTGGTTATAAAGGCTATAATGGCATAGTTTCTGATAATGAAGCGGAAATATATTATTGTCATAGAAAAATATGTTGAAAGATTGAATATGACTATTAATTATCAAACATTAAGTATATAATGTTATAATTTTACATATAAGATAGGCAGTCTAATAGTTAATCCTGCTATTAAGTAGTAAATGATGTGTGTTTAATAAATATTTAACAGTTTACATAACTTTACATATAACTAAATTGAAATGAGTTAATAACGAGTATAACAGTGTGAAGAAGGAATAGAATTAAACAAAACATAAAATTAAAATATTATTTATTTTTGAGAAGATAATATTTATTACCACTTCAAATGTTGTCACCTTCTCGATAACCATAACAGCGCCGATCATATTCTGGCTGTCCTACACAAATTCAATCCCGTGCATCAACGAGAGCGCAAACATCACAGACTTTTAATCCACTGCGTCCTTTGATATCTGACGAGTTTGGCGAAACCGAATTAATTAAATGCCTAAGAAAAAATAACAAAACTTTATTTCAAAAATTGTACTTCGAGTAGGCAGAACAATCATAAGTAACATAATTTATGTTTAATGCGTATATTTATGGATAAAATTGGAATGCGCAATTAAAAATTCCAAGTCAAGCATCATAAAGTGATAGTAGTGGAAAGACGTTATTGCACTATGCAGCTGGAGGAAATATAAATTTATAAGAAGGTTATTTTAAAGGTATTCTAGACAAATTTGGAGGATAAGTTGATGCCCGTGGTTGTTCAGCGCTGATGATAGCTGCTGTTCATGGAAATATTCGCGCTGTGTAAACATTGCTAAAAATTGAATGCGGAATTTAAGATATCAACGGGTGTACAGCTTTGATGTGTGCTGCAAAAATGATGCAAAAACCGATTATAGATGCTTTGTTACCCTATGAAGCCACATGTTAAGATAAAAATGGATTTATATTTGTAGATTATCTTCCAAAAAATGTGGATGACGCTTATATGTAGCATTTACACACAGCGATGAAGAAATTTTTCAAAGAATACAAAGCTGCTGATATTTAAGTCCCAGTTATACCAAAAGAATTACCTCCTGATTTCATAGCCTTAAAGAATGAGCGCATGGATGATATGAAAACGTTAGAAAAGGGTATTTTAGAACGAATTGAAATTTCTAAGCAATATTTACAAAGAATTAAATCATAACCGCTTGAAAATTTCAAAACAGATTGCACAGAGTATCTAAAAATAATTGTGTTCAAGGATTTCAACAAGACTTATACTGATTACAAGAATACTGTTGATAAAGAGTTAAACATTGAGGATGAGTTGGAATCTCAATTAGCGCAGAAGTTGCTAACGAAAGCCAAAAATAACATTGAGTCTTTGCAAAACGTGTATTAGTGCAAGGAGAATGTGATGCACAGGTTTACTCCGAATTAGGAGAAGATTCATTTGCAGGTCTTGTATTCTTCGAATGATCTTAATTAGCAGTTTGAAAAGATTTTTAACGAGTTGGAGCAGGTTTTGTACCAGCATTAGCAGTAGATAATTGAGTGCATGACCACTTATAACAAGATTACGTATCTTGACTTGGATTACGCGCGGTAGCGTGTAGACGTGCAGGATCACGCTGCCTAGTACATGCAGGCTAATAGTACGCAGCTTAAATCCTTATAATCTGCTTACAAGCAGATGCTGGAGAATATTCACAGCTCAATTGACCAGGAAATAGAGTTGTTCTTGAACGAGCAGTTAAAAACCTTTTACGATTAAACTAAGCCCGAGTACGAGTTCTTAATGCTGCGTATAAACGAGAAGATGGTGCGCCGCATATCTCAATCTGCCATTCAAACAATTCACTAAATTATTCACGCGAAGCAAATGCTCACCTCGTTTCCTACTGTTGAGCAGTTCAGGACGAACGTGAACTGTTTAGTTTACACGTTCAAGTAAAAATGCTAGAGTAATCTTTTTTACGAGAGGTTCACGGGCCTTTATAGTTTCGCGCACAGTTATTTGGATGACTTAACCGGCTTATTTGCTTTCATTTCAGAGGAAAATCTTCTTCCACTGAGAAGGAACTTCAGTACTTTTTAAAGTGCGGACGAGTACTTCAGGCAGTTCGATTCTTAATTTAAGTTCACAGGTCAATAACTCAAAATTGGGATTGTGAACGCTCTTAAGTAAAAGTGGAACCAATAAGTAGAGGAGAAACTGGTAAAGCACATGCAAGAATACTACAGGCGCAAGAATATGAACTAAATACCTGAATTACTCGCACCCAGACTCGGGGCGCTGGCCAAGTCCAAGTTACACGTGCTAGATCTTTCTACAATTGATATTGAGCTGTGCTTCTCGTACTTCTACATCAGCCTGATCGGAATCGTGAACAAAGCTGAACTCATTGAGTACAAGCAAACACTGGGCGTATCCGGGCTGAAACTGAACCAAAGCGAAGACTACAAAGGAACCACCAGGCAAAGCTTCCTGAATAAAACATTCTACAGCTGCAGATCGCCAGGATGGATGTACCTCGAAAACGGAGTCCCAATCATCATTATGGAACCAATCTGGGAAGAAGAGAGCTGATTTTCATTAATACATAAATAATGTAATAATTATACTGTTTCACTTCAAATGAGTCAAAGATATATTCCACTGTACGAACTGGAATAATTCTGCCAGCTATTTTAACTCGACAGGCACGACGCTTTAAAAACACTAAACAAGTATTAAACCTATGAAGAAGCTTTGTAATCAATGAACTAAATCAAAAGAGATGTTCCGTGGTATGAAATAGATGATTTCGTGCTGATTAGCTAACTGGACAAACTAGATTGCAAGTAATATCTGCAAAAAAGACGAACATATTTTGATGCTGTTTGGGACTATAACTAAGATAAATTTGAAAATCCGCTATAGTATTAAAAACCTGGCAATATATACTTTGATAATCGAGAAGTCTCACTTGAAAATATTCAAGCAGAAAACAGCTATTTATATAAGTTAAATGACTAATACAAGTTTTGGTTAGAAAACTAACTAGAAACCAATCATTTTTTAAAGTAATAGCTATAAAATAAATGACTGATATGTGTACTTTATTTAAATTAATAATTATAATTCTGAATATTTTTTCCTTTCATAAAAGAAGTGAATATTATATTATAATTACTTTTAACAAAGGAATGTATATTATTTCCACTCCCAAACCTCTATAAAAATGTCCGATGATGAATAGTTTAATCCATATGTTGACAATGGCGGTACTTGCATAGCCATTGCTGGAAAAGATTTCGTATTAATTGGTTCCGATACTCGTTGTTCTGATGGTGGTTATCAAATTTTATCTAGAACGCTTCCGAAAGCTCACAAAATAACTGATAAAGTAATGTTAGCCAGCTCTGGTATGAAAGCTGATGCAGATTATTTACTAAAAACTCTTAGAAATGATGCCGATGAATATGCCTATAAGACTGGTAAAGAAATATCTGTTGCTCAATTCTCTAGATTAGTTTCAGTCTCTTTATACAGAAGAAGATTTTTCCCATGGTATACTTTTAATATCGTTGGAGGACTCGACGAATAAGGTAGAGGCAGAATATTCTCTTATGATGCTGTCGGTTCAAGTGGTGAATATTAATACACATCAACTGGTTCTGGAGAATCTCTAGCTATCGGTATTCTCGATAATGAGTTGATGCCATTAATCACAGAGGAAAGATTAGACTCACTCACTATTGAAGGAGCTAAGAAACTTGCAATTGCTGCTATGGAGGCTGTCACTGAACGTGAAATTAAAACCGGTGACGACTTTTAGTATTATATAATTACAAAGGATGGTATCTAAGAATTCCATCATGGTTTAAGAAGAGATTGAGGTTTTATTGAAATTATTGGTTGGAAATAAAATGAATAAACACATACAACTTCATAATTCATATTTTTAAATTGAAAAAGGATGGTTAAAGTTTTTAATCCTCCTAAATACACCAAACTAATATAAATGTTAAATGTAATCAGCTTACATATTTTTATAATTTGACCCAAACAATTATTTACATACATTAACTCACTATTAGTACAAAATTTAATTCAGAAACTCTCTCCAGTTAAAACATAATCCAACTACATGTATGGAATCTTAGCGTCCTCTATTATTTCCTGTTTGGAGAATATCTTCATATTAAGCAAATGTTATTTGATCATTTTCGTTCTCCTTAGTTCGTTCAGCGACTGTTGAGTGAGAGTTTTGAGCACTTTCAGCTCCTAAATGCACTTTATGAAATTTTATGGATCTGTTTTTATCTCGTCTCTTTCATTTTGCAAATGAAGAGCCTCCAAATCGCAGTACTCGTGAAAACAGAATAAACATAATCTAAGTTTCTAACAAGTTGAGAAATTATCAAAATGGGCTGTGAAATAACTCATAAATTAATAGTTTCCGTGAATGATCGCTGTCTGAATCAAATTCCGGTTGTACTACTGAGCAAGCCAGTCGAACTCAAGACTCAAGAAGCCGTCGAAAATGTAACACGCCGTTTTCTCTGTCGCACGCATCGCAAACACCTCAATCGCGGTCTAACGCGCGTTATTCTAATGCACTGTGTAGTCCTCTGTCACAATGTGTTTGTGTGGATCCGTTAGCACGAACTCAAGCACCAACGGATCCTAACACACCACAGCTAACTACTAAACTGAACTCTTGGCCGCAACTTTGAAGCCGTTCACTGAAATAGGCTCCAAAGTGAGCAAATCGAACTCAAGTGCGAATAAATACTATATCGCATAATGCCTCTTGTTTAATATCGCATAATGAAGAGCGCACAGACCATAACGACGCTCTTCCGAATCTACATTATCGTAGTATCGATTATACTTATCAGAAAGATCTATCAACATATCAATATCGCCGATTATTGCGGCGTGAAACCAATCAGCAGCTTTTAACTTTGGCATTTTTGAAAGTGGTAATATTATTCTATTATATTATAATAACATTATTTCGCATTTAAATATACATAACATTCACACATATTCACACAAATTGAAATAACAAAATAAAAAATTAAAGCTTTCACAATTATATCACTGACATACAAGCCATCTTACAAATAGCTTGGCTAACTATTAAAATAATTTGTATACTTGTAATCAAACTATACAATTTTACCAATGAATTTCGGACCCCCTATATAAATGAACCCAGTCTTACAAAATACCCTCATAAATAGCTTATATTTATGATTAATTTAGCTATTTTCCACAATATTATGATACAAAAAGATAACTCAGAAGTGAGGTTCGTCATTTATAAGAGGGTTAGGAGCTTTTTTGAAGGGGTACCCCTCTTATAAATGAAAAGGGACCCCTCTTATATGCGGATTTCTGTAGTATATCATAATATTTTTGAAAATAGCTAAAATAATCATAAATATAAGATAATATAAGTTATTTATGAGGGTATTTTGTAAGAATGGGTTCATTAATATAGGGGATCCGAAATTCATTGGCCAATCCTCTTATAAATGAAAGAACCCCCTTATATGCGGGATTTCTAAGTATTATTAGCTATTTTAGTAAGTGCATTTCCATTAAATTTAGAATTATAACAAGATTGACTACATATTTGTTAAAATTAATTAATTATCCACCTCTCAAACGTTTGCTAATTGCTGCATTAAATCTAATAAGAAAGATAAATATAAAACTTACAAAGAGCTTGTGACAGTATTAGAGACGAACGGATTGACAAAAGCTTAACTTATAATTGGTTTTGATTTTTCTGGATCAAACAAATGGACCGGTTAACGTCTATATGGTTGCAACATGCATGATGTCACATAACTTAAAGAAACTCCGTATGAGACAATAGCCCGATTGATCGACCCTCTAATTAAGAAATTCGATGATGATGGAAATATTCCTAGCTATATATTTGGTGATGTTTTGACTAAAAATGCAAAAGTTAGACCATTGGATCCTGATGCAGAAGATCCGAATATCTAAGGTATGGACGCAGTTCTCAAGACGTACAGACAATTTGCGCCAACTGTGTAGCAATCTGGACCAACTAGTTTAGGTCCATTGATAGACGAAGCAATTAAAAGCTGTGAAAGATCTCCAGAATTTCACATTCTGATAGCCATTACGGATGGAGACATCACTGAACCGGACTAGGACAAAATAAAAATTTAAAAAGCAAGCGGATACCCGCTTTCTATAGTCGTAGTTGGAGTTGGCGATGGACCTTTTGATATACTTGAACAATTCGACTCCAAACTTAGTGGAAGAAAGTTCGACAATTTCAATTTCTTCAACTATTCAGAGTATAAACACAAGATTGATTTCATGGACACAGGTTCTCAAAATACTGCGGAAGAAATGGTGGCTTTGCAAATGTTATAAGAAATCCCCGATTAGTATTAAGATATTAAAACCCTTCAACTACTTAAGTGAGCTTCTGTTATCATATAACTTTTTAGAGCAAAGATAAAAATTAGCAAAGATACAATAAAACGCAGGTATTTACCTGCGTTTTTAACGCTGGATAAATAATTTGGTAAATTTTGTTAATTGATATTATTTTCTTCATTAATTACTCAGTAAATGAAACCAACTCACTCTTTGGCTCTTCTTAAATTGATCACGTACATTGTGATGTTGTGCTTGAAGTAGGTGTTTCCAGGCGACATCTCCAGGAACTTTCCAGCTACATAAGTCGGCTTTTTGTCCTTCCAGAACGCGCTCAGCTGTCTCAATGTCTGTTTGTCGCTGATGCTCAGCTGCTTGTCGAACATCACGTTCTGGTACGTGTGGTGGTAGTAGTCCTGGATTTGTTTACTGGTCTTCCCATCGCTCAGCTCTACCACCTGCTTCCAGAAGAGCGTTTTCTCGTTCAGCTTGATTTTCGTGTTTATGAACTGGCAGATCTCTCTGTCGTTCATCTCGTCGAAGTCCGAATCGCGAGTGATTTTCAGAACGCTTTTTAGCCACGACGTGAAATGCTGCCTGTACTGCACCAGTGCCGGTGACTGCTTCCGGTTCACGCTCTTCCTGAACTTGAAGTTGTTGTCGGAGGCGGTCAGGTTTATCAAGCTCGTCTGGAGCGGGCTCGCTTCTTGCACGCAGGTGGACCACCTGTTCGTCGCGAAGAAGATGTTGTTAGACAATGCCTGAAACAAGGACTGGAGGAATTTTATAGAAAGACTGGCATACTCGCTGTACATGCTCCAAAAGCTGTCGTACTGGGCGTCTGTGAGCATCAATATGTTATAGACCAATGCCTGGTCGGTGAGGTCATTGTAGTTCTGAGTTAACTTCCCGTGGACCAGGGAGGCGATGGTTAAGAACTCTCGCTCGGTTATACGGGACATCTAGAAGTGGGGTTATATACATAGATGCTAGGTAAAGTAAATTTAATTAATAACGTTATTAAGATATTTATGAAAATATGAAATTTTAATCACTAAACACTGAATAGAAAGAACTATACTTCTATTAGCATATTAAGCAGCAATATTAAGCAGCAAAATATTAATATACTGAAATGATGTTTGAAAGGTAGTGTAAATTATCTAGAATGAATATTCTCATTCTTCAACTGATGCAAAATAATAACAATAGTAAAACAAAGAAATTATATTGAACCCATATTGTATCATACTACCATGTATCCATATTGTTACATTTCAGTATTTAATAAGAGTTTTTATTTTATTATTTAACAATCACTAATTTCATTAATTACATTTTAATATAAAATTTTAAATAGGTATATTGAATTATTAATCATTCTAATAGTTAATTCTGTTGTTCACAAGTTATATAAATATGTACCAACAAGCTGCCAGAGGGTTACAAATGCTACCATTATAGTTAAAAGAGCTATGTAGTACGAGATTATTATATTTTACAACGTGTTATTTCACTTCAAAACAGATCATTTTTGACACTGTTGCAGGAAAACAATTACAATAAATGCAATTACGATGATGATAGCGGCAATGATCCACACGAAGATGGGTTGGTCGCCTTGTTGTATCAGCAGCACTGGAACGTCAGTGACCAGAACGTTGTCAAAGTTCACAATTGCCACGAGTTATTTCTTATCAACTAAAATCGTGTTCAGTTGCTTCTTTTCATTTTGATCTAGCTGGTGGCAGTATACGCTTGTATTAGTATTCGTAGTAATTTGCAGTTCAAGTTTTAACTCATGCATTATAACTTAAACATTGAGAAATTCGTTATCTATCACTGGCTGAAACTTAACGCACACCTTCTCATCAAATATGCTCACGTTGGCCGTTTGAATTTAAGGCTGAGATATCTTTGGAGTGTACAGCGCTTTGTAAACGACCGCATCGTTTTTCTTGAAAACTAGAGCAAGTCTTATGGTTGAATTGTCCCTCATATTCTCAAGAACGAGTGGCAGTTGCGTCTTACACGCGTTAACGTCCGTCATCATCTCGCAGGTGAGCATCTTATCGAATTTTGTTCCCAAACGGTAGTCGGTTACTTAGTACTCGTTTAAATATTTAAATCCGGTGTAGTCCTCGTTAACGTTCATTATGAATCTCAAGTAAATGGAGTCGAATTAGAAAATGGACGCGAAATACGCGAGCGAGCACTTAGTGCACGGGCCAGAATCGGCCTCAACACGCAAATACTTATCGTAAAAGGTCATAACAGGTGAAGAAAAGCAATCCTACGTTTGAGCACTCTCAATAGTAGTGAACAAAAACTTAATGTTTTGATCAAACTGCGTAACATGGCCCTGGTAGCGCACGTTTATTTCATTCCGCGATCCGCCCACAAAATTAATGAACTCGGATTATATTAGCGCTCTAGCCATACCAATACAAAATTACTGATCAGGCCTTGACGCGCAAACAAACGGCAGATCATTTATATACTTTATATACAGCGGATGCAGCGCTGGAGGAAATTTCGTTGATAAATTGATTGGCATCTCAGATATCGGAGCTCCATTAATATAAGCCATTATTTTTATCATCTCGGATGATGGACTTACCCGACACTCGCTAACTGGCAACGTTGAAGCTAAAACTTATTCCGAACCACTTAAAAGAGAGATTGCGGTTTTTGCTTGAGTTTTACACTGAAGGTGGTCGAATATTCGGTTTCTCAGCGATCCGGCAACAGAAGAAACTGTAATGTCGTCTGTAGGGAAATATAAAGTAAATATAGCGATACTGAACTGATTGATGCTAGCGTACAAACATTATCCAGCGACAGTACAATTAATTTGGATTTTCATTGCAGAAGATGCAATAAATGTGTAAAGTGAGGTGCTTGTAAACGTATTTGTGCCAATTTAAATTGAAATAGAGAATTCTTTTCCATTTATGATCTTCTAGCAAATGTGGTTCTAATTGTCATTAAGTATTTTGCTAGGCCATGCCTCGAATACTGCTTGCCTTGACTAGCGTAGATATGTTACAGTGGAATTTATATCAAAGCAATTCAGTTAGAATACACAAATTAATTACATCATTATGAAGTGAATAGAAATAATAAATAATAGTGCTTATAATATCAAAATGTAGAATGTATTAACTTCATGTTAAATAGTATACATATAAAATTAATAAAAATACATAATATATTGTACGTATATTACAAGTAAAATATTAATTAGATAAATTTATATTACATAATAATTATAGACTTTTATTTTAGCTACACTAAATATACATTTGTACAACAAAAAACTAAGTCATATTGTCTTAATAAGGTTAGATCAAAATAAATTATTAACATTATAAATTATTTTCAAATACCAAACAAAATCTAAATATGCTATTACAGTTATGGGAGGTGGAATTGCTTTTTCTTGTTTACTATGTGAGTAATTATATATTAAAATATTTTGCCACTTCTAATGCGGATGACAAATTCCAATAAATAATCTCAAGTTGGAGATTATTCATGAACTACTCATTAACACAAGAGGGCCAAAAATATGATTTCGATCGTATTAGACCATAATCGACTATTCAAAGTCGGTATTTAATATTCCAAAAAGGAAAAATAGAAATTACCACATGCAATAAAAGGACGGCAATGACAAAAATAAACGCGGTAGAAGATGTTTAGGGAAGGTCAACTAATTCACTTAACAAACTTAGGCAGTTCTGAAGCGTTTGTATTCTCTTCATTTCTGGGTCCAACGGATGAATTCATAAAATATTGTACCAATCTGAACTAGTTATATCACTTGTTTAAGATGTCCCTGTGTAATTTCTACGTTTTAGTCAACAAAACTAATTTATGAAAGATTTTATCTCGAAAATATATGGTAGTTAAGCCTGATTGGAGAAAAGAATAAGAGGATCCAATGATTGGTATACGGACGCAATATGTAATTTATAACTAGTAGCGCAAGCACTGGACCTGCAGAGGACCTCGGTGTTCATCTTCAACTGGGTCAATCTGAACGATTTTAGGTATTTCTTAATCACGAAAAACAATGGAGGACTTTTTCTTTCAATCTCAACCGGGAGCTCAAGATGAAGTATTGGTACTTCGCTTAATTAGAATTATAATTCAGGTAGTTACAGTCGCTTTCATTCTCAATATTCAAATAATGAATGCATTTTTGTTTCTTGAAGAATGGAATCAAGTGGGTTAGTCGGGCCCAGCATTAAATAATATATTGATGCTACTCTAAAACAACAGTTATTTTACTTATGATCTTCCACTTCCATTTCATAATGAGAAATCAATTTTCTTGATTGTTAAATTATACAACGTTAGGTAAAGTTGAAACTTATTATTGAAGTATATACAGAGTTATATACGTTAATTATTGTAGCACAGCTATCCAAGGCTCAACCAGGCCTTGATGTGATTGAAGCACTTTACAAATCAATAGTAAATAGAGTTAATGAGTGTATTGATGAGGAGGGAGAACACACTCATTATTGAGCCGGGCAGTGATATAAGTAAGATTCAAATAATAAACTTCATTCTTCTTCCTAATTCAAAAAAGCATTTCGAGGGCCCACCACTGTAACTATTTCAATTTACTTAATAATTAACAATAAGTTAGGTACCTACCTACCTTAAATGTAAACTCAATATACAATAATCATGTACAGTTGCTTGAAGATCTATAAATAATTAGATTATAATTACTCTATTTTAATCGATATACAGTAAATGCTCATTCGTTGACCAGCGTTAGTTGCTTCGAGAGTCCTAGTTTAATTCCCTCGCTTAAGTAGTCTTGTATTTGAGCGCAGTAGTTGAACCACACCATAACCTGTTCATTATTCACGTGTTTAATGCAAATAACCGATCCGTACCTGTTTAGAAAATCTTATACTAGTTTCTGTTAGCTAATTCTAATTGGTTGAATCACTTTCAGAATGAATTACTCCTTTAAATTAATTGAGCTGTAGTCGAATTAGCACTTGAGTTCAACCGTTTCTCCGTTTTCAAGCTAAATTCCTAGTTAGTCCGTAGCTTATTCAAACAGCGCTGATTAAAATCTAATATTATTAAATGTGATACTTAAACTCATTCGTTGACAAGCGTTAGTTGCTTCGAGAGTCCCAGTTTGATTCCTTCGCTTAAGTAGTCTTGTATTTGAGCGCAGTAGTTGAACCACACCATAACCTGATCATTATTCAAGTGTTTAATGCAAATTACTGATCCGTACCTGTTTAGAAAATCCTCTACTAGTTTTTGTTAGCTAATTCTAACTGGTTGAATCACTTTCAGAATGAATTACTCCTTTAAATTAATTGAGCTGTAGTCGAATTAACACCCAAGTTCAACCGTTTCTCCGTTTTCAAGTTGAACTTCCTAGTTAGTTCTTAGCTTATTCAAACAACGCTGATTAAAATCTAATACTATTAAATAATCTAATACTTAAACTCATTCGTTGACAAGCGTTAGTTGCTTCGAGAGTCCCAGTTTGATTCCTTCGCTTAAGTAGTCTTGTATTTGAGCGCAGTAGTTGAACCACACCATAACCTGCTCATTATTCACGTGTTTAATGCAAATTACTGATCCGTACCTGTTTAGAAAATCTTCCACAAGCTTCTACTAGCTAATTCTAACTGGTTGAATAACTTTCAGAATGAACTATTCCTTTAAATTAATTGAGCTGTAGTCGAATTAACACCCAAGTTCAACCGTTTCTCCGTTTTCAAGTTGAACTTCCTAGTTAGTTCTTAGCTTATTCAAACAACGCTGATTAAAATCTAATACTATTAAATAATCTAATACTTAAACTCATTCGTTGACAAGCGTTAGTTGCTTCGAGAGTCCCAGTTTGATTCCTTCGCTTAAGTAGTCTTGTATTTGAGCGCAGTAGTTGAACCACACCATAACCTGTTCATTATTCACGTGTTTAATGCAAATAACTGATCCGTACCTGTTTAGAAAATCTTCTACTAGTTTTTGTTAGCTAATTCTAACTGGTTGAATCACTTTCAGAATGAATTACTCCTTTAAATTAATTGAGCTGTAGTCGAATTAACATTAAAGTTCAACCGTTTCTCCGTTTTCAAGTTGAACTTCCAGTTAGCCTTAGCTTATACAAACAGTGCTGATTAAAATTCTAATACTATTAATAATACTTAAACTCATTCGTTGACAAGCGTTAGTTACTTCGAGAGTCCTAGTTTGATTCCCTCGCTTAAGTAGTCTTGTATTTGAGCGCAGTAGTTGAACCACACCATAACCTGCTCATTATTTACGTGTTTAATGCAAATAACCGATCCGTACCTGTTTAGAAAATCTTATACTAGTTTCTGTTAGCTAATTCTAACTGGTTGAATAACTTTCAGAATGAATTACTCCTTTAAATTAATTGAGCTGTAGTCGAATTAACACCCAAGTTCAACCGTTTCTCCGTTTTCAAGTTGAACTTCCAGTTCGTTCAGTTTCTCAATCGTTTTCTTCGCATTTTCAAGGGAGTCCAGAGAGAAAACGAACCCGTTTTACCAACAACTTTCTTCACACTGAACATTCGTTTCGAGCACCAATTCCAAGAAGTAATTCGCTTCCTGGACACTCGCGAACCCCTTCACGAGGACTTAGGCCTTAAAATTTTATAGAGCCTCCTGTTAGTTTAATGCCTTGGGAATGGTGGGGTTCAGGGTCCACTCACCAAGTTTCTTCCCGTTTTTGAGCGCCTGGACCAGATTCTGGGCCTCAGTAATTGTTCGGAGGAACACAAACGCGTACTTGCTGTCAAGAGACCGCACAACACCAAGCGGATCGCAGACAAAAGAGAGCGCGTGCCGTATGAAACTCGTCTGCATCTTCTAATGCACCCACAAACGCACCACACCATTGCTGAAGAAATCTGCGAGAGAACCGTAAAGTTCCATGTATGGAGTGGATGCTTGAATTTGAACGAAAAGTTGGTGGATGGTACCTGAGATGATAATTAAACTAAGACATAAGATAGTTTATAAGATATTTGGTGATTTCGTAAAGGTGCGCTTAATTATTGACTATTAAAAGTGAAATGATGATATTATCAGACAAAATGTGAACTAAACTACATGTTATTGTTGTAAATAGTATACAAAAATATAGCTGTTTCGGTTTGTACAAGTAATAACAGTGATTCTCAGAGCGGATTAATAAGTTTCGGAGTTTTTAATAATTTAGTAGCATAATATTGATAATCCACTTCTTAGCGCAAAAATGAAGGTATTCATCCAGTTCGGTGACACACCAGTTGTAAAAAGTATTTGCGATGTTCTTCTGTCTAAAAATATTCAATTTGTTTGCAATCTTTTAGATTATGACAAATATGATTAGTTTATCAAACAAAACCCCAGAATGGAATCCCATACGTTACCACAATTAGATTCTCTTTCTGAAGTAATGTTAAATCATTTTACCAGAGCGGATGTCATTATTTTACAATCCATTGATATTTCCTTCAGTTTTAAAATGCTAGAAATGTTGAAAACACTTTAGTAACAGCCTGATACAAAGCAGGCTAGAAAATTGATTTTGCTTAGTCAAAAATCCGATAAGTAAACAGAATTACTTAACAACCGTTGCAACAATTTAATTAAGCGTGGGTTAGTAAGCGGATGCATTATAAAACACGGTCTTGTATACGATGCTCCCAATACGTAGGAGAATGCATTTGGTGATTTGGTAAATTACATGTGCGCATAGAAAATATCGCTTTCGGTTGATTTGGATTATTAGATTCCAATTACGTCAAGTGCGAGAGTTGCAGTTGCCTTGTACAAGTTAATAACCTCAAAACAGGATTTAACTGAGTTGTTGATAGTTGACTAGTATTATCACATTCAGCAGTTAGTTGAGTTTATAAACGCTACTTTCACGCATTAGCGTCGCACTCCCTCTCAGGTGCAGACCACTCAAATATAGTAATAGCCCAAGGACAAGTCAAAAACACCTGTTTCATTCTAGTCAGCTGAAATAGTCCAGTAGCCCGAGTTCAGGAAGCAAGTAATAGACGCCCCTTTCATGCTCTTTGAATCACATTTGTAATAAATATTAACGCGTGTTCTCGCTTGCACTCGCAAACCAGCTCAGCAAGACATGCCTGACTTCTCCCTTAAGTCCTTCAGCTCCTATTTGAATTTTCAACAGTCAACAGACACAATAATGCTCGAGATGCAAAACATCCTTTAAAAGTAGTAAATTCAATTCGTCCCAACCGTTTTTGAAAACCTTAACCAGGTAATGCAAATGTACATTTTACAATAAATCGTTTATTAGGACGTTCATCTTTAAGGCAATTAATATTTAAATTAGTTCAACTAAAAAGTTGATTTTACAAAATCCCTGAACTATATTCAAGTTTCGCCTGTTGAAATCGTTAAAAATTTGCTCCAATTGGGCGAAAATGCAAAGAACCCCGAATTCTGGGCGGGATTCGTAAACTAGCCAGATAAAATGGCCATGTGCGTGCGCTTCGTGTACTCTAAGGGATTCCAAGCAGAGGCCAAAGGCGATGAAGCTGCTGCTGACTTCCTAGAGCAATTCGTTAAAATCGAAGAAATTAAAACTGAAGGGAAGAAGGACGCGAAGAAAGAAGAGGTTAAAGTTGTTATTGCTGACAAAAATAACATTAACTCCGTTGCCATCCAGATATTGACTTTGCTGTTCAGAGAATGCCAGTTCAAACACCAAAACTTCGCATTTTACGGATTCGAAACTCAATCAGAACTTGACATACTACACACGCTGTTCCATGCAGACTTAAACGAAACAATCGCACTCGTCGGAGACTAATTAAACATATACCTCGACCCCAAGAAATAACCAAACAACGTACAAAAAGGACAACTGCCCTTTGCAACTCTAGCAGCGTAATTACAAGTACAACCTGGTACAAACACAACTATTGGATAAATGTACGTACCACAATATTAAATTTCATCAGCTGTTATCAATCCAGTTGTAGGTGAAATATTACGCAATGGTGATAAATCCAAATTAGTTTCAAGACCAGAAGAATTCGAAAGCTATTCCATAATAGCCTAAGATTTAAAGAAACTAATTAAGATCATCTAATTACAAACAACTGAAGACCGTTTCGTTGTAAATCTTAAACCATCAGTATATTGTCGCGTTCCTTTGATATATGATATCTCCGCTTTGTGCATAGACAAATAACAGCTTTTGGATGTGTACAGATTTACATACAATATCACAAGATATCCACCTGGACCAGATCCAAAGAAACCTATTGTTTATCCAGAAAGACCTCAATTCGAACTCTTAGAACAAAAATAATATTCTAGGTAACCGATGCGTATTATGCTTCAAATGCTTAAAAATTAGTAATAACTCACATCATTCCAAACAGAGCAATTGATTTAAGTATTTGGAAGTAAAAGCACTCCTGTCACACAACTATTATTCATATAAGAGTTCCAATAACCTTATAGTGTTGACAGTTTCGCAAAGTTCTTAGGAAAAACTCCTCCTTAAAAACATGTTACTAGAGCACCAAGTGCAAATGGATCAAAGAGCCCCGACTTTAAGAAGGCCCCAGAACAATAAATTAAGAAAGAAAATCCAAAAGATGTTAAAGAAAAAGAAAAACCACTTTAAGAAGCAGTTAAAGACACCACATTAATTAAAAATTTACCTAAAAACGAGAAATTAGAAACATTAAAAATACTTCAATCAATGTAACAGTAATTTGCTCAATTACTAAGTGATAAATATGACTTCTACAGTTAAAAGGATAAAACTGAGAAAGAAAAAGAAGAAAGAGAATTTGTTATTGGATAGCTAAATAAAAAGATTGGATCAAGAGACGACTTTTAAAATAAACCAAAATCGTCAAAGCCTGAACCAAAAGATTAAGCTAAAGTTTTAGGAGATGAAAATGTCAACGAAACACTATTCAAAGAAGTAGAAGATGTTTAAAAGTATTTCGAAGAGATTAATTTAGGACCACTTTTGGAATAGTGTCTAACTAATCTGATATTAGGAGTCGAAGCCGGATTGGTTGACAACTAAATTGAGTTTTTGGGAGAAGAAATTCTGAGATGGAATAAGTGATTCATCAAATAATAATTATTAAAATAGACTAGTTGTAAGAAAATAGTTAGTTTATATAAAATATCAATCATCATCGTCGTTTTTGCCTTTAGTGTTGTACTAAATCTTATCTATTATCCTTTCATTTTCACCATATTATTCCAAAATAGCTGTTCCAATTTTTCTTGTCTCTATTATTAATGGATCTCTTTCAAAATCTATTTGATTATCTCCAACTATCCACAAATGATCTTATTTAAATCCTTATCTGTCTTTATAATACTCTTAACGTATTAATGCATGACATGTTCTGCACACCCCTGCTCGATTCAGTACTAACCATGGCCTATGACAAACTGTACACTGATGCATACATTTTTAGTTATATTTTCCGCTTCTCAATCTTCCTAAACAAATTGAGCAAAAATCAGAACTTTAGCTTTTTAATTTTCTTGAATCAGATGAATAACAGAAACGAGTGCAATATTAACCATTGCAGGGTAAATAACTTTTGACTTCTCCACAAACTTAACAAATACTATTACAAGTACCGAATTTCGAAAGAGGTTAACAATATGGGACACATCTTCTAGGGTTTCCTGTGGTAGATAATTGTTAAGTTTCTGCATCAAATGCTGGCAATTTTAGTATTTGTACTACTAATTTCCCAGGCTATGTAGAAACTATAGATCTTAAAGGAAATACAGCATCTTTGTCTTTTACTGCTTAATTTATTTAAAAATGCGTTGGAATATCAGTGTGAAATACGTTTTATAAGCCTGCTAATTAAGTTTATTCATTAAATAAAAGATAATATTCTTTTTCTAACTATCGTAAGTAATCATGCACGGACTAGCGGCCGGAAGTTCGTGAAAGAAAATGATAATCTTCATCAAAATATACTCGCAGCTCAAGCTCTTCGTCCATAATTTTTTGAGTGCGAAGTGGTAAATTTTATAAAATTAACGCTGTAATTTTTAATAATATTGATTACTGAAAATAACTGATTCAATATTCACTTATCATTCCCAAGTATCTTACTTTTAACTCTTACCTGTCTGTCACCCTTTTGAACGCCAACCCACCCATCACCTTTTTTAATAATGTCTATTTTCCTTTAAAATGGTAATGTAAAGTTAATATTATCTCGATTTCTTGTTGGCATCATCACTTGTTCTTCTTCTCTTACAGACTATTTAATATATTCTTATTGTTCAGTTTCAGATAAAATAGTAGTTTTAGATTCTTCAACCTTAGCTTAAATCTTGTTTTAATTGTTGTTATATTCTTAATCGTCATAAATGGATTCATTCTGAATCTAAATACGTTCAGTTAGTTCTATTTCTTTTTATATGATTTCTTCCGACACTTTAGATTTGTAACGTTCAAAATGTTCTACAACGCCATTCATTTGTTCTCCATATATTTTCTAAAGATGTAGAGTGAACAAATAATCTTAAGCAAATTTTTATTAATCCTTAAGAACTATTTTTGTTATATCTTCATTAGGCGCTGGAATAGCTGGTTTTTTGTCTTAGTTAGTTTAATTATTGGGTTTCATAATTAAAGTGGAATAATATATAAGAATGCTACAAATATAAAGTAAGTATCAATCCCAAAATCCACCCTTTTGTTCATTCATTTTTTAGCATTCACAAAGTTCTAATTTATGTTTTATTGATTCTATGATTTAGGTTTAATCAATCAGGAGTTAATTAGAGTTAATTTATAACTTTTTTAGTTGTTACAATCCAAGCAAACCTTCAACACCATTTTATATTTAGTTATAACCAACATTTAATTCTTACATTTGTTAAAATTTATCAATTCCATTCAATGACGATATTTCGTTGAACGATAGGTCTAAATATTAAAGACCATAAAGTTTAAGATCATTTAATGATGTTATTTTATTGGCTTTAATTGTTAATTTGTTAATTTTGAGATTATTTAACCCTTATATTTGAGTAAATGAATTTATTGTTCCCGGACTAATTATAAGATGGCATAAACTTTCTACTTATTAAAGCTTTGATACGTCAAGTGCATATGTGTGTAACTCTTATAAATGTAAGTTTGCTGGTAATTCAGGAAGCTTTTATTTGGCATTCAGTTCGACTATTTTGATATATTGAGGAAGATTAATAAGAGAACCGATAACATTTTCAAAACAGATATGCCTAACTGTTTTTGGTATATTGGTTAGTTAGGCTACAGATGTAAAAGTGCAGTTGTTTTTGAACGAAAGCTTGTATAAATTCAAGGCTTCAGCTAATTCTGAAAAGTCTAAGTCTTGGACATTTTCAAATATAATTTCTCTAGTAGTTGATGTAATAGCTTCGATACAATTGGGTTTAAGCATAATATCATTGAATTCTTATTGGCTTACAAAAGAAATGTCAGTATGATTTTTAGATAGTTAAAGCAGTGCCAGAGGCTGTCCTTTCATTGGGTGTGGTAAAATTTAACAAAATGAGTAAGTTGAGTAAATATTGTATATCACTTGAATTTTTGGAACAGTTCTCTCGCTTCTTGAATGTTTTGGTCAAACGCTGCGACATCCATTTGATTTTTGGTGACGAATCCCACTAAAAATATGTCATTTACGACGCCGAGTCCGATTATTTTGTCGAAGATTCTGTTTTCTCCGTTGATGAAGACTTTTCCAGGTTGTATGTCTATGTGTATCATTTCATAGTCGTTGATTGCGTTCATGATTTCTTTGTGGCATTTGGCGTACTATTTTGTTTTAATTTGCAAGCTACTAACTAGAATTTTCTTTTGAATGATTTTGCACAGAATTCCAACAGATTATTCCTCGTATTCTGTGAAGCTGCCTCTACTTTCGAGCCGTTGAAGTGGGTTCAGTTCCTCCTGAACCAGTTCAACCGATTAAATTTGGTTTGTGAGGATCATTTCGTTATTTGAGTCCAGCCTGAACGAGTACGAGTCATTTTGCAGTGCCTTCAGCTGAAATGCGTTTTTATGCGTTGGATCTAAGTAATTTTTCTAAGTTGTGTTGGTTTTCGTGAACTAACGAGCGATTTCTTTGCGTTTTTAGAGCATGTCGTGTTTTTTCTGCTGTATTTGCAAGAGTTCTTGCTCGTGGCTCTTGCCCAGATCAATATCCTGAATCTAAATCGCAGTTCTATAAATGGCAGATTTATTCGCAGTCAAACGCTTATTTGGGCAAAAGTCATCAAAAATACGCAAACTGGACGACAAAACATGCTAATGAGCTAACTACGACTGTATTACCAGTTCTCTCAAACTGTTTGAGTTTTTCACCAACATCAGTTTAAAGTGGAATGAAAATCATTCATTATAATTCCTAATAAATTCTCAATATCACTCACATTGCTTGAGTACTTCTCTCAACAGCTTCTTAGAATGCTCTGGAACGTGCTTCGGGAACTCAACATCAAATCTGACTAACATGTTACCCTTGCCCTTCTCGCTAGGCATACCTTCGCCATGAATTGTCTTTAAGGCGCCTGGCTAAACAATTTCTTAAATATCAGTGTGTAAAGCTCTTCCGTCTAATGTCTGAATTTCTCTGGTGAATCCACCTAAAGCTTCAAGTAAACTAATTTTCAAGTTAACAATAAGATCATCACCTTATCTCTTGAAAATTGGATGTGGTTCTTCTTTAACGACAAACACAATGTCTGATGGAATTACACCTGGGGCTTCATCACCTAGTTCTTTGAATCTAACTTCAGTCAGAGGTTTCCAACCTGGTTTAACTTAAATTTCTACAATTTCTTCTCTTTGGCTGTAAGTTTAATCAGCATTTATTAGTCTTCGTGTTACTTTTCTCTTTTTAACACAACCGAAATACAATTCTTCTAATTTTAAGTTTAAATCGACAAAAAGATCTGGATCCTTTCTCTTACGCTCAGGACGCGGTCTCCATTTAGTTTCATCCAAACCTGGAGCAGCGCCAAAAGCAGAAATACCTGAATCATACTCAGCTGCAAATGGATCAGTGGTTGAGAATATGTGTTCAAACGTATCTAAAGCTTTTTAAAGATTGCAATAATTTTAACCATCAAAAATTAATTTTTGAGTGCCTTTTTGAGTTTATGTTGTGATGTGACGCAATCCGGATTCTCCAAAACGATCATACGAAGCACGAAATTCTGGATCTGATAACACTAAGAAAGCTTCCGCTATTTATTAAAATTTTTGAGGATCTGCTTATGGATTGCGTTGTGGGTGGAAACGAAGAGCCTATGAACGATACGCTGATAGTATAGCAGTTTACGTTGCATCTTATTTTAGTTCTAGAACTGTATAATATGACATTGGCGGAATGAAGTGGAAAATATTTATCAAAAAATATTATAAAATGACTATATCTGATTATATGTCATCAGTATTAGTCGTAGTACACTTAATAATAGAGACAGAACCTAAACTTTTGGAAATTAAGTATAATTAGATGAGATTAGTTTGTGGTTGCGTTTCTGTATAACTGAGTTGGAATTAGTTTATGTATTGTCATGATTTATTAGAATTTGATATTTAAAGATATAGATTAAAATTGAGTGTTGATTAGGTTACATTTATTTCATATCATTCTTGTAATCTATTTCTAACCCGAATACAAATAGTTACTTTAAAGAATGAATATAATAAACTATATAGAAGTAAAATATAATAAACACTTTAGATGTTGGTATTTATGGTGTGATGCATATATTTAATTATACATATATATTTACTCAAATGTAACCTAATCAATAATATTTGCACATAAAAATGACTCACTTAACTGTAACCTTATCATCCGTTAGTCAATTTGCACATATATTTGCTTGCAGTCTCTTAAAATTGTTAGCTATTTGTTCAAAAATTAATTATATAGCTTGTGAGGAAGTTACAAACCAATTCATTTAATATTTTAATCTATAAATCTAATAGAAACTAACAAATCTAAGCAAAATTGCTTGTTATCAACATACTGAGCACTATATAAAAATTAACACTTCTTTTAATGAAAAGATTAATTTTGATTTTTATTCAAAGCTTTTTATTAGCAAATATGTATGCATGCATGCTTTCAAATACACCATAAGAAATAATTAATTTATACTCTTAAGTTTGTTTTAATAAATTTGTCCCAACAGAAGTAATTAATACTTTAATTGTTGCTGGACCTGTTATTGGTTCGGTATTTGGAGCTTTAATTGTTCCAAAATTAACTAAGTATTTAGGTATGAAGAATACAATTATCAATTGCTGCATAATTTGTTTTATTATTAATCTAATAACACTAATTCCAGTACATTGGGGGTATTTGTTTGCCATGCGAATAATTATTGGAATTTTTAGTTATTCAACTACATCAGTTGCACCGGGTTGGTTGGATTAATTCGCTAATTCATCTAAAAAACATAGATCAATTTTAAACGCGACTTTTGAAATTTTTGTTTCAATTGGAGTGCTAATTAATAATGCGCTGTTACATTTTACACAAAAAATTCCTCGAAGATGGTGGTTTCTGCTTGGTTATGCTATTTTTATCAGTGGTTCATGTATATTAACAACTATTTTAATTAAAGAGAAAACCAAATTTCACTATAACCGAAGTAATGAATCATAAGTATTAATTTAACACAGAAAAAACTATAAATTATCAGATGGTGCGGCTAGTGTTTCTATTGTTAATGCAATATTAATTGGTATCTCAGTAGAAGTTACTGGAATTACAAGAACATTATCAATGTTTTTTGGTAATTATGGCCTCACAATTATAACATCGTTAGAAAGATTGGTTTTGTCAGGTTTAGGAAGTATATTAAATATTAAATTTATTAGAAAACCTTTATTGATTACAGGATTGTTTATTTGTGCAGCAGGCAACGCAGTAATGTGTATATCATATGAATTAAAAGAAAAATCTGGTATTAAAATAGCATAAATTATTGCTATTGTTTTACTACTCATTGGATTTGAAATGGGACCAGCTCCTTAACAATATATTTTAGCAGCTGAAGCCTTCCCGAGTAAATATCATGTTGCGCTTTCCTCATTAATGTTTAGTAGTGCTGCAATAACATAAATATTTGTATATGGTTTATATAGATTGTTACCTAAATAATCTTAAATTTTAGACATGGTATTTGCGTGTATTACTATGTGGCTTGGTATTTTACTAGTAGGACATTTGCCAGAAACATTTTAGGTGAGTTAACGAGAAATAGAAAAAGAAGTAATGGGCGAATATTTTGTGTGAGTTCTAATTCTAACATATTTAAAATTATATTAAGTTAAATCAATAAATATGTCAATCCACACCTCATCTTCAATGAACGTTAAGCCTTAAGTTGTTACTTCATACAGACGTGAAGCCGTATCATAAGCTCCAGATACTTGTCTTTCTGTTCTTATAGACGAAAACCAAAGTGTTTTAACTTGTTTCAATATTTCTCCTTCATCTCAATATTTGGTAGGTGATTCAGTTGGTAACTTATTTATAGGTTAAAAAGTCAACAGAGTCATGGAATTTTAAAGTATTTAAGTATATACTGAGCAAATATTCAAAATATTTTGTGATTAGACACAAATAATATGTTTGGGTAGAGACAAGGAACAACGTGAATTGGTACTCAAAAGTGTTGAATTTAAAAACAAAAAATACGTGATCAAGTCTACATTTTAGACCACGTTGACCGAGGATCCAAGTTATTGCAGCATGTCATTTGATTTCCAAACCTTGGCCATTTCTGATAAAAACGGTTTAACATCAGTGTTTAAATTACCCAAGATTAAATTACTATTTTAGGAGAATTTGAAATTACAGGACAAAAATGTCCCAGTACTTTTCAACTCCTTCATGTATTTGGATAATGAAAACACATTGAGGCCAAACTCTGAATTGAAGCAATCTTAAATACGTGCGTTGTTTGTGTGTGGTTCTAACGATCAAACGCAAGCTAGCATTATTTTGTTTAATGTTAGCACTGGTGAGAAGCAATCCATTAATTTGTCGTCCATCTTTGCGCTTACGTCCTTTGTTCCGACTTTGTTGGCTCAGACCGAGAACAAAATCGTGTATGCAACGCAAACTAAGTGCAAGGCTGCGTAGCAGCTCTATGAGTAGATTTCTGTGCAGGATTAGAAGCAGTTTAATTAAGTTTCTGACATTAAGGAGTTGAATCACGTGGTGAAGCAGAACATATTGAACTAGGTGGTGCCCAAGGACGGTAATGTGTTGTAGCTAAGGTCTTTCAAGTCTGGTGAGCTTTTGGCGCATGCGGATACGTATATATAAATATTTAACGCGAAGAATCGTGTGTTGTATTAGCAGAACGATTCAAGCTCGAATATGTTGATTAGTTTTGACTAGTTGCGTTAGAGTTATGTGCTTTTGAATTGCAATCCGGATTAGATCTCATTGGTTGAGCTTTGTCCGATTGACTCTGATTAGTTGATTGATTCCTTATTGCAGGCTAAGTTGTTCGAGGAGGCGCTTTAACTCGCTCTTGACGCGCGCTCGCGTACAAAGCCCTACAAAATCGCTTCCGTGCGCCAAGCCTACGCCATAAATCTATTTGAACAGTAATTGTTTGAAAAAGCGTGCGACCAATATGTTGAAACCATTGGGGTACTTGAAGCCTCCGTAGTAGTTAGGGCCTTCCTCGAGTACGGGCGCACTCAGGAGCTCACCCGTTACCTCGAAGCTCTGCACCACTAAAAAATAGCTGCCGGGTCACACACGAATTTATTAATGAACTGCTACACGAAGAACAACGACGTGAACAGACTTATTTAATTCATCCGCTCAGCAGAGGAATTATTCGTTGTTAAAAAAGAGCCGCCCGTATTTAATGTTGTACTTGCTTGTCAAAATTTAATTAGTGGGAACATGAGGGATTTGGCGGTTGAAACTGCTCTTGTACTTGATAATGAGGTGTTCGGAATTCAGTTACTAATACAAAATGAGAGAATTCCAGAAGCGGTTAAAATACTGAGAACTTTGGAGGCTAAGAAGTGCGCTGAGTGCGTTATTCAATTCGGGAACGAGCTAATGGGCGAGAACATGGTCGAGGACATCTGCGCGATCATCAAGGATTTGTGCCTAGTGTATGTTCAGAGCCCAGCAGAAACATTAAAAAACAAATAACAGATTAAAGACAGCGAGAAGGAAAAATATACTTATATCGACTTCATGACGCAGAAACAAACACAATTCGAAAAAACAGAGTGCTTCTGCAAAATTGACTAATTCGTCCATTTATTCGTCGAAAGGAAAATGGAAATACACCTGGTAAAAATCCTCACCGCGCTTATTAACACCTATTTACAGGACGAGCATTTGAGGGATTTGTAAATATCAGATGTGTGCGTTGAAACCTACTTCGAGCTTCTACTTAAACAATTGTGGTACGCGAAGAAGAAGTTCGACAACTGCGACGACGTCCCGTTCGACGTGAACATAACTGACAAGTACATCGAGAACATGCTCCAAACGCTCTCCAACTCGAATTTGAAGTACAGCTACGACCACCTACTCATATTGTTTTAAACCTACGACCTCAAATCCTGCGTCATCCACACCCTACAAAAACTGAATATGAAGCAAGAATGCCTCAAATTCTACGCCCAAAACAACCAATTCGAGGAAGCAATCAACCTCTACAAGCAGGCCGACGACGACCAGAAAAACCAACTCTTCTCAGATTTACTCCAACTTGCAGTTTAAACGAAGAATTCTGAGAACGTAAAAAAGGTGCTCAAACTGTTTGAAAACAACCAGTCAATTTCAACCCTGAACATAATCGAACTACTCGTTCAATTCGACCCCGATCAAACTCTTGAAGCCGTTTACGACTTTTTAAAGAACAAATTAATTATCATTAACGACCAAATGCTTTAGAGTTACGAGTCCTACACCAAAACGCTGAAGAATTTAGAATAAACCAGGAAGCAAATTGAGGAGCTTAAGAAGCCGAAACTGTACCAGCGCGCTCAATGCGCAAAATGCAACTTAGCAGTTGATCCACCAGTGGTCTACGTAAGATGCGGGCACTGCTACCACGAAAGATGCTGGAAAAGCATCAACACAACTTGCAACTGCTGGGCACAACAAGAACAAAAGGACAACAAAATCGAATTCGAAGTTGACAGCTACAAAACATTCGCAGACGTACTCAGCGGACTAGCAGATAACCCATACATCAAAAAAGAATGAAATCAAATTCATTTATAATTTTAAATCACGCAGAATTTAGTACAACACCAATTTAATGTTAACTTTGTATTTAAATAATTTTACCTGTTAAAGTAAACCCCACATGTCTTTTTAGTGTGTATTCAATCTATTTTAATGTGTGTACAATTTACAAAAGTTAAAATTAACTTAACTTAATTAGTTCTATTGTAATATTATTAGAGATACACTCCAAATGATATATACAATTGCATTATAACTTAACTGCTTCGATATAAATTCCACTGTAACATATCTACGCTAGTCAAGGCAAGCAGTATTCGAGGCATGGCCTAGCAAAATACTTAATGACAATTAGAACCACATTTGCTAGAAGATCATAAATGGAAAAGAATTCTCTATTTCAATTTAAATTGGCACAAATACGTTTACCAGCACATCACTCTACACTTTCGATGCTTCATCCGAAATTAAAATACAGATGGACTGCGCTGTAGCAGGATAATGCTTGTATGCGAATATAAATCAGTTCAGCATCGCCATATTTAGTTTATATTTCCCTACAGACGACATTACAGTTTCTTCTGTTGCCGGATCGCTGAGAAATCGAATATTTGATCACCTTCAATGTAAATCTTAAGCAAAAGCAGTTGTATCTTTAGTAAGTGGCTCTGAATAAATATTGGCAACTACAACACCTGTTTAAGAGTGTAGATTATCACCATCATCCGAGATGATGAATATTATGGCATTCCTTGGAACATAATAAATATCATAAATTCCGTTCAATTTATCAGCCGCTCCCTTCAATTTGCCATTAGCAATATAGCCAAACTATATAACTTATGTAAACTCATTACCTTTTGTGTGCGCATCTCGTCCAGATACAGCTGTATGTATTGGTTTATCTCAAACTTTAATATAAAATGAATTTCTGAATTTCATTGGTGGTTCGAAAAACACAATAAGTGTTAGATACCAGGGGGCTCCAACATTATTCAATTAGAATGTAAAATTCCTTTTCACCAGTATTTAAAGCAGCCAGCCTCAAGATTGCTTTGCTTCATCAACGCTTACTTTCTACGATAAGTATTTGAGAGTGCTTGCAGATCCTGGTGCGTGCACGTAGTGCTCATTAGCATACTTCGCAACACTATTTTCGTACGACTCAGTGTATTTGAGGTTTGTAATGAATATAAACGAGGACTACACAGGATTCACTTATTAAAACGAGTACAAAGTTACTGACTACCATCTTGGAACCAAATTCGATAAGATGCTCACCTGCGAGATGATGACGGACGTGAATGCGTGTTAGACGCAACTACCACTCGTTCTTGAGAATATGAGGGACAACTCGACCATAAGACTCGCGCTTGTTTTCAAGAAAAACGAGGCGGTCGTTTACAAAGCGTTGTACACACCCAAGATATCTTAACCTTAAATTCAAACGGCCAATGTAAGCATATTTGATGAGAAGGTGTGCATTAAGTTCCAGCCCGTGACAGATAACGAGTACATAAATATACAGATTGTACTTCATGATTTAAAAATTGATACACAAGTTCTCACAAGTCTTTCAACCACATCGTATTGCAACAGTCTTAGCAGCGCATAAATCAAATCAATTAATAGCATTTCGCAGTAAAAGCTACAGCTTCAAGCAACGGCTACATTTGGCACTTAAGTTGTTACTGAAGTTCCAGTCATGCTCATTCAACAAGGCAGTCATCCTGTTTATATTTGGATTATTGCATCAATTATTATAATACTATCGTCCATAGCTGTAGTATTGACAGTTTAATGTTCAAAATGAATAAGTTTTTGCATTCTGTTTATTTTTACTATAATAAATAATGATAGGAGTGGTTATGATTATATATAGCTTTAATTAGTATTCATATGAAGTAAATGTGTTAAGATTAAGATAGAAACATTAAGATTAATAAAATCATATTTCACTAAAATCAACTAAATAACTGTCTGAATAAGATTCTTATAGTATATTTGTATGAATAGCCTCCTCAAGCACGCCGTTCCATACAAAAATTTCAGAAAAAATGTTTAATGCATCATTTTGTTAGGTTTAATTTTCTGTGAAATTAGGTGCTTCTAGGTATTATTAAGTTAATTACGAATATATATGCTATAATTTTCTGTATTTCCGCTCTAGTTTAAGCATATCTTTTAGCTAGTTGTTGTAACAACTCATGTAGAGATGGAAATTGTATAACATGATTTATTATCTAATTATAATATACTACTATTATTTATCACTCCAATCTATGGCTGATTACAATTAATATCTAAAAGTCGCTTCAGCTACAGAATTAAATAACTTCGCTAAATAAATGAAATAATGTCATGATAAAATAGAAAGTTTAGCTAGCTATGATAAATTAGTTGAAGCATACCGATTTGTTGTTTTGAAAAAATAAAATCCGATTGAATGTGCAACAAATGCAAAATATACTGCGGTTGGATGCATGTTGTACAACTCAAACTTGTCATCTGCATGTGCAGATCTTTTATAATTAATTATTAACGAGTTAGATATTGAAGCAGAAGCTGTTAAAGCTATGTATAAAAATGGGTAATACACTCATTTTTATGTCTCTGTAAAATATAACAACCAACTATTTATATTAGATCCTGTTTAAGAAGTTGTATTAGAAGGGGACTGTTTCTTTAAATTCTTTATGTTGAACAAACAATAAATTACAGATATGAATAATGAAAGATATGCCAGTCTAGATTTAGAGTAATTTGGTACTGAGTATGTTGACTATTTCACTACTAAAAAATTAATCGCAGTTGATTTACCTACTTTGCGAGAGATGATGATGGACATTGCATAACAAGATGTTACATCAATGTTATGGTAATGTCCACCGTCATTTTCTAAAGATGATATAAAAGGCTATTTCGATAATTCGAAAATATTTTTAAGAGATGCAGCCTCAGAACTTTAGGCCCCTTACTTTTACTTGCCTAGTAGTATTTTAATACAGCATCAAATAGTTTGGGTATCATTGTAAAAGAATTCAAAAAAGAATTTATTATTTGTGAATGAAGAGCATTTGACAAATGAAATATCATAAATGTTAAAAACAGCTAATTCTATCTTGGAGCTGTATGTATCATTTAAAAACGACAAAAAACTTGTTTCAACTGGAGACGCTGTAAAAATAGTTCAACAATGTATTTGGAGTGCTAAGTAGGCGGCAGGATTTGATCCTAGCCTAGATTTATAGTTTTCCTTCGATGAGTATTATATGCTTTGTAGTTTTGAGCCAGGAACAAAAATTGACAGTAATGTTAGGTTTAAAATAAAGGATAATTACAGATATTATTAGTAGTTTTGTCAGCATCCACAAGTTCTGTAATAAATTTTGATAGCGTTAACATCATTTTAGCAGCATATAAAGATTAATCCGAATTTAAAATTGACGGCTGATAATTTTTCTGCAATTTAAAACATTATTTAGAAAGATTGGCCAGAGCTTTGGTGGTTTGAAACTCCATTATTAGAGTTGAATGAAGAAAAACACGTAATAGGCATTCCAATTACCAGTTATTCGGAGGCTGAAATAATATAATTTAATAAGCAATTAGATGATTATATAGCTAATGTAAAAAAGGTAATCGTAAATCCAAATTAGTTTTATTTGCAGGCGTTGTTTCATAGCATTCAGGTCTTGAGGATAGACGCTGCTGATGAGAATGTTAGAAAGCACCAGCATACGATAATTGGTTTATTGAAGCAAATAGTGCATTAGAGCTCAGTTGGTAAGTGTTTCAAGTGGCTGTGTGATAATTTTGGGATGCATTCTATTGTGGTGAGTGGTGCTGCTCAAGGCGATTTGCACAGTTGGAACATAATGAAGATTTAGGATTAGTTTTATCACACGGATACGATTTTAAACTTAAAGAACAACAATCTTTACTTTAACGTGGACGACCGCATAATCCTGCGCGATCACATCATACAACAGTAATTACAGGTTCCAAAGTGCTATTCAATGAGCCAAAACATCTTCCAATAATAAAAAAGACGAATTTTCACTCATTAGACGAATGTTCCAAAACAGCAGTTCAAAAACATTCTCAAAAACGAACTATTAAAAATGCAATAAAAAGGAATGGAAACTAAACTCGTGAATCTGTTCTTTGACATCGAAACTTAGAATCTGCTCACACAGTTCCCACTCCACGAATCTGCCATCGAAGTTCAAATCGAAGAACGAATCAACTTCAGAATCAAAAATCTGATCATTTTAAATAATTACATTTTGCAAATGACTATCGAAACACTAAAAACAAAAGTTTGCTACGACCTACCAAATCTAGACAACGCCGAAAAAGGAATTAGATATTTAACCAAAACAGACCCGTCAGAAATGTCTGAAATAATCGACGAACTCAAATGCAACGGCGCAATCTACGAAATAAAAGGAAAATACATAGAATTTGTGCTTTAATGAAATTATTTGAAATACAAATAATATAAATACTATAATATATATTTTTTAATCAATCATCTCATTTGAACATCGCAAGCGCTCCCTGTAAATGATCGACATCCTCCGAATAACTAATTTATTCTCTTTGTTGGTATCCCTTTTATACACCACTATTTATGAACTGCTGGGTTTACTACTACCCTAATTTAGCTTTATTCAACAGTTGGTCAATTTAATCCATTACATCGTCTCTTGGCTCTGCGTTATATGTGTTTTGTTATACTTATGTTGCTGGAATATTAACAACAGAAGATGAAATTTCTGGTTACACAGATTATTGCGGCCTGTCATATTATTTGAAGTCATATTATGGCCTTTCGTATTGAATTTACGATTGTGGCATAATGACTGAACTTGTTATTTCAACACTAGGAGCGAATTATGGAACAACTGGATCATTTTTCTGATTATTTTAAATATTAGACTAAAAAACATTTACTGGTTTAGCTTATGTTTGCTAATTAGGTAAATCAGCAAACTAATTAATTTAAACGTCAGTTTGTTTTTAAATATTAGGTTACTCTTCTTTTTTAAGCTCAGAGTATGGTTGATATTAATTCAGTTTATTTTGAATAAAATCAAAATTTTTGTACTCATTTTCAGGTTCTTTTTACGCTTATTAAAACCCAACATTAACACCTGGGCCAATTATCCCTTCTATTTTTTACAAATCTTATGGAGATTATTTCTTGAATGATTTTTCAACATAATGCACTTTGTAGGAAGGTTTTTGCACAACTTACGTTGGAACTTCATACTACTCATTTTATTACTGATATATTGACAGTTGCTATTTCTAATTGTTCATAGGTGGTTAATCATAGTATTATTATTAATTTCTTTAATTTTACTATTGATAAGGTTATGCTTATATTGGTTATTAATAAGTTTAATATTAAGGCTATTGATATTACTGTTAGACTTACTAAGGTTACTAATATTATGGTTATTACGAATATTATTACTATATTGGTGCCTGATATTGTTATTATTAAATATTTGGCTATTAATACTAAACTTATGGTTATTAATATTAAACTGTGGGTTAAAAGTATTACTATTATTGTACTGGTTGTTAGAAAATAGGTATTTGCACTTTTTATCTAGGCATTTCCTATTTGGATTATTCATAATTTTGACTTTAATAATTTACAATAGGAACTTAGTACTTTCCATTAACATTTGTTTATGGTTTTACAAATGGCTAATATTGCAAATTAGTTGGTTACTTGATTTAGGAAGTGTTATTTTATTATATACTTTAATTATATTGAATTGTTTAAATATTTTGAGGTTTAAATTAAGCTATATTTGCAGTGCGATACACTGGAATTTATTGATTTGTATACGTTTTTGAATTTTATTCATTTGAAAGAGGTATAAACTATTACTTAGGATCTTAAAATTAATTTAATGCTGGTGGAATAGTATTTGTTGTATTATGTTATTAATTTTGAGGAGGAATGGCAGGTGGTATTCTTGGTTTAATAAAGCTAGCTTATTGATTTTGGATTGATTATTGTGGATTTGCAAGATCACTTACACGTATTCTTCTTATTTCTATAGGTCTGCTTGAACTTGCCATATTAGATTAATTAAATTGTGACTGAGGTAGCGGATGTGGTATTTATATTTGTGATTTATATTATTTTTGTTCAATAAATTAGTTACCTTCTACAAATTACATAGAAATCTCTTTTTGTGGATCGTAATTATCACACTGTTACAGCAAGTCTAATGCAATGCCGCTTTCGTCATTTGACTAAAATTGATATTGATACTACTATTAAGGGTTGATATTTTGTTAAACCTATTGTGCTGTTTATCTCATTGGCATGTTGTTCTGTAAGCTTTAATACTAAATATTTTACGGAGTAAACGCATTCCCTTATTATGCTGGTTTTGGCGGTGCGAGAGATGATTGTAAGCTACTTGTATCTGGCTGATATAATCTGACAGATTCCTAATCTTTGAATGTTTATTGCCTCAATTATGAGCTGCTTTACTCTTGTTATTAGAGATTCTTGACAACTTGAGTGCTTTTAAGATTATTTTTAACTTCAAGTTCGGAGATATCTAGGTCTCTGCTTGCTCCTTATTCGTGTTCTTTGGTTTCTTTGAGGTTGTATTTCAGGAACAGTCCTTTTTATTCGAGTAGAATTGCTCTGAGTTGAATTATTTTCTTGTGTAGTGGGTTTCTTTTGTTGTTAACTGTTTATTCCAGCTCGAATTAGTTATTTATATTATCTAGGTATCTAATGGCGTGCGTGTGCGATTCTTTGGCTAGAATGAGTGCGTTTTCGATTACTTCTTTGTTTACGATTGCAAGTGCGTATGGAGTGAAAATGCCTGAGTATTTGTCCTATTGTATATAGTGGTATAAATTGGTAATGTTTATAATTCCGTCCACTCCAGCAAACTGTTTTTAACTTAGTGATACACTCTTGATCAGTTTAATCAGAAATGGGTTGAAGCTGAAACCATTAGTGGAAAACTAATAAGTTTACTTGAAGTATGCGCTCAACTACTACAACTTTCTTGATGCGTTTTCGTCCAGTAAAATATTCAAAAGCAATTAATAGTTTTCCTGCTTCAATAGAAGCTCCAAGTAAAATTAAAACTCATCTGAGGTATTTGGAGCGTTTTTGAGCTGAATCAAATACGGCTGAGCAGATGATTAACACAACAGAGCAGATTTGTACTGGTAAATGGGCTTGTTCAATTTGAACACAGTAGACGCGTGCGAGGCATCAACTATTTACTAGTAAGATATTAACAAAGTTTAGAATAAATCATCAAGCGGGCAGAAAACGGGCTTAAAACCCATCGCGCCGTCAAACAAGCGCAAATTTGAATTAAACGTAAGCAAAAGCAAGGCGGGAAGCTGTGGAATCTGAGGCAACGCAGATAACTACGCGAAACCAAGCACCTTCAACAAATTACAGTACTTCTCCAAAATAACCTACGGAATATTCATCTACTTCATCGATTATATATCTCTTGAAAGAGCAAATAATAACGCAGCAACTATCAACAACTAATCCGGAACATACTACTTTTAACGCAAATTCATCTCATAATAAATTGATGACACTGCGATAATTTAACAGGCCGCATTGTAGTTATCCTCAAAATTTAACTAATAAATAGACTTGTCATAATCATCAAGCGAATAACACTCTAATTGCTTCAAAAAGTAAACCATGTTATACTTTTATATATAATACTGTGAAAACTACTCTTAAAATAACTCGGCTATATACATCATTAGGGGATGATTATTGTAACTATTTACCAAATCCTTAAATTTCAAAAGCTAGAGCATGTTAACTTACACACCTACACGAACTTACATTATGGACATTTGAACAAATTTTAATATAATTTATTGCACTAACTGTACCTGAAGCAAGTCAATTTAATATTGTTCAGATAAAATCTATTATACTACATGAGATTGCTTAGATAAAAGCACAATAGCTTGTAAATCTGTTATTGAATGCATTAAAAAGCATATTAATTGAGTCAGATCTTCATAATTATATTTAGATAAATCTTAAGCAGCTGTTTATAGTATAGTGGCATTAATTGAAGTTTGATAAAATCTATCTGGGTGAATAACTAAACCTTACTTATCGAATTGTAAATTTATTTCATAATGAATAAAAGAACTTTGAGACATCTTCAATATTAGGTTTCTATTTTGGTTAATAACTAAATCAGTGTTGTTAGAATCAAAAGACTATATTTTAATCAACGAAAATAATGTTGGTGTTGAAAAAAGGATAATAAAATCTTTGAATAAAATGGTTATTAAATTAGAATCAGCAGATTAAACGAATTTTATAAAGACTAATTATTATGTAGCTGAATTATTCTTTATAAATTTTAGTAAATTAAGTCTTTGTAAATAAACTTTTTACTTTGTAAAATTATCAGAACAAACAGGGGACAATTACTTATCTAAACTTGCTAATTATTCTTCAGATTATTAGGTGAAATCAAAATACACCTAAAACAAGTTTTCATTAATTATAACTAATAAGCTTCTTCCTGTATTCAATAAGCATTGTTGCGTAAGATATATGTCTTCTTGTTAATTTTACGGCGAAATTTTCTTTTATACACGGGATTTTAAAACTCCATCATCAATCAAAAGTAATTCTAATAATAATCTACCCTTTTCAATTTAAATATGTGAAATTATAAGTTCTTTGTCTGGTTCTGTCATATGCTGGCTTTATGGAGGGAATATAGCAGTATATAGATTCTATCTACTAATAAAAATGTCAGTTTGTTGTTAAAACAAGCTCATAAGTTTGCATTTACCAGATTATTAGCTAAAATAATATTATAAATGTTCAGTTTAAATGTAACAATCTCCCATATCAGAGATAGCTAAGCAATTGCTATCTTAATCAGATTATAATGTTAGGTCAAAGTTATTTTATCCTTTTTTAAGTTTTTTCAACGTTTTATTATCAGGTATGTCAAATAAATCTCTAGGTGCCTTCAAATATTGGATTTTTGAATTTTGAACTAAAAGATAACAATTGTTAATAAGTTAAATAATACAAGCATTATTATTTGGAGAAATTTAGTATTTTTTGCAAATAAGAGGTATTTTCGGTTTGAGTTAAAATTGATTAATTTATAAGTAAGGACGACTAGATAGTTCGTTAAACTCTGGTTTTTTAAAGTCTATTGAAGTTTCTCTCAAAAATTCAATTAATTTAATAAAATCAGAAAGTTCAATGGCGTTTTAAGTTTGACTTAATGGTAGTTGTATACAAAGTCGTTCCATAATTTGGAGTGGATAATGTGAATTATATCGATACAATAAAGCTATAAAGCTTAATGTGTAAAGAGATAAATGAATTTCAGATAATTATTATTTAGTTAATAACAATATTACTCCATTATCCCGAAAGAGCTAACGATGAATCTGTGAGGAGGTTTGATAACGACGTGTGAGAGATTTGGTTAGAGAGGAATGTTGTTGGTTTCTTATTGATCATTGGTTTAGAAAGGAAAGGAAACTAGTAAAATAAACAATCATCACACACTATATTGGTAAACAAGTTTAAGCCACAAAATTAAAAATATAACAATTTGTATAAGACTTATAGCTCCACTAATTAAATTGATAATAGTTCCCGCTAAACCAAGTTTTGTTGTAGAACTAAATGAAAATGGAAACATTTGCATTAAAAGTAACTACACTACTGCCGTTTCTTATCGATTCAATATGAATTTACATTCGTAATAACAAAACCTCAAAAACGTATTTGTCCTTAACGATGTTCCTATTATTAAGGTGTTAATTGCTGCTATAAATAATAGAAACATGACACGTGTGAAAGTTTAGTCGCCTGTTTAAAATATAGCAATAAAATAAGCGATTATTTGTAAAAGTGAAGCTATAGCTGATACTATCCACATACATTACAAAAATTTATCAGAGTACGTTGGAAAGGTATCGCGATATTAATACCATTCTTTATCTTATCTGTTTTTCATAACTTCCAAATATATTTGCTATTTTGAGCTCATTTCTTGAACTCTTTATGGACTTTTAGTATTAGCGAATTACTTTGCTGAAATAGAAAGATCGAATTTCGGTTCAATAGGATCCATGGGATCAATCTGAAGTTCCATATTATGAATGTTGAAGCGGGTATTAAATATAATTGTGTTGTATTGTCATCAGTTTTTATTATATTATAACTAATGTAGAGAATTGCATGTTCTATCAATAATTGTCATCTATTAAACAATATCTGACAATATGAGAATATATTTTCTTGTATATAGTAATTTACGTATATTTTATTCTATTTCTCTCCTAAACGAAATTATGTAAAATTCGCATTCATTAATTATGTCAGTGAACAAATCTGCGTGTTTGAGTCCTAAACCTATATTTAAACCATTGTATTCTGATTACACTGCGTCGATCGCTCAGTAATTATTATCTGGCATTTCTGAGCCTGTGATCGAGATTCCTGCGTAAATTAATATTTAGGAGCTGGTGCACGCGTTAATTCTGCAGCGTCCGTAAATATCTCACTTCAAGGTCCTTTCGTTCAAATCAAACGCTTCCTCCGCAACATAGAAAGTGCAGTTTTCAACTCAGCTCTTGGTACAGCCGAATGTGACCGCTCAATGCGCTTCAGTCCTTTAAAATACGATTAAATCCGTAAAATAGCTCTCAAAATACGAGCAAATCCTCACCGTGTACAAATAAACGGTCGTTTTCATGAACAAATAAAATTCCTGCCCAGAACTGAACGGGACAGTTCAAGGAACAGTTCTCTACGGGTCTAAATCCGCGCTCGCCGCTTCACTCACTCTTCTTTATTTTCTGCAGTAAATTAAAATTAACGCAGAGGTAAAGAAAACGGAATATGAAGCGGAAAATAGAAAATTCAACTACTATCACGTGGTAGTCGAATACGGAGGAAAAAAATACGTGCTGGACCCCGGGATGGAAACGTACTGCGAAGGAGAGGTCCTGTACCAGTGGTTCATGCTAAACAGAACGCAAATGAAAACCAAGAAAACTGAAAGACACACTGAAATAAAAGAACTGTCAAACACATACATAGACTACTACAACACATACATGCTAAACGTAAACCAAACCAATGCTCAAGAAAGAATCGTACAACTGGCAAACAAAATATACAAATACAAAACAATCAAAATCAAAATAGAAAACGAAGAAATTAAAGACTCCTTCATCACAGACCTAAATATCCAACTCATAAAAACAGCACACCAAAAATAACTCAAATACATTCACAAAATTACAAAACATTCACAAATAGAAGATATCATACAGCTACATTACATTAAAGAAGAATGCAGTATCACAACACTAGAAAATTTTAAATCTGAACTTTACGAACATCTAACTGCTTGCAATAAAAATTAAATTGAATTACAAATCGTCAATTATTACGTACACATCTAAAAATTAAACAGAACCGAATAATGCAAATATTTAACTAAAATATAACTTATAATAAATGATATTTAAGCTGAATTGAACAATATAATTAAATTTTCTTACAGTTGGAAAGGTGATTATATACAACTTGAGTTGGAAATTAAAAAATAAACAAATTCTGCACCTATTATCTAATTAAACACTCAAGCTCACAGATACTATTAAAATTAAATACCAAATCGAGTCGTATTCGAATAAATAATAAATGCAGCAATAAGGCTTTAATAACATGTGTGCATAAAATCAATTCATTAATTTACGGTCGAAAATTTACATTTAACTTAAAAAATATTGTAAATGGATTACCCAGAGCTATGGTATGTTAAATTGGAACAATTTACTCCAATAAATAATATAATTTGTGGTTTAGAATTATTTTTAATTGATTAATAAGAGATTAAAGATAAAAATTCATTACTTTTAAAAAGTATCCGACCAATTAAACAGCAAATAATCAATAGAGGTTTATCTTAAGTGCAAACAGAATATCTAATTTAATCCGCATTACGACGAACTATATGTTACAAGTAATCATCTAACTAAAATGCATATGACATTATTGGAGCCTTAGTTTAGCGCTATTGTGTTTGTTAGGGGTTTGCTTGTGCATTTAAGTATTTATGCGATACATTTGGTTTGAAATCTATTGTCGTATTTGGTCTTGGACTGAACGAACCTCATGCTTGGAATATTATATAAATAGATAATATATATTACCATGTTGATCCGACATGGAACGGAACTACTAATTTATGGTTTAATGTTAATGATTAATTGTGTTATAAGAAACATATACCTGATCAATAGTTTGTTTTACCATAATGCTCTTCTATGGCATCAAATTACTATGCATTAAAAGGAAATATTATTCGGAACAGTTAAGACTTAATAAATATGATTATAAATTGTAAAACTAATATTTAAAATATAGTTTTAGTTGAATGCGATATGTAAGATATTATTAATTCGATTCAGCTTGTATAAACTGCAGTTTCATATGTAAAGAAAACAAAAATCGTACTAATTGATGTCAGTATTATAGAAGAAATGGGACTATAATTCACTATTCAAGAAAAAGGGTTGTTATAAACAGTTATATAAGGACCCGGAAAGTATTTATTAAAAGCAAATATTGAATAGTTCAAAGCGTTATTGGAAACTTTAGATTATCAAAAAGTTAAATTTTCAGAACAAGGAGATTATATAGAAGCTGAAATAATGTGATTTTTACAAATTTAATTTATTTTGTAATTTAATATAATATGAAAGATCACTCATTACCAAGTTCCTTTCCAAGCATTATAGCAACTGCAGCAGCTGCGCTTGATCTGTCCTTCTCAGAAGCTGATGCCAAAAACTTCTACAAATCTTCTAATTATTTAAATACACCTCCTAGTGCTTCTACTTCGTCTTCTTAATTTGTCTCAAAATGCATTTTTTCAAATAATCTCAGCATTTTAGCTACTTCGTCACGAACGTCGTTAGATTCAATAGATGCAATTAAAGTTTAAATGTCTAAGTTTTCTTTTTGTTGTTTATCAACGCGTTCAATTTTATTGAAAGGAGCTTAACCAATAATTTCACCTACTTCATCCACGTCAACGAAGTAGTCTAAAATCCATTCTCCTTGATCCCATTCGCCAAACTTAGCTTCATCTTCTATTTGTGCAGCTATAAATACTAATTTTTCTTTTTGCTTTTGTGTTGGAAACTTTACTGGTTTATTTATCAATATAAAGGCGTCAGCGGATTGCGCAGATAAATCGGCCTAATTTGACATTACAAATTCTACTGTAGCAATAAAATATTTGTTTTATATTTTAATAGTGTTTCCCTCTTTGGAATGGAAGTATTAAAGCATTTTTAATGAGTCTTCAAGTTTGGCCATAAATTCGATGTATTGTTATTCAGTGCATAAAACTGCAACGGTATTCATGAAATGATGTGGATTTATTTCAAAAATATGTACATATATTTATATTGACTTGCGTTCTTTTCTTTATGTTCACTTCACGTGCAATGAGTATTCCATGGGTTGAGTTATATCGTCCGAAAGAATTTAGTGACATTCAGCATTAAGAGTAGGCAGTGAGTGCCTTTAAATAATGTGTTTCCACTGGTTAGTTGCCAAATTTATTATTATTTGGTCCGTAGGGAACTGGTAAAACAACGTGTATTCAGGCGTTAGCTCATTAGTTGTTTGGTCCTGATTATTACAAGGATAGGGTGCATGAAATTAACGCGTCTTCTGATCGTGGTGTTTAGGTGATTCGTGACAGGGTGAAGCCCTTAGCTTAGAGGAAGATATCTGCGGTTGCTCCGCGTGCTGGGTATAATTATCCGGTTCCTGCGTTGTAGATAATAATTTTGGAAGAGGCTGATGCGTTAACGCGTGATGCCCAGGCTGCGTTGCGTAGAATAATAGAGGATTGTTCTCAGACTACGCGTTTGGCTTTGTTGTGCAACTATCCGAGTTAGATAATAGGTCCGATAGTGTCCAGGTGTGCAAAGTTCCGTTTTGTGCCGCTTCCGCCTCCGGCTATTTAGCTTAGGTTGCAGTAGATTTGCGTGAAGGAGAGCATATTGTTTGAGGACGTGTTACTTGAGAAGCTAGCGGTATAATCCAACGGTGATATGCGCAAGGCCGTGACTCAGCTCCAGATGGTGTGCTAAGTAAGCGATTTGAAGCAAGGCCAGAAGCAAATCCAGCTCAAAGACCTTGACAACCTCAATTTAGTCCAGGGTATAACCACTCAGGACGAGATTAACACTATTTTAAGAAATATAACTTCAACCAACGACAAGGAATTCCTCTAATTTATTGAAGAAACTGCTTCGTTCAACTTTGACGTCGAGGAGCTCGTGAACTCCCTTTTTATTAAACTAATCTCTTTGGATTAATCTGATAAAATTAGAATCGCGGCCGCCCAAGAATACCAAAAGTTTGGAATGAGCATCGCCCGAAGATGCGGAGAAAAACTGGCTTTATAAAAGTTCATGCTCGGGCTGCGCGTTGCCGCTTTATTGAAGTGAACGTTTTGTAATTTAATTATAAGGTGTTGTTTATTGCTTTTTGAAAAGTTGTATGAGAGTTGTTAAACCGTATTTTTGAAGAAAATAAAATTGTATGTACAGATACCTCTGAATCGAACATAAATGGTATCAAAATTTCTCTTTAATTCTAACTGGTAATAATAAAAGTATAAAAAAGTAAAATATTTAAAGTTTAAATCACTTAAATTTAACGTCGCCCATACCATGGAACTGCTTTTTAAGACTGTTACCATCAGCCCACTCTCTGCTATATACGTCATCTTCAGTCATAAGCTCAGCCTTTTTCTTTTCAGCTTCTCTGGTGTATAAATATCTCATCATTTCAGCCTGATTCTAGTCTTAATGAGATCGTGGAGCATAACTCTAAGATTTGGAAGGAATAACCTTTATAGTTGAAGATTCCGGAGCATTAAGACACTTCATAGTCTCGCCACGTTAAGTAAGAGATTTATTAGCAAAGAATACTGTACCCGATTCAACGTTAAAGAAGCCATCATCGTTATATTAACCATTTACATAGTCATCTTTTTATTCTATAGCTTCTTTAAGAGATTCATGAGGCTTCAAACCTTGTGGATAAATGATCATGATAGAACCCTTGATAATATCCATAATATTATCCAAATCCTTCATTTAAATGGGTGTGCGCGTGGTTGGATATGTCTTTGATATCTTAGTTATTTCTTGATCACACTGTTGTAAAAGTTCTTAACCACGTTCGTTTGGTTTGAAACCATCTCTATATTTTTCTTTGTCTTAATCCGGCCCAAATTCTTCGTTGTTTATTTTCTCATCTAACCCACGTGATTCTGGTTCTCTTAATTAACCATATTTTGATAAATCTTTCAGCAAATCTTGCATTTTGGTCAAGTATTAAACGTAGTTGTGCAATTATAGGGCTAATCTAGTCACATGCTCAGTTGAGTCTGATTGAGTACATTCAAAATAAAATGTTTATTTAATTTCAGTTGGAGTAACATTTATTAACATTTATTTATGGAAGTGAAATTTTGCGTCAATTTATAAGCACTAAAATTATTTTACAACATATAATTGTAAAAGAATAACACTCCTCTTCATTTAAATGGATCTTTCTGTTTGCAAAAAACTTGCTGCAAATTAAGGATCTCAGTTTGATTAGATTTTATGTTAGGCTTGCTAATATTTAATGTCCACTATGAATGATGACAATATCTAAGACCAAATGCCACTATTCACAAAACTTTTTTCAAAGATAAGTTCCCCAGGTTGGTTCAACAGAATCAAGATTTAAAAATCTGATGAATTGGTACAATAAGCCATTAAATCTGGCTTAAATGCTTGTGTAAACCTTACTCACGTTAAATCCGAACAACTTGCCAAATTTATCTTGTCAGATTTATAAGTATTGCAATCAAATCCAAAGAAAATCTAGTTACTTCAAATAGTATAGAACAATATCAACTCCGAATTAGTGCACACAACTATTTAAGGATTGATGTAAAAATAACCAACATTAATGTTATAAACATTATCAACATTAATAAAATATCCAAAAGGATTTTCTGAAGCTACCCAAGTTGTTATATCAAACATTATACTTCATTAACTTGCTAACGAACAATTCTAGCAAAACACTTTATCATTTAAAACAGAATGTAGTTCTGTCTATATTAGTAGATTAGTTGAAGTACTTCTTCATAAATAAGAAGTAAAAGGGATTAATTTAACCACTGGTTAAATTTCCACTGTATTCAGAGAAACAGTATACTGTAAATCACCAATTGATGAGGCATAAATCAAACTAATAGAAGCTAAGAACGCTAACTAGTTAACACAAAATTCAATGTATTTGAATTACTTAAAACCAGCCAAACTTAGTGATATTGAAGTTACCGAAGAAATGGTAAAAACACCAGCAAAAGCTTTAGAGTTATAAGGAGCTGTCGTACAATATCTTTTGAAGAATCCAGCAGATGTACAAAAGTTTGAACTACTCATGAATATGATAGGCAATTCATCAGTTTCTGCTGAATTTTTGCATCTTATTAACAATTCTGTTTAAGCTAAAATGATGCTGTTGCAATGGATTTTAACGAACGAAACAAAATAAACTTTCAATTATTTTGCTGGCCAAGATTTACTAGGTTTGTATAATTAAATTAAAATCTAAATATCCAATGAACAACTTAAAGAACAATTAAACTTATTATCTTTTAATATGTTAGATTAATTTAATGCTAAAATAGTACTTTTGATGAAATAAATTATTTAAAAAACAAATTCAGTCCCTGTTGTTTTATAACACTTGCTGGAACAAATAATAAATTCATAAACTATTGCTCAAATTAAGAGTTTAAGTTAAACTTAAGTTTAAATTATCATGGCTGCTGAAGGTTAATTAATTGATGAATCTGAAATACCTGCCATTTAAGTTATACCGAAAAACTGCGACTTGAAACAAGAAATTAAAATGAAAAAGGACAATCAAGCTAGAGAAGAGTTAGTTAAAAAGTAACTCGAAAAGGAATAGATATACCGTAATTAAATGCTTGATGTTATTAAGAAAACTATGAATTATATTGATTTCATGTTACAGTTTGTTGGAACCAATGGTAAATTACTCAACATTATCTAAGTTGGATTAATTGATACCCTTATTACAATTTTCAGTATTGTTCAAAAGAAAGAGTATATGAAACAAGTATTCAAACAACTTAACTTACTTTTAAGCTATGTTGCTGGTTCACGTATTTGCGTTGCGATGGATTCACAACCACTTGTTTTAGTTGCCATGTTAAAATACATGTTCAATATCACAGAAGATACTAAACTTCAAGAGTTATTTGACAAATATAATATGTAATACTCTGAATATCCTTTGTACTTGAAAGAGCATTCAATAGTTGGTAATTATGACTAACTCTTATCTCAGTAATTAGGAGTTTGGTAAAATATCTCATTTGCCTACCCAGTTCACACATTACTACCATTTTTGATGCGTATGTAATAAATTCCACAAACTCTTCAAAAAGAATTTGTATTCCTCAGCAGTAGCATCAATTGCAAGTAATATGCTTGCATAGATTATAAGCAACTTTTGAAGTTACTCCTTTCAATGCAAGTGCAAGGATTCTAACACGAACTTGCCATTGAACAAGTATTCAAAAATTCTAAATACTTGAAGTTAGATATTGACGAATAATTTGTTCAACCAATTATGAGTGCACTTGTAGACATTGACGAAGAAAAGAGAAAGCTTGCCGCGCTTTGTTTATCATTTGTACCACAAAATAAAGTTATCATTAAGTCAAATATCAATAAACTTAGACTATTGTTAACTGAGCACTTGAACGATGGAACTATGCGTTTCTTCATTGCTTGTGGTCAAAGAACTGAGTATTTGTAAAACAATCACAAAATGATTGACGAATTGTTTGACATGTGTTTCAGCGAAGAAAATTAAATCTTGTTAGAGTATGTTCCAAGCGCCATCCAAAGTCTTTGCGAGGAAAACGCCAACAAAGAATTTGTTCTTGAAATGATCAACATATTGCTTCTCAAGCATTATTCAATCCAATGCAATTTAGAAGATACCAGATTTGATACTAATAACTTAGCATCTAAACACAGAGCTTGTATATGGAGAATTATTGAAAAAATGTCACCATATTTAGTTTCTTTTGACCAAAAGTTCGATTCTGATCTTCCAATCGGTGTACTATGCCAACCAGTAAGTGCTTAAGTTCCACAATTCGCTGGAGTTTCTTTGTACGAACATAAAGAATGTATCAGCGAGCGCTTTGCCCTCAATTAATTACCATGCAAAGAAGGTAAATATGAAGTTATTCCTGCAATCGCAGAAAAGAATGCTTACTTAAAGAATTTACAACGTAGAAACGTTGTATATCTCGAAGTAGATCCTAAACAAATTACAATTATCGAAGCTGTATTTGAAAGATTCCTTAATTATGGCATCTTTGATTTTGACAAAGAAGTTTAATAAACCGCCTTTATAGCAGTTAAATAAATAATTACGTAACTTGGTCACTAATTCAAATCTAAAATCAACTATGCACTCGAAACTGGTCGTACTGATTTAACTAAGAATATTCAAATTTCACCATAAATGCATAAGCTGTATCAAAGAGCCATGCAATACTCACAAAATGTGAAAAACTATGGTCTTATTATGTAATATACCGTTGATCCAGCCCAAATTAAATTCATTGATTTAGATTGCATTGGTCAATTAGTTCGTTTATAAGCAATTATTTGTAACTAATATTTATGGGATAGTAAAGTTAGAGGTCAATTAATAGATTATCTTGAGGAGTTATCTTAAATATCTGATAACAGATTGGATTCTAACTTCAATTCAGCCCTCCATAACTGCTGGTAAGATATTCTTGATGGATTAATCATCAAATAATCAACTAAATAAGACTATCCACACTAAAACTATTCATCTATTGAATAATTCGCCAAAGAATATTTGATCCCCAGATATTCCGATACTGTTAAGTTTAACGCTGATGAGTTCCCTGGTGCAGTTCACTGCTTGACAGGTGTAATTAGTAAATTTGGTCTTAGCTATCTTATTTAGGATGTTAATTCATTAATCGATGTTGGTTGTTTCTGTCTGCGTTCAGACAAAATCGCTCAATAAGTGTAAGGTTTATTGTTTGTTAGCGATATGTTAGCCCACTTTAAGAATCTGCTTGAGCCATATATGCCAGTATTCATTTAAGATATTTTGTTCTTAAATTCATCTGAAGATTAATAAATCGTAGATAGAGCCAGTTAAATAATGGTGCAAATTCTCAAATCTGTCAGTTAATTCGGTATTTCTCATATTACACAGATTATATTAGATGCCTTAAATGAAGAGAACGATTGGGAATTAATCGCTGGAGCAACCGATTTTGTTTATAACATTTGTTGCAATTCGGCTAAATTACCGATTTCATAATTTAAGGCTATGCTTGTTAAGTTAATACCATAATTCTTGCCAAAACTTTAAATCAACATTTATCACCCATAAAGATAAGTTAAAGAATCCGTATTGAGGACAATTGAAAAAGTTGCAGAACTGATTTAATCCCCTATTATTAGAGCAGTCTCCAAGAAAATTATTGAAGCTTACATTCATCCTGATCATATGAGAAATGTACTCATAGATTTGACCGAATTGCAATTTAATACTCACATTGATGCTGCATCAGTTACACTTATCTATCCAATTTGCGAAAAAGTTCTTAAAAAGGATTCTGCAATTTAATTCTCAACTGCTTTTGATAGAATGAAACATCTTCACATCAAAACAATCGCAGCATCTGTGTTATCACTCTTAAGTGAAATTACTAATGTTACCGACTTTACTCCATTCATCCCATAAATCAAAGATATCCTTGTTGAAAATCTTAAGGATACTAATGAAGAGATAAGAAAAGCATGTGCTATCTCAATAGCTAAAATAGTACAAAAAGTACCATAAACTGCTAAGATGTTATAAAATGAACTGCTTGACTTACTTATTTAATGCAGAAATATATCTTTCGCTCATGGTCTAAGCATGGCTATTGTTCATTTAAGCTTTTAACTTAACAATTGGAGAGAACTTTTAACTTAAGTATCAGAAGCCCTTTATCTTAAGAATGGAACACATAGTTAATTTGTCGTTGAAAAGTGTGAATGTGGCAAATTAAATCAAATTGTCCTCGATTCTGAAGAAAGGATTATTCACCAATGCACTTGTGGAGCTGAATTAACTTTCTAAATAGACACAACCTTTAAGAGTGCTGATTTAATTTCAATAGCACTTTATCTCTTATACATCCCGTAAAAACTTCTTGAAATAAATGATATAGAATTAATAACCAGTTTTACTTCACAATACTTTAAGTAATGCTTAAGCTAAGTTTTAGCTTTAGTAAGAGATGCCAAGACATTTAAGGGACATGATAAGTTGATCACATCTATCGCTCGTTAATTGACAACTTCATTCTTAAATCATCCAGTTAATTGTTAAGTCGTTGCTTCATTGTTAACTCAAGCCATTGTTGATGAAAATTACGATGTTAGAGAACTTTCTATTTCCTTAATCGGTGACGTGATCTCTGAAATAGGCGCTACAGTCATGGAGAAGTCCAGCAAATAAGAGCGTGAAGAGCTAAAGTAAATTAAGCAAGCTATCAACGAAATTAAAGTTACTGGTTTAGCCGAAGAAAAGGCTATCAAAGTTTTCATCCCAGAAAAGGCCATCAACTATGCCATAACATAGCTTTCACCAGAAGTCTATTACAAACTAGCTTTGCACTTGTTCTTGATCAGATGTGATTCTACTAGCAATTTGCGCCACTAAGCTGTTAATATGTGGAAACTTGTTACCATTAAGCCATTAACTACCATGGCTGGTTTCTTGCCTTTTGTTAGAGAAGTTTTAGTTGGATTACTTCAACGTTACTACAAAAACAGGGATTGCGAGTTCAACTACAAGTATTTGGTGTCTAACACCATTACTGAGTTGGCTATTAACCTCAACTATTAAATGTTCGGTTAACTTTGTGAGTAACTCCACGAAGAAATCAAGTCAGCCACCGATTACACTTTGATTTGCTATCTTGATATATTCGCTGGTATTGCAAAGAACGATAAGAAGAACCTTTACATTAAGGAGGAACTTATTTATGAGCTTCCAGGTTTGATCAAGCAAGCTGATAACGAAGATCTTGTCAACGCCGCCGCTGGTCTCCTCAGTAGCTTGCAAACTGATGTAACTCAGCTCTTGGACAATGTTGTTCAGCCATAAATCGCCAAGATTAAGACTGCTCAAAACCAGGAAGAGTTGCTCAAGCTAGCTCAAGGTATTAACGTCATCATTGGTACCAGATTCGCCATTGTCAATCAGTTGATCAAGCAATGCATTGACGAGCCAGAGATCAGCATCAACCAAGCTCAGTTCGTAGCCGCCTTTTACAGCATTTCTAAGTTATTGCAAGAAAATACTGAAGCCATTGTTGGCTATTGCTCTTCAAGATTACTCAGAGACGGCCTTGACGTTTTAGAGAAGTCTCACTCCGTTTGCGTGTAAAAGCAACCAATTGAATCCATCCACCCATGCTTCACCATTATCAAGAGCATGCTAGCTACTAATCCACACGCGTTCGACGCCGTTTCCGGAAAGGCATTCGAGACCATTTTGAACAACGTTCTCGAGGTCCAAGCTCCAGCTGCGATCATGGTTGCAATTTTGATTAACGACGAGCCAGTTTAGTCCGTTGACAGCCCAGCCCTGCTTACTTCAGCCATTCAAAGCTGCTTCTCGAACCTCCACCACAAGGAATTTGCCGGTGTTACTGGTTTCTTGATGCAGGCGTTCACTGACTGCTACCAAAAGATAAAAACGGACGACGAAAGAACTCCACAGTTCTTGTAATTGTTCATAAGCCAGACTCAGCAGGTATTGCAATCTAGCGTGCTCGCTCGTTAGGCCAACTTCCCAGCCTTGCAGGCTATTCAGAACCGCTGCTTGGAGGTATTTAAGATCCTGTGCGAGGTGCAGTCACCACAAACGAAGGTTAACTCTGAGCTCTCCAGAATATCCGCGTTGAACATCATGATGATCATCACTTTGTCCACTAATCACACCTTTGCTATCTAGTAGAATGCCACATGCAAGCAAATTAAGTACGACGACTTTATTTACTCCATTGGTGGTCAAGCCGAGAACCAGAAAGCAGCCGCCATTGTTGGTAACGGTATCACAGGCCGTGCTGTGATGACATTGCGTTTGAACTTAACTGATGAGCACAGAATAGCATTCACAAAGGCCTTAACCGTGTTGTGTTAATCAGTTGACATCTCCGGTTTCGCTTTGAATTTGAGGCCAGAAGTAGAGAAGTTCTGCTTACTGCACACGAACAAGCTCGTTCAGGAGTAAGCAATTGAGTGCTTGTATTAGTTATTCTTGATCAGTTCCAAGCCAGAGGTAAATCTTCATGGTTTATTGAACATTTAGTTCAAGAGTGCCGAGTACAAGGTGTACGAGATCAACGAGAAAATAGGCCAGGACCTCCAAATCAGAATCATGAACCTCTTGCAGAGAATGCTCCGTGCGTCCAATATCAAGTCGATTAAAATACAGTTCTACAAGGCGACCGAGTTCAAATTCACTTCGGACAACATTTACCAGGAGATAATCGCCATTTTGTATGCGCACGTGTTACTTGCCGAGCAAGAGCACGCCGTTGTTGAAGCAGCTGCTCTCTGCATGGCCGAGTGCTTCCTCAAGCTCTCGCCCGAATTATTCGAGCTCGAGCTCATGAAGACCGTTTTCATGCCCTCCAGCTCAGTCTCCCTTGGCTGCGCCCAGCTCATTCTCATGCAGAAGATATTCAGAGTCGGCCTCGAGCAGAAATACGAGCCCACATTCATCCAAATACAACACGCGATTGAAAACATAACCCTTGTTAATCCACAAGCTACCAACTCAAACCTCCAAAAATTCATAGAGGAAAAACTTGTCATCACCTCGGACTCACAACTTGAAGAAGTTGGTGAACTAATTCAAACCCTCTCCGTTCTCATGGCCTTCCTCGACACGTTCCCGAACCCCTTCCTCAGAATTGCTCAGGTGAACTTCGTCAAAGCCGTTGAACAAATGAACAAAAAGTTCCAATTTTTAAGCCCCTACTGCAAATAATCGGTCCTTTTCGCTCTGGCCATGTTCGACCAGCTCGGAAAACCATTCGACAACGTTAAACCAGGCCTCAAAACGCAAATTGGGGTCTTCACGTTGAGCTACCTGTAGAAGTGCCTGATGGACGGCGACACTGCTCAATTTGGACAATAAGTACTGATTGACTTCTACCAACTCAGATACGGCTCACAGAGCTTTGACGGAGTTGCAAAAGTACTCAGATAAAGCAACGCTAACCTCATACAAGATATGGAATACCGCGTCGTACAAATCGGAAAACTGATCAAAGCAGGCAAAGTCTGATTTGATTCGAGTGATTGGAAAATAAATTCGTGTTTTACTTGTTCCTATATTTACATATAACAACCACATATAGAAGGAATGTTGCACTTTGTTAGTACACTGTACCTGTAATTACATGAAATGAATGATTTAATTCACTACAGATTTTTAACTTTTTTATTTCATATTCTCATATTGGAATTTGAATCTATTTCATGATACAGAAATTCAACAGTTTTCCATATCCACGATTCATTATGTAAATTACATATATTAAAATACAGTATATATTGCACATATTTATAATTTTCACATCATTTAATGAAAAACTAACTTTGCAATGAAAGTTTATAATTAAATGCAACAAAAACCAAAAACAACCAATCATTTGACATGCTATAATAGTTTAATAACTACAATAAAAACTAACTACACTTAAACGCGACTAAAATCGCCTAACATAATGAAAAACTTCTTCAGTCAAAGTCTTTCGATGATAACGCAATAAGTAAACTTCACTCAATAACAAGACCATAAACAAATAACAATTCTAGATTCAAATGAATGATATGTGATATTTTATTAGCAATTTAAAAATCATCCTTTAAATTAAAGGCTCATTTTACAGGCTCGTTTTACAATATATAAATATAATCTATCTACTTGTCATCAAACTGATGATTCTCTTAAATTAATCTTTCAATTATCTTACTTGTTATTAGAGTTATTTCAAAATTACTTTAACCTGTTTATTATGCAAACATTTTATGTATCAAATTTATAAATACAAGTACAGTAGATTAGAAAGAGAAATTAAATTCCAAATTCTAAATCTTAGACATTATAACCATATTATACTTAATCGAACCATTCTATTCAACATTTTAAATAATAGAAATATTTAACCACTTCACAATGAACAAATCAATCAACCAATCGAAATAACTTTACAATGGCGCTCTGAATCTCATAAACAGTCTTAATAAATTAACAGGCGACCAGTGCAAATAAAATTCGTTGGTAGAAAAAGTAAATGCGTAGCGAGAAAGTAAATTACTACGTCTAAAAAGAACTGAATTAAGGCCCGAATCCAAAAATGCTTCCAGGTTCTCTAAAGTGATTGTAGAAGAATGATTGTATCCTGTTTAATACTTTATTCATTTCAACTTTGGTATAATCTTTAACATAATTTAGTTATTTCTTTATTTATTTATTTCATTTATAACTTATGAATAATCGGCTCTCATAGTAAGTTTTTTTTGTTAACCTTTTAAGCCTAGGATTTACATGCGTCACAAGCAGCCTGCTAAGCCCATCCTGAAAATAAGGAACGGAACTCAACTTTGAATAAAAGTCAATCGTTTTCAACTCAAAATATAATGTTTAAGACTTAGAGTACAGTAAACTATTTCTGGGTGTGAAAAGAGTCGAATTTACTATTCTACAATACTTTTTGCAGCTCAGTATTAGTTATAGGCGAATGAACCAAATTAATCTCAAATAAGTGCTTGCTAAGTTGTTGATATCATTTTTCTGCTAGACTTTATTCATACAGACATAATATCAGCAATATTGTATGAATATAACTAGCATTTATATAACACATTATTAACTTAAAATTTAATTATAAACATTACATAAGTATTTTTAATAATACAACATTCTATATTACTCTATTACCCCCGTGTTGGGACTACATTGTTTTAAATGAAAGTTTAAGCTTATTTTTACTCTTGCCCCGTGTCTACTTTGATCCTATACATGCGCATTTCTGCCGGTATTTTCAAAATCTTCGTTAGAATTGCATGCATTCCGGTATTTACTTATGACGTTCGGTACAAATTAGTGTAGTTTTTCAATCTATTTTCTTGTAGAACTGATATATTTTATTTTCAAAGAAGCGAAGCGAAGCGTCGAAATAATTTTAGGAGGCTAATAATTAAACGTAAACAACTTTAAAATCAATTGCATAGGTAATTTCACTACTTAATCTTATCAAACATGTAAAACATTATACCCAATTAATAGTTGGATTGTATTTACTATTATTATCAATATAAGTCTTCAATTTTATTGAATATAGACTATAATTTGTTGTAATCTCCAACTTTCATAATCATTTTCATTTATCATTCAAGAAGTGGTGGAGCGGAATTATGTATATATTTATTAAATGTACTAATATACACAGGAACGTCAAAAAAGAACACGTTATTTTTGAGAGGCTGATTTTAGCAAATTATTGTGATTCACCAAATAATAAACATTTAAAAATCTTTAAATACCGGACTGGTACTGGTTTAAATGTCGTCCGGTATTTTTGACGAAGTATCGGTATAATGCGCATGTATACTTTGATCCTCCTTTCAATGATTGAAGTGGGACAACATTATATTAATATTCTTGTATATAGTTATTTAACATTTAAAAATATATGATTAACACGAATTTGAATCTCATCTAAAAATAGATGGTGGAGTGAATATATATTAATTGATGTTAATTATACTATTAAAAGCTCATCCTGTCTATTGAAATTACCACTTTCAAATGACACTATAAAAATGCGATTTATGAAATGCTTAATAGTTTAGTTATTCTAAGTTTCCAATAAAGGCTCAAGTGCGTTTTGGAAGGCATTTAAATTGCGGTGGTTGCGTGGAAAAATAATATAATTACAGAAAATATTCAATATTGATAGAAATAATATTATTTTGTTTGTAATTGTGTATGGGTGGCGACCTTGGACTTTCCCCTCTATATCTCTTAAACGTTTTTCTTAATTATAACAAATTTAGCCCGTGAGTTAGAAGCTTTTAAGTAGGGGGAAACAAGAGCTTGCACTTAAATATAGGTCGCATTTTTTGTTTTGTTTAAATATAACACATCACCTTCAAGCAATGTTTTAACATTTTCTTATTGTAAGAGAAATAGTAGTTTTCGAAGTCTGGTATTGTTTTGCAGTATATTGCATATCTCATCAACAACTGTATTTATTATTATCTTCACCAACGATTTCCTTCTATTAGGTTATTATTATATTCATCAATATAGTTAACAGTAAGTTACGTAAGTATTATTTATTATTAAATTCGTCAATGAAGCTGGGAACTGCTAATAGAATGAAGTTGCTACAGTTGAGAGAATATTTTATATATAATATTGATTTGCCTCCAAAGATATTTAGTTTTTAGATGTCAGTTATATAAGTTGTGTTATAATTTGTTTTATTTTCTGCGTTCAATGCTCTAAATTTTGATTAATTACTCAATGACAAATTTTAAACGCAATACTGGCAAGTCTCCTTTGATTCAAATATTTCAGCTGTAGAAACTGTAATATTGAAGCTGGTATTATAACTAAACTATACTAAAATTTGGGTTAACGCGAAGAATTGTGATTAACTGGTTGCTTAATTCACCGAGATAAAATTATAACATAGAATTACAAAAATGACTTATTAAAATACAAATTGTGTATTCACAATAATATCACTAACCAGATTGTAATATTGGTAAATTTTAAATTGCATAGAAGTGAAATTTTAATAGAAAACCCACTTTTGTCACATGATAATTTTTATAAATTTTGAGATATGGAGTGAAATTAATATATTTTCGAATAAATCACTATAAATGTGCGACGAATAAAATTCATTTTCTTTTGAATATTATTTTTAAATATTGGAATAAGTAGCGGTGTTATTTGGGTGTTCTGCTCAATTGAGCTAGGTAAGCTGTATTCTCCAAGTTATTTCTCATAATGGGGTCATATTTATAACTTATCAGGTGCGGGATATTCCCTTACTATTCTTGTTGCTGGATAGCAGTAAATTACACGAATACTTACTTACTCATTTTCAATTATTGAAGTCAATTAACTATCTATTTAAGTTGATCAAAGTATTAAAAATTGTTGTCTAATATATGATATAAAATATCAGCTTTAATCGACTTTTATATTTTCAGGTACAGTTCCCCAAGCCTAAAATTTTGAATAATTTATTTTTATTATATTTCATTGGAGGCGGACTAGGTTTAAATCAATATTGTAAAAATGAAGAGTTGTACTAACACTATCTATCTACAGTTCCTCATATCAAATAAGTTCTCAGTTTCCAACTTAGTTACTTTAAACATCCATTGAATTCGAATATTAAAATACTAATTCACGTGGCGATTACATTGTTGTTGTATGTCTACTTAGCTGAACTAATTTTAAAAGTAATATGGGCGTTTGATTTCAATGGTAGTTGTTTATTTAAGAAATCAACCATTATGTTGATTTCGATTATTATTCAAAGAATAGTAATAGGCTCATTTTCATAAATTAAGCAACACTAGGACTAACTAATGTTGTTGGGTAACCTCGTCCAGATTGTAAACTTTGAATACAAGTTCACAAGAATTTTACGTAAGGTCACTAATATATAGCGTCAAGATTACGCAAATATATTTCTTCTTAGTTAGTTAGTATTTACAAATATCTAAAAATAGAATAATAATCATAAGTAATCAATTAGATCTTATCTTACAACTGAAATTAATCTATTATACTTATTAGAATACCAGAATATACAATTATTTCACACTTAATTAAATTATTGCGTTACTATCAGCAATTTGTTGAATATCACAAAACGCTCATTTGCTGGATTTTCTTATGATTTAATGTAGCGTTAATTAATTTACTAAATGACACAAATAACAAGTTAATTTCCACCTAATATCGACTCTGTTCATTTTAGTTCTTGCTGATATTTTTTCTTTTTGTTGGTTTAATTACACGAGCATTAACTATAGCTAGCTGATCTTGACATCTTTGTTGAGTATAGGTATTACCATTTATATATTTGATTGTGTTACCGTTTCAGCGTTGATTTCCATTTTACAGAAAATTTTAGGATGAACTTGATTTCACAATAAAACTATGACTTATGTTCTTTGTAGTGTTCGTAACCAACCTAGTAGCTCCACATACTTTGATCAGCTTATAACTCTAAAATTAGTGTAAAAAGGGACGTTTTCCATAATCACTATAATCACTAAATCTCTTGGGGTTTTCTCTCGCTTAACATTGTTCACATATAACTTTTTTATTATCCCCACTTCACATGTTTTTTGAACTTATTAGTATGTAACGATTTATATAAATTCCAATAATTAAATATTAATAAAATATTATATTTCACTCCACGAAATAAATGTGTCTGGAAAATGCTTATAAAATTACCAATTGACTCCATAAACACCTAAATAGTGGGCGGTCCACCAGAAAATACTCGTGGCCAATAGTTTGGAGTCTTGATTCACTTTATATTAAGTCCAGTAATTTTAAATGCAACTTTTAGATTTTAGAATTTCCACAAATTGTTAAGATAGTTTTCATTGGCTCCTCTCAAGGCTAGGGTATTTCCATATGGATCTAGATCGCTTGTTCCCAACATCTTAGACTAACAGAAGGCATTGACATTGGAAGTGATCACTATTAATAGAATGCAAAAATATATACTCTCATTTAGCATGTTTTAAGACGATTTAGTCACTACACTCCATGTCTCCCACTCCATTTCTCTCCCAGTCTCCCGGAAGGAGGAGGTCGAGGGGTATCGACCGACGGAGGGGCGGGAGCCCCTGGACGTCAAGGGTCGCCAGGCGCCTTTGGCGCAAGCGGAGCTCTGCGGAGCGCCTGGCAAGACCCGCAGACCACCGCGAAGCGGCTGTTCTATTAATAGATTGATGGTGTACCGATCACTCCTTGACATTGAGCGAATATTTCGAGCGAATGAGATTAGATACATAAAAATATTAATTTTATTTCTAATCTTGAATCAATTGAGGGGCTTTTGTAGCAGGTGCCGTAACCGTGTTCAAGAGCCATGGGATTTAACAAAGATGTGGGAACAACGTTATTTTACTATTTTATTATATGGATAACAATTATATGAATTTCTATACGAACATAATTGAGCTCATATTTAGAAACCCCCTTATAAATGAAAATATGAAGTTACAAAGATAAACATAAGTATAGTGATATGAATACGGTTCGTCTCAATAATTGTATTGTACTCTATTATGCTATATTGTTATGCCATTTATAGCCTTTAAGAATATTATTGAATATTAATAACACAAATAAATTCTGACGTTGAATACCTGATAATAATGTTAATATTATGGGGAAATATTAAAGCATATAATATTATAGTTAAATTAGTCAATAAAACTCACGGATAACACATTTTAAAGTTACTTTAGTGTTGTATACTACGAGCATACAAATGTGATCATTTTATGCTTATGATTTGTGTTTATCATTAGATGATACTCAGAACTAATTAAACTGCCCAATGTTGATTGAGCGTTTGATGAATAGTCAATTAATTCAGCTTTCAAATACTATTATTAGCATCAGATGTAATTTACATATTATTCATTAAATATAATTAGTTTTGTGGATGTAATGATGATCTATTTCAGTTATAAATTTTGTTGGTGCAATTTCATAAAGGTAATGGAGTGGAAAGTTCAATATATTTGTATATTATTTTATGGTAATTTTTCGTTTGCTTAATTTTGAGATGACTAGTTCCTATGTATTAAGCCTTTCCCAAAACTCGTGTTCAAAATATTATCTTTTTCCTGAAATTAATATTTATCGTTTTTTTGTCAACGATTTGAAGCTGATTTTGAAAACAAATAATCGAAACTGCGGTAAATAATTAAATCACAGAATACCTCAGGTCCAACAATCATAACGTCCACTTCCTAGTAAATTCGAATTCATCTGTCATTTAGAAGTTCAACAAATAAGTAAGTATTTGTAAAATTTATTTTAATATCAAAAACGCCAAGCACACCAATACTGGGGGTAGTTACTTCTGTAAACACAATAAAGTATTTAGTTCAGTAGAATCACCACACGTTCTCGATTAGTAAAGTTATAGCAATTTTTTCTTATAATTTAAAAACAAAATCAAAATTCTAACATTATGTCCAAGATGAACTTTGAAGTTGAGAAATCTTTCTTAAATTACAAAATAGTTAGGGTACTTGAGAGGTATTAAAACGGTTATGTTTTCGCCTCACAGCTAGTGTGCCAAACTTGTAACAATGAGTAAGCTAAATTATGAGTCATAATTTTAATTATCATATAGTATTTTATATAATTATCATTTGACGTGCATCAAACCGTACCACTTTTACAAGAGGTATGTTTGACATCATTTTTGCAACATTGGTCAAAGCCACAACAAAATATTTTTCAAAACGAACGCGTTCGCAAACGAACTCTAGATCCGTTCGCCTAAAAGTGAAACACGTTTACGTTATACAAGTATATGACTTTTTGAAAAGCAACACATTTATTTATTAATGGTGCTGGGGGATATACATTTACACTTAACTCAACAATATAATAGGAAAATAATCCAAACTATTTCAATTCAAATTTATGAACATTAGATTTTAGATGTCATTTTGTTAGTATCATGAATTTTCTAAATAATAATATTAACTCTAAAAAGCTATTTGAGTTATCCAGTATGTCCCTAATAATAATCCGTCAATTGATTTGAATTATAACTTAACGTACCGTTTATATAAATACAATTAAAACTTCAGTTTTGACCAGTTTCATCAGTATACAACTACCAGTAGGAGATCAATACCTGTTCGCGTGTGCTTTATAAGTCTTTTGATTTAGTATAGTTGAGTTGCCGCTTTCAAGTTACTAAATTGTATTTGTTGACAGTTCAGTCTAAAATTAAGGCAAATTTGTACTATTTGAATTTTGATATAGTGAATTTTATAAAATTTATTTATATCAGATTTATAATAGGACAAAAGAAAAAGTATACTTTTTTTACTTCACACTTCAAATCGCACCAAGTTGTTATGTAGTATAATAGTAATATATCGTTATTGGTAAATTGGAGTCAATTTGTGATTTACTAAATAATCAAATTGTGGAAATCAATAATTTGGGAATCGTATCAGAGGCCGCTGCTTAAATTGCCAGTTATAAATAGAGGTACATAAAGCAATATAATTTCACATTATATGTAGTTCTGCCTAGACAGTTTAGTTGTGATAATTATGCTTTCACTAATTTTGTAATTTTGAACACAATAATATAAGCTGGCAGGTTTTTATTAAATAATAGTATTAGTATTTAGTATTTATATAAATCCCACTTTTGTGTTTTAAATATTATATTTGAGTGTAGCTCCAATAACTACTTTTTGCAGCAAGTAAAGTAAAATATTTGATAAATTTTGAATTGAATATTTCTGTTATTAACACTATCTGATATATTATATTTCAACTTGAGTCCACGCCTTCAGCTGCAGTTTGTATAAATGATAAAAATATGTTTTATTTAAAAGTGATTTAGAAAGGAGTAGAGTGATAAAGTTACAAAAAATAAATATGTTCGCTTTAACATGTTTGTAAATTTCTACTTATCAAAATCAATTTAACTAATAGTTGCATCATAATAGAGGGAGGGTACTGTACGCCATCGATTTTTGCCTCTATAATACAAATAATTTTCATACACTTAAACACCAAGAGATTATCAGATTTAAATAACACAAGTTATTAGTACCGCAATAACTTCAAACTGAATGCCAGTGTCTTTCCTTCAAACATCATACCTCAATTATAAATCAAATCAATGGCTAACTAAAGAATTTTACAGTTGAGTAAAAATAAAATTGCTTCACCGTGAGACTCACACAGAATGTTGGACTTTCCACACTCTGTAAACTTAAATTCTAATTTAGCTTAAGGATGCTTAAGGTTTCTTCAATTCAGGTTTCTTCACATTTTCTCAAACAGTGATTATTAAGAATGTATAAATAGTATGTCAAGGATGTTAAGGATATATGTGTGTCAGTTCAAATAATTATATTTCTTTCACTCAACACCCCGTCGTCAACTATGAGTTTGATAATGCGGCACAATCTTTAAGTTAAACCTCCTCTGAGAAAATTGAAATTGAAGTAGAGTTTGTAAACGAATAAGTGCCGCCTGCGTTACCGCCGACTACAACGCCGTAACTTGAATATGAAGTTAAACGTACAAACTGAATTATTACGTTAGTTAATAATAATTGAGAAGAGCATTTTCCAATAACACCACCAACTTAATACTATCCTGTAACGTTCGTATAGGTAACCGAAGAATTCATAATCATCATATTGTAATTTAAAATTCCGAGAATTCCACCAAGCATATAATAACCAGTAACTTTCGTGTTTGAAACGAATGAATTAAGAATAGTTGTATTTGAATATTAACATCCTATAAAACCACCAATTTAAACCTATCCAGAAATGTTTGTATTTTATACTGAACAATTTTTAAAAGTAGTATTAGACTATTATGAACCAATAATTCCACCAACACAATATGTACCAGAAATTATCATGGAAACTGAAGTATTAAAAATTGTAACGTTAGAATCTTCACATGCACAGCTGATAATTCCGCTTACTCGTTATGAACTAGACACTATGTTACCCTTAATTACGGTGTTTTGAATAGAGCAATTCTTCGCATCTTCGCGTCCAAATACTGAGCTAATATTACCACCACCACTAATGGAATTAACGCACACAGAAGTTATCATATTTATCACTTCGGCTAATAATGAATTAGTATTTTGAACACCAACAATTCCGAAATCACTAAATTGAGAACCCTGAACTGATAGTGTTATTGATGTGTTCTAAATAGAAAAGTTTCCACAAATTTTTCCAATCAAACCAAAATACCCGAATTGTAGAGTTGTACTAGTCATATTTTATTGAAGACATACATTTATTATTGTTACTGGACTTGAACTAGACTGCACATATCCAATCAGAAAACCAGAATAACTAACGTAGCTGGTACTAAACTTTTAGTATGAGTCAAGAATTACATTATTTATATTTACTGGTGATACACTGTTAATATATGCAATAATACCACCGAATTAATTTTGATTACTTATAGTCGTTGTGATTGATCCCAGAAGCACAAAGCTGGAACTGCTTCCAATAACAATTGCCAGATTACTTATCACGAATGTACTTACAGTTGAAATAGAACTTCCGAACAAATATGAAGAGCCATTTCCGACGTTGTAAACATTTGGCTTGAAACTCACCTGATTGACTTTTATAGTTGCAGTCATAATGTTGAGTCCGATCATGGCAACAACTAGAGTGCTAGTATAATCACCCAGAACCTGATACCCAGAAATGTTGAAAACACCATTGATGTTGCTTACTAATGTTATATTTCCACTTGATGAGACGAAAGACAAATTTACAAGCAAGTTGTTTATGTTTGCGCCAGTGGGTGAATTAGATAAAATATTCAACTGAGAAGCACTTAGAGTAATTTATTTGTTTGGTTTTGATATGATGTTCATCTTGTTAATTACAATCGAGTCGCTAGAAGATATAATTAATGAACCGCCACTTACAGTTTGAACTCCAAACTGGATTTTCAAGTTAGTGAACGTGCTTTGCGATTAGAATAGAGGTTTTACAATAGTGTACACATTATCTGCAATATCAATAAAAGCGTCTTAAATTTCAGTACTGAATATGTATTCAGCAGCAAAGTTACCTGAACCAACTGATTAAGTTATCGTATCTATTTCGAAAGTGGAAACGTAAACACTTTGAGAACACTAGAAAGTACCATCCAGTTTATTTATTATTAGCTGGCAAATTCCGTTTAAAGCAGTTAATCCACTTGGACAAGCGCATTTCCCAGCCACCATTGTTTATCCGATGATCACGTTACATGTGCAAACACCGCTAACAAAATTTGAATTAGCCGGACAAGTGCAAATTTAACCGACCAGTGTTGTGTTTTAAGGGCAGACACATGAACCACTTTCAACAATTTCGTTTGCGTTAGCGCACTGGCATATTCCGTTTACGCGTTCCTGCCCAGTAATTGAACAACTTGTTTGTATGCATGACCCGTTTATATATTCGTACCCGGCGTTATTCGTGCAGTTAATTTAGTTCACGAGATTAGTTATGGTATCTTACATTTGTTAAATTTACTATTCGTGTAATACTTGAATTTGAGATATATTTGTTTTCAAAGCACTAATGTTGTTGTATATTCTCCAGTCTAAAACAGAGGCATTCTGCAAAATAAATTTTTCAAGCGTACTTGAGTTTAATATAATATTATTCTCTAAAAGTGAAGCATTTCCAATTATTCTATTCTCTAAAGTTGAAGTGTTAGATTTTAAATTCTTTTATAATTCTGTAAAATTGGAGACGACAAAGTTTTCCGAAACATATATTTGATCTAACAACTGACTTATGTTTTGAGATATATTTGTTTTCAAAGCACTAATGTTGTTATATATTCTCCAATCTAAAACTGTCACATTCTGTAAAATATAATTTTCAAGAGCGTTAAAGTTAACTCTAATGATATTTTCTAGAAGTGAAGCATTTCCAAGTATTCTATTCTCTAAAGTTGAAGTGTTAGATTTTAAATTCTTTTGTAATTCTGTAAAATTGGAGACGACAAAGTTTTCCGAAATATATATTTGATCTTGCAACTGGCTAATGTTTTGAGACAAACAATAATCAATTTATTCAACTAACTTTTCAAATTCAGTTATTTTTTCTGCTTGTTCATTGTTTTAGCTTAGGTTTAATGCAATGTTTATAATTTAAATAATATTCACGCAGATCTATTAATCAAGAACATAACCTTAAGAACATACACACTGATTATTAACATATTCAAACGGATACACACACTATAACATATGATTTAGCTCCTAACCGTATTTTAAAGAGTCTGAACATATTCCATACACATAGTACTTCATATCACACAAGTCACACTTGTAATTAATAGTTCCGTTATATGTGGTAATAATGCTATTATTCCCAAAAGTAGATATATTATCAACACAAACATAAAACTAAGTAATTGTTATTATTGTGCTTTACAATAACTGAGTTGCAATGTAACCGCTGCATTCACTACTTATTAAATTAAATCCGATAAGTTTACAGTCGATAATAGAGATATTAACGTCTGATGTATTGACAGAATTCACAATTCCGGAAGAATACTAACTCGATATTCTATATTGAATAAATGTTTGCTAAATGTATATTTGTGTATTTGTCTCTATTAATATTCCAGAAACTTAATTTCCAGCCGCGATGAAGATTAGAGTACACGTGATAATTTGTACATCACATTTTATACATATTAGGGCTCCTTGAAAAACTTAAAAATTTAAGCTTACGTTGATTGATGAATCCGATACAATTTATGATTCGCTTAGTCCGAATAGAACAAATAAATTTACGGCATAATTATATATTTATACGTCAATAGCTGATTTCTATACATTGTCAGCATTTATAAATAGTTGTGAATTTGATTTTTGGAGAAAATACATCTCATTTTCTATTTTTACATTATTGAGTTACTTAGACTTTTAACAGAAATTATATTAATTGTTATTGATTAAAATATTGTTTTAGCAGCTTGTTTACATATTAGATGATAGTTATTTAAAATACATTATAGAAGGTAACATGATATATAAATGAATAAAAGTATTGAAGTAAATGTAACTTATTAGATATATTTGAGTCTTCGTCAGTAAGTTCAACAACTACATTCGTTGATTTGGCCTATATCGCTATTAGATTATAAACTCTATAGCGAACAGAGCTTTCATAATACATGACACTCACTGTTTTGAAGTGAATTGTTTATTTTATATATTTAATGCTATATATATGCAATATCGGAAGCCTCTGAAGCACTTCAATCTCTGATCTAGTCATGTTCAAGCTCAATGAAGTCCTTCAAACAAAACAACCAATCGTTCAGATCACAAAAACAAACTGAACACAACAAGAAAAACAAGCAAAACAACCAGAGCAACACGGAATAAAGCAAACCAAAAAGCTCCCAACAAAACCAAAGCAAGAAGAAGTAAATTAAAGAACTTGTCATTTAACAAAATTCTTAACGGTAACCAAAAACCAAAAGGAAACTCATTCACTGGATAACATAATCACAACAGCTCCATAAAATAACGAGTAACAAGTGATCAAAATCCATACATCTACATCAAACAATGTGAGATGAACAACTGTTTCGATCGCAAACAACAAAACATATAACACATTTTTTTCTTATAAATCAGCTTTATGATAGAATATGATCATTTTGATTAATTATATCTGAATTAATAGATTGTAATTAAAAAGCAAAACATTAATAATAGTAAATTGGTAACTCGAGCAATATATTACAGTATATGTGCATAAGCTACCTATATAGTGGTATACTATATAACCATGTACTTAATATGAGCTATAATAACACTCAGTTACACGCGTGGAAAGGCGGTTTCCAAAGCAAGAGTTCCATATTCATTATCATAATATTAGTATTACTAGTGAAATTTGAACTATTTAGTAGCTATAACTATTAAGGAATTTATTATGTTGACCCGCTTTCGTTTAACGTTAAATAGACTACAACTAGCGTAAAGTGTGAAGAATATATTTTGCGAATATCAACAAAGAGAAACTGTTCAATTCCTAAATAAATACAGATACGATGATGTTAAATCTAAGCGCAACGATGACTCATTCATACGTACGTCAAAATACCAATAGGCTAGACCAACTTCAGCAAGCAAAACAAAGGTGGAAACAAGTCGTTTGGAGGTTATAAGTAAGTAAACTTCAACCAAAAATTCATATGAGGAGCTAGGCAGCTGCCATATTGACTAAATAATTGCTATCTGAACTGGCTCCGTGAGGCGCAATGATAACTGGATCGTGCCTCATAATAACTGATAGATTAAAAGTATAAGCAAACATTGAAGAGAAAAATTGAATTACTAGATTGATTATTAAAGTAGTAGAGGAAAATATTCTGCCATCTAACGATGGTAGCGTGTGTGTAGAGGCACATGTTATGAGCTAAGATAGCTCTCAGTTACGCGTGTGGAAATGGGGATTTCGGATGCTGAGTGAGGACTATTTAATGCTATACAGTCCTTTTAATGCTAATCAGCAACAACACATATCAGTTAAAATTGATATAACTCCATATTCGACTAAATAATATATAAAACTAATTGTTATCTCAAATGAAAGCTGTACGTACAGAGGAAAAGCTGATGTTACTCGAGGAATATATTCGATATATATACTTATTAACATGTATTAATTTATTATCCGTAGCACTATATTTCACGGTTCTTTTTCATCATATTTCAAAATATCGAACAATTTTCAATATTACAACTTAAAAAATGTGGATTTGATTTAAAAGTTGGGAAACGAGTACTCTAATCAAATATAACAACATGATATATCATTTTTGTCAAAATCTATCACTGAATTTCAGTGTCAGGTATTATGAGCTTTCTATTTATTTTACATATTTGAGCCTGCTCTTCTAAATTCTATTAAGGAAGCCGCTAGAATAATCTAGAATGAATGAAGGTTGGTTATGTTACCTAGAGATAAACAGTACTCTGCAGGAATTACGAGGAGACTTGGAAAATGAAGAGTTGTACATCACATAATATAAATAGTGAAGGGAGTATATTTTAGAGGGCTGTGTGTAACTAACTTCGTAGTCGCGTCCAAAATATAAATATAATAACAAAATGAATTTCGGAAAACGAATTGTGATTCCGAAGAGCAAAAATGAAACAGTATAAGTTCGATTCTTCAATTCTGAAAGTCGACGCATTGGAACTCAAACTCAATTGTTCGCGTGCATCTATATTTTCGAAATCTACATATTATAATTATATGTTGACTTAAGTTGTATTATAAATAAATTTAATATAATGAATCAGTGATCATTAGTATTTATTTTACGCTGTGCATTTCACTCACTACTCGAAATTGGAATACTTTTATGCAGAGCTAATTATCGTTTATTAAATACACAGCTCACGTGATCATGTAGTTTCAGTGTCAGAACTACCTGGTAAAACGACATAGACTAATAAAATGTAACATAATATACAATACTCACCGTCCTCGCCACCAGATCGCCTTCTACTGATTAAGAAGAATAATATCTGTGTAAACTTCTGCAATATTATGTATTACAAATACACAACTTGATAAGCTGATGCAAGCCAGTTGAGTTCCACTAAAATATAACGAATACTGCGTTAGACCTCGTTTGACTTTTAGGTGAATACTGCGAAAATAGCGCTGAATACCGCGTCAGTAAGTTTAACTCAATCTCATTCACCGACCCATACAGCAGTATGATACTCCATACATCTGGTCCGCATTCGTTGATTTGGCCTATATCGCTATTATATTATAATCTAGAATGAATGAAGGTTGGTTATGTTACCTAGAGATAAACAGTACTCTGCAGGAATTACGAGGAGACTTGGAAAATGAATAGTTGTACATCACATAATATAAATAGTGAAGGGAGTATATTTTAGAGGGCTGTGTGTAACTAACTTCGTAGTCGCGTCCAAAATATAAATATAATAACAAAATGAATTTCGGAAAACGAATTGTGATTCCGAAGAGCAAAAATGAAACAGTATAAGTTCGATTCTTCAATTCTGAAAGTCGACGCATTGGAACTCAAACTCAATTGTTCGCGTGCATCTATATTTTCGAAATCTACATATTATAATTATATGTTGACTTAAGTTGTATTATAAATAAATTTAATATAATGAATCAGTGATCATTAGTATTTATTTTACGCTGTGCATTTCACTCACTACTCGAAATTGGAATACTTTTATGTAGAGCTAATTATCGTTTATTAAATACACAGCTCACGTGATCATGTAGTTTCAGTGTCAGAACTACCTGGTAAAACGACATAGACTAATAAAATGTAACATAATATACAATACTCACCGTCCTCGCCACCAGATCGCCTTCTACTGATTAAGAAGAATAATATCTGTGTAAACTTCTGCAATATTATGTATTACAAATACACAACTTGATAAGCTGATGCAAGCCAGTTGAGTTCCACTAAAATATAACGAATACTGCGTTAGACCTCGTTTGACTTTTAGGTGAATACTGCGAAAATAGCGCTGAATACCGCGTCAGTAAGTTTAACTCAATCTCATTCACCGACCCATACAGCAGTATGATACTCCATACATCTGGTCCGCATTCGTTGATTTGGCCTATATCGCTATTATATTAAAATCTAGAATGAATGAAGGTTGGTTATGTTACCTAGAGATAAACAGTACTCTGCAGGAATTACGAGGAGACTTGGAAAATGAAGAGTTGTACATCACATAATATAAATAGTGAAGGGAGTATATTTTAGAGGGCTGTGTGTAACTAACTTCGTAGTAGCGTCCAAAATATAAATATAATAACAAAATGAATTTCGGAAAACGAATTGTGATTCCGAAGAGCAAAAATGAAACAGTATAAGTTCGATTCTTCAATTCTGAAAGTCGACGCATTGGAACTCAAACTCAATTGTTCGCGTGCATCTATATTTTCGAAATCTACATATTATAATTATATGTTGACTTAAGTTGTATTATAAATAAATTTAATATAATGAATCAGTGATCATTAGTATTTATTTTACGCTGTGCATTTCACTCACTACTCGAAATTGGAATACTTTTATGTAGAGCTAATTATCGTTTATTAAATACACAGCTCACGTGATCATGTAGTTTCAGTGTCAGAACTACCTGGTAAAACGACATAGACTAATAAAATGTAACATAATATACAATACTCACCGTCCTCGCCACCAGATCGCCTTCTACTGATTAAGAAGAATAATATCTGTGTAAACTTCTGCAATATTATGTATTACAAATACACAACTTGATAAGCTGATGCAAGCCAGTTGAGTTCCACTAAAATATAACGAATACTGCGTTAGACCTCGTTTGACTTTTAGGTGAATACTGCGAAAATAGCGCTGAATACCGCGTCAGTAAGTTTAACTCAATCTCATTCACCGACCCATACAGCAGTATGATACTCCATACATCTGGTCCGCATTCGTTGATTTGGCCTATATCGCTATTATATTAAAATCTAGAATGAATGAAGGTTGGTTATGTTACCTAGAGATAAACAGTACTCTGCAGGAATTACGAGGAGACTTGGAAAATGAAGAGTTGTACATCACATAATATAAATAGTGAAGGGAGTATATTTTAGAGGGCTGTGTGTAACTAACTTCGTAGTCGCGTCCAAAATATAAATATAATAACAAAATGAATTTCGGAAAACGAATTGTGATTCCGAAGAGCAAAAATGAAACAGTATAAGTTCGATTCTTCAATTCTGAAAGTCGACGCATTGGAACTCAAACTCAATTGTTCGCGTGCATCTATATTTTCGAAATCTACATATTATAATTATATGTTGACTTAAGTTGTATTATAAATAAATTTAATATAATGAATCAGTGATCATTAGTATTTATTTTACGCTGTGCATTTCACTCACTACTCGAAATTGGAATACTTTTATGTAGAGCTAATTATCGTTTATTAAATACACAGCTCACGTGATCATGTAGTTTCAGTGTCAGAACTACCTGGTAAAACGACATAGACTAATAAAATGTAACATAATATACAATACTCACCGTCCTCGCCACCAGATCGCCTTCTACTGATTAAGAAGAATAATATCTGTGTAAACTTCTGCAATATTATGTATTACAAATACACAACTTGATAAGCTGATGCAAGCCAGTTGAGTTCCACTAAAATATAACGAATACTGCGTTAGACCTCGTTTGACTTTTAGGTGAATACTGCGAAAATAGCGCTGAATACCGCGTCAGTAAGTTTAACTCAATCTCATTCACCGACCCATACAGCAGTATGATACTCCATACATCTGGTCCGCATTCGTTGATTTGGCCTATATCGCTATTATATTATAATCTAGAATGAATGAAGGTTGGTTATGTTACCTAGAGATAAACAGTACTATACTTGTATAAATTGACGTTCGCCTAGAAATATACGTTCAAAAAGCATCTTTTATGTGATTTTACGTTCAACAAAAACGAAAAGACGTTTTGGAGTGATTATATATTTTTACTATAAGTTATTTCGACGCGAAGCGTCTTAAGATTTTTTAACTTACTAAATGATAGCATTTCTCAATTGTAGGAAGCGTATATGGCAATATAAATTGTGACGACGCATTATTATGACATTAAGATAATAATAACAAGCATAGAGCTTTTATCAAGTGTATTATTTTATTATTTACATGATTCTTCTAACATAATTAAAACAATATGAATTATATAATTATATAATTTAATATAACACTATATTACCCTCTTGTTGGGAATATATGGTTCTAAATGAAGGTTTTAGCTGATATTTACTGTGAGCCTGTATTTACACGTTGCCTTATACTTTCATTTGGATGAAGTGGGTTCCTTTATTATATTAAATGCTAAATATTAAGAAATTATTTAAATAATAACTTTTGTTCTCACTTTGAATATTTATTCATTATTTTTTATGGACCTTCTTAATTTTTATCCGATCAAATTGTTCTTATAATTTTATTAGTTACTCATATTCCTCATAAGCTCGATCTTTAATCATAAATGTTGCATCTAGCATATTAGGGCTTAATTTATATCTTCTTTATCCAATTAAATTGCCAATTTCTGAAAATATTCGTTCGACAGGACATTTACTAACTTAGATTACTATATAAGAATAGAATAGATATATATTCATTTATAATTATAATTTAAATTTATAATAGGTGAAGAATACCTTGGAGTGGTAATATTTAATTATCATATAGTATTTTATATAATTATCATTTGACGTGCATCAAACCGTACCACTTTTACAAGAGGTATGTTTAACATCATTTTTGCAACATTGGTTAAAGCCACAACAAAATATTTTTCAAAATGAACGCGTTCGTGAACGAACTCTAGATCCGTTCGCCTAAAAGTGAAACACGTTTACGTTATACAAGTATAAAACAGTACTCTGCAGGAATTACGAGGAGACTTGGAAAATGAAGAGTTGTACATCACATAATATAAATAGTGAAGGGAGTATATTTTAGAGGGCTGTGTGTAACTAACTTCGTAGTCGCGTCCAAAATATAAATATAATAACAAAATGAATTTCGGAAAACGAATTGTGATTCCGAAGAGCAAAAATGAAACAGTATAAGTTCGATTCTTCAATTCTGAAAGTCGACGCATTGGAACTCAAACTCAATTGTTCGCGTGCATCTATATTTTCGAAATCTACATATTATAATTATATGTTGACTTAAGTTGTATTATAAATAAATTTAATATAATGAATCAGTGATCATTAGTATTTATTTTACGCTGTGCATTTCACTCACTACTCGAAATTGGAATACTTTTATGCAGAGCTAATTATCGTTTATTAAATACACAGCTCACGTGATCATGTAGTTTCAGTGTCAGAACTACCTGGTAAAACGACATAGACTAATAAAATGTAACATAATATACAATACTCACCGTCCTCGCCACCAGATCGCCTTCTACTGATTAAGAAGAATAATATCTGTGTAAACTTCTGCAATATTATGTATTACAAATACACAACTTGATAAGCTGATGCAAGCCAGTTGAGTTCCACTAAAATATAACGAATACTGCGTTAGACCTCGTTTGACTTTTAGGTGAATACTGCGAAAATAGCGCTGAATACCGCGTCAGTAAGTTTAACTCAATCTCATTCACCGACCCATACAGCAGTATGATACTCCATACATCTGGTCCGCATTCGTTGATTTGGCCTATATCGCTATTTATTATAATCTAGAATGAATGAAGGTTGGTTATGTTACCTAGAGATAAACAGTACTCTGCAGGAATTACGAGGAGACTTGGAAAATGAAGAGTTGTACATCACATAATATAAATAGTGAAGGGAGTATATTTTAGAGGGCTGTGTGTAACTAACTTCGTAGTCGCGTCCAAAATATAAATATAATAACAAAATGAATTTCGGAAAACGAATTGTGATTCCGAAGAGCAAAAATGAAACAGTATAAGTTCGATTCTTCAATTCTGAAAGTCGACGCATTGGAACTCAAACTCAATTGTTCGCGTGCATCTATATTTTCGAATCTACATATTATAATTATATGTTGACTTGTTGTGTATTATAAATAAATTTAATATAATGAATCAGTGATCATTAGTATTTATTTACGCTGTGTACACCACCACTGAAATTGAATACTTTATGCAGAGCTGTTAATTATTGTATATTAAATACACAGCTCACGTGATCATGCGGTTTCAGTGTCAGAGCTACCTTGTAAAACGATATAGACCGATAAAATGTAACATGATATACAATACTCACCGTCCTCGCCACCAGATCGCCTTCTACTGATTAAGAAGAATCATATCTGTGTAAACTTCTGCAATATTATGTATTATAAATACACAACTTGATAAGCTGGTTCAAGCCAGTTGAGCTCCGCTAAAATATAACGAATACTGCGTTTGACCTCGTTTGACTTTTAGGTGAATACTGCGAAAAAAGCGCTGAATACTGCATCAGTAAGTTTAACTTAATCTCATTCACCGACACATACAGCAGTATATGATACTCCATACATCTGGTCCGCATTCGTTGATT